>JANHMN010000022.1:5770638-5820310 GCA_030674055.1 Rhabdomys pumilio | reverse complement strand
ACACACACACACACACACACACACACACACACACACACACACACACAAATAATAATAATAAAAGAAACAGATCCAAAGAAACATTCCTGAGCATGACTTTAATCCCATTACTGGGAGGCAGATAGAGACTCATGAGTTCCAGACAAAGGCCTGGTTTACATAGTAAGTTCCAGGCCAGTCAAGGGCTACACAGTGAGACCCTGTGTTGTTTGTCAAATAAACAACAAAAAGAGTCACCAAAATTCAGTGAGTTTTATACTATGTAGCTTATAAAGAAGCTTTTTATTTTTTAAAAAGAAGTTATTGTATATATACGAGTACACTGTCCTGTCTTCAGACACACCAGAAGAGGGCATTGGATCCCATCACAGATGGTTGTGAGCCACCATGTGATTGCTGGGAATTAAACTCAGGACCTCTGGAAGAGCAGTCAGTGCTCTTACCTGCTGAGCCATCTCTCCAGCCATCAAGAAGTTTATTTACATATAGGGTCCTTATATTTTATCTGCTCTGACTTTTGTAATTAAAATCTGTTGCTGTATTTGGTTGTGTTACCAGCTATCACTGGAAGAACATGTTCATCACAGTTGGCAGTTGGGCCGGGACAGAAAGTCAAGCCCTCAACTTACATTCAAAGGTCTGATATCCAGGTCAGTGCCAGCATTAAGGAGGCAGAGATCCAGTACATCTTACACTACAATTGAGAATTACCTTGAAAATGTTTACCAACTTAAAAATTTTACATGTCAAAATGGTCAAGAAACACATCAACTGTATTAAGCAATTCAGACAGTCATAAACCTACAGGGAATAGATCTTAATCTAAGTCCAAGAGTCTTCTCTCATAAAAACCAAACATCTAGGACTACTATACCGTATCAGGATATAGTTAACTGAGGTAAACTAGGTACTAGGACTATAGACAAGTTTTCCTATGTACCTCAGATGGTACTAAAATTTCCTTGGTACTATCTAGTATGGTCTTCTGCAAAGACTATCAACTAAGGACTGGGTAGGTGTCCTGAATTCAGGTGCTACTGTGTAAGTGCAGAGCCTCATCTGAATGACAGCTGTGATGTGACTTTACCTGTCTTTACTGACATGCTCCCTAAGGATACGATGAGAGCTATTTTTTTTAAAACAAACAAACAAACAAACCAGGGCCTCATATATCCCAAGCTGTCTTCAAACTCTATTTGTACAAGAGGATGACCTTAAACTTCCGGTCATCTTACTTCTGTCTCCCAAACTCTAGAATTACAGCTCTGCACCACCATGCCTGGTTTACTAAGTGCCTGTGACAGAACCCAGGACTTCCAGCATACCGGGTAAGCACATTTGTCAACAAGCTATACCCCCAGGCTTGTAGAAGCTATTTTTAGTAAATTTCTTACTGACATAGTAAAATTTGAGGACTAATTTTCTCTGTGGATAAAGCTCCTGAATTAGGTTAATTAATAGGTTTTGCCTGATTGTATGATAAGGGTGTGTAAATACGTTCATGAAGTGGTGGTGCCTTTAATCCCAGCAGTTCCACACCACGGGGCTACATAGCGATGGAGAAGGGAGACGCTTGTGGGAATAACCAGTTGTAAAGATTCCTAAGATAAAAGGTTTTTACTCTGAGCCACTTAAGTGACAAACACAAAAATTATTCACTATTTAAACCAGGCGTTCTGGCTAGCTATTAAATTCAGTGCTTAGTACAGGAAGTCCTGGATTTATAATTGGATAATGTTCCAAAACTTATTTTAAGTTATTTGGAACCTGAAGCACACATTCCCATAGAAACAACGCTATAACTGGTGGCTCAGTTTTGTGCTCACACCCAGAAGTCTGTTAAAGTCACCACGTGCCCGAATCAGCCTTAACAATGCTGCAGTACGCTGTGCCGTTAGCACTCCCTGATCTAAGGAGCAGCATGGTACAGCAGTGCCCACTACACTAAACCCTCAAGGACAGGGACAATGCTTAAAGGCCTTAGTGTTCTTGCGCTCAGCAGTCTTCCTACATGGCTGGCACTTAGCACGTGTTTGTTAAGTGAGAGGAAAAAGAAAAAAAGTCCTGGAAACAGGCACTCCTAGATATGGGTACCAGTTATACCCGCTCAGTAACTCCCAGGAACCTTTCCACACCTTGAATCCTTCTACAAAGCATGACAGTCATATTCAGCCAAAGACTCCTGCATTAACTAGCGACATCAGTGGTTTTGGCAATTTAATTTTTAAAAGTTAATGTCATCATACTGAACACAATTTATAAAATTTCACGCAAAATCAAGCTCAACTTACTACTTTGCAGATCAAGCAAACCCAGGCTTTAAGACAGTGGTTGTCGGCCTTCCTAACTCTGTGGCTCTTTAATCCGGCTTCTCAAGGGGGGTGATGCCCAACTACAAAGTTATTTCTGTTGCTACTGTTATGAATCATAATGTAAATATCTGATTTGCAGGGTATCTGTGACCCCTGTGGAAGAGTCGTTTGACCTCCCGAGAGGCCCGGCCCACAGGTTGAGAAGCCCTGCTCCAAGAGGTTAGACAACATCCTCAGTCACAGGTAGTCTCTGTGGCTGTGGGTCAGACCTGGCTTGTCATCCTCTTAGTCGAGGCTCCTCCTGCTGCCAACAGTGCCCTGCACCACCTGACTTCTCCTCACCAGCAGGCCCGCTGAATGCAGGAACTGTTCGCACTTACTCAAAACTCAGACTGCTGCTCTTCTGCTTGTCTGTTTCTGTTCCCCAGTCAAGCCAACAGCTGTCACTTCTAAAAGGCATGCTGATCTGCTGTCTGCCATTTTAATCTCTGCTGGCCATGAAACAATCTACATAATTTACTTCTTTGAGGCCCTTTGTTATGTACTACATAGGAGGTAACCAAATTGTCTTTTGGCTTTATGACAGGTCAATGGATAATAAATGTTACCAACTAACAGGAATGAGCCATTTCTGGAGTTCAACCGGGTCCCATGTCTAGAAATGGAATTCATCCACACAGAAGGCAAAGGGAAGAAAATGGAGTTTTGAACTCTGCTTTCTCTCCGGTGTAAGAGGAAAGGTATTTTACATATCCATTTTTACCCTCTATACCAGAGGCAGTACAGCCATTTTCTGAACACTAGAGGGCAGTGTAGGCGCCTCTGACCTAAAAGCAGCTACACCACCTAATCAGTCCCCCAGCACGTGGCATCTGTATTGTTAAGAGTTTATTCTGTAGTACTTTTACTTAGTCCAAAGTATCGGCTCTATGAAGTCACACTGTGTGCCGCAATTGTTACCAACTTGAAGGCAGCCTCAAGAACTTGAGTATTCAGTATAAGCTGGCAGGGAGCTCCCCCATGGACTATTTGCTTCCTTCTCTCAGCAGAGCAAGTCAAATGAAGAATACAGTTTCCAGTTCTACAGCTCCAGTGCTGCTAGTTGTAACCAAAACTGAGAAAACTGTTTTTCTTTTTGGAGAAAGCATCTCCCTACGTATATGAGGTTGGCCTCTAGAGATCAGCCTGCCTCTGCCTCCGAGTGCTAGAATCAAAAAGCGTGTTAAAGGCAGGCACCTCTTTTCTGTGAGGCAAAAGCCTGCCCAGGAGCCACAGGGAGACAAGAGCTGGGTTATCTAACCTGGAGGGCCTACGTTCCTTGAGATGAAGGTGTTGTATCAAGCATTATTACAATTCCAGTTGTTGCCTGGCATTTAATTGATATTTAATGAGGTTTTTCAAGGAATAAATATTGAACTGGGCAAGTTTTATTCCGCTCATCAGTTTTTGCTTCTGGCTGTCACTGAAACTTTTATATAGTTGTTGTCAGAGGCTCTTTCATTGGTGAACGAATTCTTACAATGCCCCAAGATAGGCTTTTAGTTCTTTTATGAATGAAGAAAACGTGCAGTAACTAACTACCCATCTTGTAAACAGAAGCTGGGGTTAAAACCCTAACTCTTGATTCAAAATGCAGAGTTTCAGTTTCTGTAATGCAGACACCACTTTTCTGGGTATGATGATTCAGTGATGTGCCCCTCTGGAACATTCGAAGCCTCCCACAATCACTGTTTCCATCACTGTACAAGCTCCCAGCATTCTTGCTGTCTTCTTTTGCAGTCAGGCAGAATGCACCCCCTCCCCATCTCCTTTTCCATCTGCTGACCACCATGCCCAACTCTACTGTTGGCAACTTCAAGTGGAAGGAGCTCTTCAGTTAGCTCTTAAAAGGACGACATGCACCTCACACAGGAAACTAACAGAAAATATAATTAGCAATTTTTTTTGGTGACAGAGTTTCACTATGTAGCTGGTTAGAACTATGTATACTGGAACTAAGCTGGCCTTGAACCCACAGAAACCCACTTGCCTCTACCTTCTTCTTTTTTTTTTTTAATGATCTATTTATTTTATATATATGAGTACACCATTACTCTCTTCAGACACACCAGAAGAGGGCATCAGACCTCATTACAGATGGTTGTGAGCCACCATGTGGTTGCTGGAAATTGAACCCAGGACCTCTGGAACAGCAGTCAGTGCTCTTAACCGCTGAGCAGTCTCTCCAGCCCTTGCCTCTACCTTCTAAGTGCTGGGATCAAAATAATGCACCCACACACACTGCTATTTTTTTAATTTTTAATACTCATTACATTTTGCAGTGCTGGGGGCTGAACCTAAGGAAGTACTCTCCTACTATATCTCCAAGCCTTCAAATATGATTTTGAGAACAATTTATATTTACATAGTAGTGTTTTTAAAAAGCACAACCCCTGCCCCCTCCCTGCCTTAAAAGCAGTTGGTGACACATGCCTTTGATCCCAGCACTTGGGAGGCAGAGACAGATGGATCTCTGTGAGTTCCAGGACAGCCAATGCTACACAGAGAGACCCCTATCTCAAAAAAGCAGCATGTCCTCAACACCGTCAAGTAACTACCGTGATTAACTCTGTATCTGCTATTTTGGAGCCTTACTAGGAAATGCACTTTGAAGCTCACCCACCTCGATAAGTCGCTGTGTAATGACTATACAAGACAAAATATCAGTCTACTTAGAAATCTACCTTAAATATGTGAGATGCCAAATGTGGGTGGAATTCAGGCTAGATTGTCTTTGCACTTCCCCATCCCCCACCGTAACTTAAAACAACTCTCACTAATGCCCTCCACTCCTCTAACTTCCTTTCTATAAGGTTCTCCTGCAGTTGCATGCTGACCGTGAGGAACCCACCCCACCACACACAGACACAGGGACATCCTGGCAGCGAGTGGTCTTAGCTGCAAGTGTGCCTACTCATTCCCAATGATAAGCTAAGACGTTCTCTGCACTCAAGGGTTTCTTTTAATGAGTATACCCTGCATAAATCAATCAGATAAGACATTGAATACGTGCTAAGGGTGAGAAGAAGCCCACCAAGGTGAACTGAATGAGGACTAACCTAAAACAGCATTAAACATAAAAATACTTTCACATGTTACTAAGTTATAGAATATGGCATCAGCTCAATGCAAGCCACCCTTCAACCTGGGAATTCTCAACAATCTGAGTTATGAAAGCATGAGCCTGTGAACCGGAAGAAGCCAGGGGGAGACACACACAGCAAGATGCTCCGATGCTGCCTTCATGTTTTTGAACAAGGAATTGATTGTTCACAGTGATTATCTCTGGGGAGTGGGGATCAGGGTGACTTTCAGCTTTGTTTATGTATTTTAGTATAGTCAGAACTTTTATCATTGAAAAGGTATTTCCACTTTGAGAAAAAACAGTCATAAATAACTTAATTAGGCTCACATTAAAGCAGATGAATAGCAAAGCATTTTTCATTATTTTATCACCAGAGACACCACAAGAAACTATCAAAAAATACTACAAAGACCTAAGTGAACTTCAAGCAGATGTTTTACATATTTAACCCTTCCAAGACAACAGACTGCAGTCTAAAAATATTTTTTTTTCTACATTCTAACACAAAAAATTTTCCCCCTCTTTTAGGCAAAGTCTGAGTCCTGTCTAGAGAATAACAGGCCTTTAAAAAAAAAGAAAGAAAGAGAAAAAAAAAAAGAAGGCAGCAACATTTTTTCCTGAATGGTGTTGCAAGGACACTGGACACTTTGAAAAGGTCCCCAGTTGTACCAGAAACTGACAAAAGTGGAGGAATGAGGAAGCAGAAGGTGCAAACATTTGGCAGCTACTAAGAAATAAAAACACAGGCCTTTAATCCCAGCACTGTGGATGCAGAGACAGGCACATCTCTTCAGGAGTTTGAGGCCAGCCTGGTCTAGAGTTCTAAGTCATCCAGGGCTACATAATGAGACCCTGCTTCACAAAAACAAAAAACCCACAAGCTCAGAGCCTGGAGTGGTGGTGCAGGCCCGTTAACCTACAACTAGGTGAGAGGTTGAAGCAGGAGGACCGAAAGCTAAGGCTGGCCATAGACCTAACAGTGAGAATCTAGCTTTAAAAAACAAAAACAAAAAACCCAAAATAAATAAATTAATTAATTTAAAAAAAGCAGTCATGAGGCCAGCCTGATCCACAACGTGAGGACAGCCAGGGCTACACTGAGAAATACTTGTCTCCAAACATCAGAAACCAACTCACAAAGTCAGAAAGCTGTGCTCGTGCCCTGGTTAAAATAGGTTCTCTTTCCTGACAAAGCAGCAGCTGCAGTGGCAAACCAGCGGGCATACGTTAGGAACTGGAAGAGCACAGCCAGCTGGAAAGCCTGCTCAACCAGGTTTCACTCAGCATCATGAAAACTGAGGCTTTGGGTTTTTTAATTTTAATTTCTAATTATGTGTATGTGGGGGGAGGGGTGCGGGCATGAGTACAGTTGTCCAAAAGTCCAGAAGAGAGTACAGAGTTCCCTAGAAATGAAGTTACAGGTAGTTTGTGAGCTGCTTGGTATGGGTGCTGGGAGTCAAATTTAGCTCCTCTGGAAGAAAAGCAAGCACCCTTAACCACTGAGCCATCTCTCCAGCCCTGAGTTTTGTTTTTTGGAAAAAAAAAGTTCTGCTATGTATGCCAGGTCCAGGTTAGCCTCAAACTCCCGATCCAACATCTTGAAGTACTGGGATAACAGGCGTGCAGAACCACACCCTGTAAAACTTGGCTGTCAGCGGAGAGATCCTGGTGTTAAAATGAGTGCAAGTGGCTATAACAGCACGGTACTGCAGAATTTCTAAGTAGTAACCTCTGGAAAGGCATTTCACCTCGTGTCTACTTTAGGTCCGTCTATTTAAGAGGAAGAAACCTCATACAGCTACCAATGCCACTTAGTATTACTGAGACTTTAGGAGATAACAACAGCAAGTGATTCAAAAGGGAAGTTTTACAGTTCTGGGCAACTGACCAGCCAGCCGTCATTCGGGCTTCAGCTTCTTGTACCTTCACTGTCCCCATTTCTCCTGATCATATCCATCTGAAGTGACAAAATTCCACAGAATCTGTTCTATAACTTTTAAAAACCATGGTTGCTTTAAAGCTCTCATAAGAACTACATCGATTTCCCCAATCGACTTCAGGGAGCCTCAAACTTCGGCTCAAGAAATTCTAAGTGGTCTTGGAAAGCCTCACAACACGCCTATCACCCCAGAATTTAGGATTTCCCAAGGTAGGAGAATTATATCCAAGCGATCCTGGGCTACCTAGCCAGACCTTGTCTCAAAAGAGGGGGGTGGGGGGGAAATGCTTGGAACGCTTTGTGGATTCCAGTGTCAAAGGGAAAAATGTTGCCGCAGCGATACATACTGTACGGAAATATTCTGACCAGCGGAGAATCTACGTGTACCGTCACAGCGACACTCGATTCAGGAACGTGATCATACAAATACCCTCTCCCCAGAAAACAAGGACTTTCATTAACCTGTTCCAGACGCGTCCGAGTTGGAAAATGTCTTGTCAACCCCTCAGATCACGTGGACGAGTGGCTAAGGTGGAAAGGGAGCCTGGGAGCGGCGGCTGAGCTCAGATCCACGCCTGCACGCTTCAGCAGCAAGGACTCCAGATCGCCACCCAACTAGCTCACCGCCTCCACCACAACTTCTACTTGTAAGCGCCCACCACTGGAGGCAAAAAGCACTTTCTTCTCGGGACTGGGGGTCGGGGGGAGAAATCTCGTACACAGAAACCCCCCAAACTCCCGAGACCTACCACTTTGGACCCGAACAAAAAGCGTGTGTGCTGAGGAGCGGGGGTGGGAAAGAGCGAAGCAGGAATCCGCGCGGCCCAGCCGCCTCCTCCCTCGGAGCGCGCCCAAGTCTGCGGCCTCCGGCTCCGGGACGCTCCCCTCCCACCGGCCGCCCAGCCGCAGCTGGAAGTTAGCGAAGCGCGCTCTGGGCCCGTCAATCAAGCGCGGCCTCCCGCCTCCACCTCCCCTCCCCCCCACCACCACAAAATAAAATAAAGGGAAAAGAAGTAATTTGGGAAGTCGTCTGGAGAGGGGATTCGTCCGGACCCGGAGAGGCCGCGCGCACCGGACTGACGACCGGCACCGAGCAAAGCCGCTCGGCAGACCCCCGCCACCGGCTCCTCGCCGCGCGCTCTCCACGCTCCGGTTCCCCGCACCAGTCGGCGCCGCCTCGGCCACGCACTCCGCCAGGCCCGTGGCCCAGCTCCGGCCAAAGTTGCGCAAATAGCCCCGACGACTGGCAGATACTCACCGGGCGCGGTGGGACGCGCGGCTGCGGAGGTTTTACGGAGTTTAGGGCAGCGGGGCCGCGGGGAAGGCGAGCGAAGGCGAGGGGCCGCGGGCTGCAGTTGACGGCGCGCGGCGCTCGGCTGGGCTGCGCCGAGACACTCCGGCTCTGTCAGGGACTGCGCTGCAACAAAGGACTTCCGCTGCCGCACAGCCGCGCCTGCCGCACCGCACTGAGCCGGCCCCGCTTACGCGGCGACTCCGGGTCTGCCCACCAGTTCGCGGCGGCGTCCGCCAGCCTTCCCCTCCCTCTCGCCCGCCCACCCACTCCGCCGCTGGCGGCTAGGGGCACCCGCGGTCGCCTGTTGGTTGCAACAAGTTTCTGCGTCGGGCTGGGGAGGCTGGCACTGTCCGCAGCGCGGGCGCCCGGGCGGCGGCTGGAGCAGCACTCTCGCCCCTCTCCCCTGGGTCGGCTTGGCCCTCCTCCTGTTTGCACAGCTGGACGCCACTGGGATCCTCCCGACTCCCCCGGGGCTGGATGCTGATCGCCCTCCACCCAGATGTCAGACCCCTGCCCCGCAGCGCCCCGCAGTTGGACCCGCCCCCGCGCTCCACCCTGGACGCTTTGGGGGGGCTGACACCCTCGTCCCGTCCAGCCTAAAGCCTGTCCGCTCGGGGTCGCCCGTTCCCCATGCCCCTCGACTCCTCCTCGCGCGGGCCCGCCGGCCGCGGGCCTGAGTCACTTCCCCCGCCATGCCCCGCCCGACCCGCCTCCCTCCCTGGCTCCCGCCGCATGTGGCCGCCTGCCCCGCGCCCTCATCCCCCTCCCGCGCCATCCGCCGGTGCATCCTTGCCCGTCCCCACCCAGGGCCGAGGGGGGCACCCGTGCTTTTGCACACGCCGGGGAAAGTCCCGGGGTCACGCTGAGACGTGTGGGGAGCCTGTGACGCTCAAGCTTGTCCCCACACTTCCGCCTCCAGTCACGACTGGGGACCGTGGCAGAGGCGCCCCAAGCGCGGGCCAACCCCTGCCTTGGCTACTCGGGCAGGCGCGCACGCACGCACGCAGGCACGCACACCAGCCGGGGTGCCGCTGGCTTCCCAGCAGCCCGGTCACGTGGGCCGGGCGCGGGAAGCCGCGCGAGAGCAGCCCGCCGGGTGCGTGAGCGGGCGCAGCCGCGTGTTGTGCGCCGCGCGGGAGCCCGCCCCTCCCGCACAGAGAAGCCCGCCCGCCCTCCCGCCGCCGCGGCGGAGTCTGGGTAAGCAACGCGGCCCTGCCCCTGTGGGCTGCTCCGGGCTCAGTCCCTCCCGCCGCGAGCCGCCCGGGCGGCGGCTGCAGCTGCACCCGTCGCGGGACAGATGCAAGTAGCTGGGGAGAGGGGTGTTTTTGGTCCGTTGGAGATGTCAGTCAGGGCCCAGGAGGAAATTAGCAACGGCGAGCCAGTGCTGGGCGCGCGGACCCGCCCTTGGCCGTGGGCCGCCGGGGCCTTACGCGGGCGGGATGGCGCGCGCGGGAGCCGCACAGCCTTGGAGCCCATCCCGCTGCGGGCCGGGCTCCGACCGGGCGCAGAAGCCTCGATCCGTCTGTGTCAGCTAGGTCCCGGGCAGCCGCGCCAGGCCTACAAGCTCTAGCTAGTGACGGGCATCCAGATCAGGCTGCGCAGCCCTCCCTGTCCCCTCCCCCACCCAGTTTGTGAGTACCTAGCTTCTAGGGCAAGTAGCCCCCTACCCTAATAATTTTTTTCTCACGTATTTTCTCTTAGCCAAGTGATTTTTCTTTTTGAATTCTACCCCCATCTTATCATCGTCTCCCTAGCACTCATTTTGAGAAATCAAGCCGTTATCAGTTGCTTAGGCAACGCACAGCGCTGTACCTGGAACCCGATAGCAGCTAGTGTTGGGTGTTTTATAAATTAACTCCCATCTCCCTCTAAGGATTAAACTTGCCCTTCTTCCTCTAGAGAGACCTGAACAAGTTGTTTCGAGCTGTTGATTGACAGGATTAAAATACATCTTAGAATCAGGGTTTTCAGAGCTGAAAAGGACCTTAAGTTATATCGAGTTCATCCCTCATTTCACAGAACAACACCCGGCCTGAGGAGCATAGTATTGGCTCGATCAAATTTCCGCACCTTTCATGATTAGGCTTTAGGGCTACAGACACTTTCACCATTGAACTCGCCATTGTGCCAGGTCTGCAGTGCTAATTCTTCCTGCTTTGGACAGTGTATACACCAGAAGTGATTACATCAGGTTCACAGGACTTCTCAGGTTGATAGTCTAGGCTAATGTAGAACTAGTGATAGATCTTATCCTGCGTGCGGAGACTTACAGGCCGTATGCCACCTTGTCTGGCCACTTCTTCCTTAGTTTTAGGCATCATTCATGGAGCACTGCCCGACGGGCGGTGGGATGGATAGATATGAAATAGTTAAGATGGCTGGGGTGCAGTTAGGAAGCAGTGACACATGCAGGGTGGTCGGCGAGAAGACCCCTCCCCACACACACACTAGATTGTCATGTCCAGTACTATAATAAAGGTCTTCTGGCTATAAAGAGTTTCCAGTCAGGTTCAGTCACTGGCTAGTTTTATGTGCTAACCTTTAGCCAGCTGTTCTAATAGGTGAAATCCCTAAAAAGGTAGTATTGTCTTGTTACAAATATGTTTTAAGCCTGCAGAAGTGAGCCAGAGAGAAATACCTGACTGTGGTGACAGTATTTTGCAGAGGAATGTACGTCTAGATGGCTCATCTTCCAAGCCTAGTCAGTTCTCCTCTGCGATATAGCTTGCTCCTCAGGAAGGGGGGGTCGGAGAATGGCCTGTGGCTGATTTATTGGCGCCTGTGGTTGCCCAGAGAGGCCAAGCAGGACTTTCAGCTGCCCTCTATGCCTTACAAAGTGGAGCTATGTACTTCCACCCTATCTCCTGAGGGGAATGCAAAGGAGCCAGGCTGTCTAGCTGAGGAGGAGGGGCCCAAGTGGCTTGGCAGTAAAGTCTCCTAGCATGGCTCTGCTGCTGGGAAATGTTGCATAATGCCTTCCCTACCACTGACCCAAAGTGATTTATTCCCTGCAAGCTGTTGGTGGTATCTGACCAGTGTGTCCATTTTTGAAGTCAGAGCTAGAAAAGAGTTGGAGAGCTGTGTTATTATAGGGGTCCCATAGAAAAGCAGGACAGGTGTTCTTATTTTGATGGATTGTAAAGTAGTTCTACACCACTTCCTGTGCCCCCTTTCTGTTTGTTTATTTCACAGAGCATGTGCATCGGAAAGCCAGAAAGAAAACCCTGCTCCAGTTGGTAGTTACCCGTACCAGCTATGCTGAGAACACTCACTGTGCTTATAGACAGCTCAGGTTGACATCAGCACCCTTGTGGCTCTTAAACACCTTTCTGTAACTCCGGTTCCAGGGGATCTGATTCCTTCTGGTTTCCATAGGCTCCTGCATACATGTACACCTGAATTCATACAAGTACACACATAATATGTTCTACCAGGCATGGTAGTGCACACCTTTTAGATCCCAGCTCTTGGGAGACAGAGGCAGGCAGATCTCTGTGAATTCAAGGCCAGTTTGGTCTCCGTAGTAAGTTCCAAGACAGCCAGAGCTACATAGTGAGCCCTGTCTCACCACCCCCCTCACCCACCCACTCCCCCAAAAAAAGTGGAAGAAAAAGACAGTACTCAAAGCTAACATGAAATTTGATTATCAGTTAATTTTAATTGTATTTGGTTATACTCTGGGGATCAAACATGGTGTCTTGTGAATGCTATCAGTGCCTCTACTACGGGGCTATATTATATCCCCAAACCTTTGTTAGGTTCCTGTTCTCATTTTATTGAACCTTTTTTCTTCTCTTAAAAAAAAATTAACCTTATTTAAGATAAATGTGTTTATATTATTAAGGTTTTGACTTTTTTCTAATTGCCTTTGTAGGTGCAGATCAAAAGCAGTGTTTTATCTGAAAGATGGGGCTTTTTAGGCAGAGGGTCTTATTTAGTGTGTTGGTAGTGTGTTCATGGAGCTGTAATTTTCTGGCAAAGGAAATGGTAGTTTACTTACACACAGAGGCTTAGTCACTTGCCTGCTGTACTCTGGGTCCCCTCTGGTCCTGTCCTCTCTCACTCCCTGACCTGTGAGTACCCTCTTTTGCTCTTGTTAGAATGCAGTTTTTAGAGTGAGTCAAGAAGAATCTTGTCCTTTTCTTTTGTATTAAGTTTTTTATTTCTAAGTTTTATTGGCTTAGTGCTTTATCAGACAGACAGACAGATGCATGCATGCATGATGGAAAAGGTGCCAGACTATCCTATCCAAGATTTCTAGAATGTAACTGCCCTTTCCTGTGTCATCCACCACATCTCCTTCTCCATCTAATATTCTCTGTGACTGGGTTCCTGGAAGGTTTTATCTGTGCCTGTATTTTCAGATTTGGCATTTCCTGTATCATTTTTAGACACTATGGAAATAAATTTAAAGTTGTATAAGAATAAATGCTTCTTTTTCCTAGATACTTTTCACCAAAAACTCTGGAAGTGGTGTGGCCCTTCCTGGTCTCTTAACAGCTCTACAGAGCGCATTAGTTTAGACCATTTCTGTTCCTTTGAGGGGGTTGTCGGTGTGTTAAAGGTTGACCTTGGCTGACTTCCTCACTGATTCATCTAACCTGGCTAGCCAGTGAGCCCCACGGATTTGCCTGGGGGAGGGGAGTGAGTGCCCTTGGGGACCAGAGGAAGGTGTCAGATGCCCTGGAGCTGGCATCACAGGCAGTTGTAAGCTTCCTGAGGTGGGCACTGGGAATCAAACTCAGGTTCTCTGGAAGAACAGTACTGTCTTAACTGCTGGGCCATTTTTTTAATTTTTTAAAAAGGGTTTTAAGTTTTTATATGTATGGATGTTTTGTCTACATATACATGTGTACCACGAGCACCTATGGAGCTCAGAAAATAGTTAAGAGTCTCTGGAACTGGAGTAATGATGGCTGTGAGCCATCCTGTGGGTGCTGGGAATCGAACACGGGTCCTCTACAAGAACAAATGCTCTCAACCACTAAGCCTTATTTCCAGCCCCAGCACCACACACACTTTTTTTTGTTTGTTTATAAGGGTACCAGGGATCTGAACTCAGGTCCTCATATTTGAGTGGCAGACACTTTACTGACTGAGCCAGTTTCCCAAGGGTCCTGTTTTCTTTTTGATAGGTTTTTCTAAGCTCAGGCCTCAGACTTCTATGAGCTGGAATTACAGGTATGCAACAGCGTGTCTAACCACTTACATTTCTTAAACCACCTAAAATTTTAGTTTAAAGTCACATTTACAATAATTACTGATACTTATTTATCTAACATAATCACAATTCTTTGGACTACGTGTGCAATAGTAAACATTCTTCCACACTTGCTGGGAATTATGGTATATGCTTATGATCCCACTCTTCAGGAGCTTGAGGCAAGAGAACAGAGTTCAGAGCCAGCCTGGGCTACAGAGTAAATTCTAGGTCAATCTAGGTTATACTGAAATCTTGTCTCACAAAACCAGATCAACTGTCACACGCCCACAGTCATTTAAAAATGATTACCATTTTACAAATACCAAATTTCACTTGTTGTAGAACACCTTTTATCATGTAACATTGGACTTTTTTTTTGGTTTGGTTTTTTGTTTGTTTGTTTGTTTGTTTTTTTTTTTTTTGGTTTTTCGAGACAGGGTTTCTCTGTGTAGCCCTGGGCTGTCCTGAACTCACTCTGTAGACCAGGCTGGCCTGAACTCAGAAATCCGCCTGCCTCTGCCTCCCAAGTGCTGGGATTAAAGGCGTGCGCCACCACCGCCCAGCACATTGGAGATTTTTTAACTGTAGATTTTTTAAGCTTAAAAAAGCTTGGCATTCCTCTGCCAGCTTTCCTATCTTTTACTGATTATAAAGTCTGTTAAGGATTCTTACAGTGTGAGAGAGTGAAGAGCTGAGTATTCTAGGCTGTTCTACTGCTGAACTGAGAATGCAGGCCAGCCAAAAAGAGTTTTCTAAACAGTCCAAGATGTGGAATATCATGCTAACTAAATTATAAACAAACTAGTATAAACTTGTTTCATCTTAGTTTGAACTAATCCAGAGCTAATTTACTACAATCTAGAAAGTAAATAAAACTTTTATAGTCTCATAACTGTCAATACTAAGCCTGTTATAAATATTACTTTGGTGGTGAGGGTGTGGTGCTTGGATGGGAAGGATATTATGATGATAAAAATACCTTGTATGCATGTATGAAATTCTCAGAATAAAATATTAAAAATACTAATTTGATAATAAAAATGTTTTTAAACTCTTTGCTTCTCTAAATAATGAAGGGTAAATTATTTTCTGCAACCTATTTTACATCTTTTTTTCTACCAAAAATCTTTTCTGTTAATTTTTTTTTTGTTTGGTTTTTGTTAGATAGATCCAAGCCAGCCAGCCTTGAACTCACTCTGTATAGCCCTGGCTTACATTGAATTTGCAGCAATCCTCCTGCTTCAGCTTCACAAGTGCTGGGACTACAAGTGTATACCACCATGTCTGTCTTTCTTCCAGATTTAAAATTTTTTATTGTTTTATGTATGTGGGTGTTTTGCCTGCATGTATGTCTTGTCACTATGTGTGTGTTTGAAAATTGAATTGGCAGAAGGGTTAGCCGCGGATGTTTCCGCTTTTATGGCTTTGTTGGCACAGTGGCTGACTAAAGCCGAGATAGCTGTTGCTAGAAGAGAGCGGAGCAGAGCGAATAACATGCAGATGGGAAGTGAGGCGGTGCTCAAGAAACGGTGTGTGGGGTGACAAGTAATACTCTGAATCTTGTCACCACTGAGCTGGGCACATTTACAGCAGCGGCCAAAGACTATACCTAAGGCCAAAACCCACAATCAGGGGGCAGAACTTGGGAGAGTTAAGTTCAGCCAAGTTAATTATAAAAACAAAGACATCACTGTTGGGAGGACTATTACTGAATAAGTCTCTTACATTATTCATAGTTTGTTTTATGTGTATGAGTGCATTGCATGTATGTAAGTACACCATGTGCGTGCCCGGTGTCCATGAAGTCCAGAAGAGGGCATCGCATGCCCTGGGATTGGAGTTAAAAGGTTGGGAGTTACTGTGTGGGTCCTGGGAGCTGAACCCGAATCTTTAACAAGAGCAGTTAGCTCTTCAACCACCAAGCCATCTCAACAGCCTCTAGTTCCAGTTTTTAGTATATAAATGACTAAACATGAGGGAAAAAACCCAAAAGATCAGGAGACCATCAACCTAATCAACGAAGGTTGATCCCACAGTTACACAAAAGTTAGTAGATCAAAGATGTAAAATAGGGCTGTAAGCAAATAGGAAATTTCAGCCCAGAAAAGGCTTCCAATAAAAGGAATGACACCAAGGCCTAGGAGGGGGAGGGCATGGTGACCAGATGGGGGTTCAGCTCCTTCCTGAGAAATTCTGGTACAGGTACCTGAAGATGGCGAAGAGGTGTCACATTGGAGAGAAGTGAAGCAAGAGGAGAAATAGTTTTAGGCCTGAAAATAAAAGACTTGGAACTTCACAGAGTGTTTAGCCACTTAGAGAAGGTACGTGTCAGTGATTGTGAGGATAGATGAGTGGAAACTAGGAAGAAATTATTGCATATGACTGGTCCTCACACAGCTTAACCCTCTTAGTATTTCAGGTCCTCTTTCCCTTTCTGTGTGAACTGACTTCATAGTATCCTCAGTCCCTCCAGCCAACTCCCTGGTTAATCTGGAGTTTGTCTTCTGTCTCTAAGATCTCACCTTCCACCCAGAGCTCTTCCTGAGGTCTGCAGCTTCCTCAGGGCCCCACCCTGACCAGACTTTCTATTTTGTTGCCACTACCCTGAAAGGTTCTCTTGAATCAGAAAGTTTGCCTCAGCCCCTCCCCTGTACCTGTAGGTCACCTGCTCTCATGGTCACCACTGCTCCCTTCTCTCAAGGCTCTGCCGTTTCTCAGGTCCCAGGTTTTCCTGGTTGGTTTTATTGCATCTTTTCTGTTTGTCAAGTTTTCATACTTATCCTTTATTTTTTCAAAAGTACTGAAAAGTGAACCTAGGGGCTCATGCATGCTAGATAAATCCTCTACCATCATCTAGACTCTCTTTAAAAGTATTTTTATTTTGACACAAAATCTGAAGTTTCCAAATTCAGCCTTAAGCTTATGCCCTATCCCAGGCAAACCTTGAGTCTGTGACATACTGGCCCTGGCATCCAGGGTAGCTTTGATTACAACATGTGTGCCACCAGGCCCAGCCCATACTTAGCTTTTTAAAGTTTGGTTTTTTTTAATTTGGCTTCACTGTATAGCTCTATGCATATTTAGAAACTTCAGTTTTGTCATTTCAGAGGCCTCCTCCCTCTTCAGCACTGCTCTTTCTAGAGCTGTCTCCACTCATCACCAGACATTTCTACTTCCTTTTCCTGGAGTAGACACTTTGAACTCACTGGGTAAGAAACCTCCTCCTCTAAGCCAGTTCCTGTGGCTAGCTGTGGTGTTTTACCTTAATATCAACACCAAGAACATGGCAGTCACTGTGAAAATGTGCGCTGACGAAATAAATGACATCTTCTACTAACCCACTCACCTCTGGCTTGCAGCCTATGGTTGACTGTGTCCTGTGTGCTGCCAAGCTGTGTTGGTTCTGTGTCTGGTGGCTCTCATGCTACCCCTTCATTCCCGCTGCCATTACGAGGTTTCTAGTTGGCTCCTTGACTGACCGACCTCGAGATGGTCCTGTCTAAAACGGAACACTTACTACAGGTCAAATATATATACCTTCTTGTCCCCGTCCCAACCCCTCATTAACAAAGGCTCATGATGCTTCAGGCTGGCCTTAAATTCCAGACCCTCCTGCCTCGGCCTCCTGAGAGCTTCATCTGACACCTCAGGAAGATACTGCCATCATCCATACTTCATAAGTGCTACTGAGGCCCAGGAAATTGAATGTCCTGTCAAGAGCCAGACCTAGTTAGTGGCTGAGCTGAAACTCTCAAAGAGGTTAGGTTTCAGAGTCGGAGATTACAGTGCTATGCTCTTCTCCCTGCCACAGAGTGACTGCCAGTGCTGTTCCTGCACAAACATCTTACATAGCTCATTGCAAACAGCGGGGTACCTTCAGGTACAACCAGGGTACACTTAAATATTTAGCATCCTTAGTGAGCCGAGCCTGTCATTTCCTCTGTTTACCCCCTTTTTCCTCCCCTCTTTATACTGAGTTGAATTCTGATATCAAAATATTCACACCCCTCCCAGGCATGTTACTCAGTTTTATCTGTCTGTCTGAGCCTGTTGAAGACCAGTTTGAATATCTTATTTTCCCTGCCTTCTCCATGCTTATCTCCAGCTGATGGCACTTAACATTTTAATTTGTAATGTAATTATTATCTTGTGTTTGATCTCCTTGTTAAGCCTGTATTCTTGACTTGAGCGTTTATGCCATTTTTTTTTTTTCTGGTCTGTAACTTAGTACAGCCCATGCTTTTGATGTGTGTGTGTTTCAATGAGTATCTGCTGAGGAAATGAAATTTTTAACTGTTACTCAGCCCATTAACCACAAGATCTTTGTACTGCAGCTTCATGTGTGCTGTTTCTCATTTCTGTATGGCACAGTAGTTGGTTATGTCAGTGAGTATAGATAAGCTGTATTTGAAAACCTAGTGAAAATACCTATGATCCGAACTTGGTGGGGTTTTTCTATGAAGCATTTTTTAAAAGCAGCTGATTTAGATTATGTTACTTTGAGGCATTTTGTTGATCTTAAAGTGTTTTGCGTGCTGAGGCTTCAAATACTGGTCTTTTAAAAGTCTCCTTGTCATTGGTGATGTTTTAGAAGCAAATGTGATGTAAGTAGTAACTTTTGGTCAAACCTCTTAGGACCCTCAGTTTGCAGCTTTATTTTATTTCAGAAGATAGGCTCAAATTTCTGTAGCTTCCATTCAGTTATTTCAGTGATGCCAGAAGGGTTTTGGTTTTGGTTTTTGGTTTTTTTTGACATGAGAAAGGGCCAGCAAGATGGCTCAGCATGTAAAGGCGCTTGCTGTTTAAGTCTGATGGCTTGAGCTTGAGCCCTGGAACCTGTATAGTAGAGAGAGAACCAGTTCCACTACATTGTGCTCCGACCTTCACATGCACACCCTGGTGTGCATACACACACACACACACACACACACACACACACACACACATTAAAATGATAAATGTTTAAGTGAGATAGGACCAGTGAGATGATTTGGCAGTAAGAGTGTTTACTGAGTTTTAATCCCTGGACCTGCATGGTAGAATTATAGAACCATGACACATCTGCGAGCTGTCATATTATCTCCCCATGTGTGCCACAGCATACTTGTACACACACACACACACACACACACACACACACGCACGCACGCACGCACGCACACACACACGCACGCACGCACAAAACGTTAAAAATTCTTGTAGCTTATTTATGTTCACGTATGTGTTTGTATGTGAGTGGGAACGTGGAAGCCAGAAGCTGTAGGTAAAGGCATTTTGCAAGAAACCTGGTTTGTTATATCAGTGTTGGGATCTGAAACCTGATCTAATGACAAGGAGGTTGGGTTTGGTTTTTTTTTTTTTTTTTTGAAGATTTATTTAATTTATATGAGCACACTGTATCTGTCTTCAGATACACCAGACGAGGGCATCAGATCCCATTACAGTTGGTTGTGAGCCACCATGTGGTTACTGGGAATTGAACTCAGGACCTCTGGAAGAGCAGTCAGTGCTCTTAACCCCTAGGCCATCTCTCCAGCCCCAACAAGGAGATTTTTTTAAAAACTTGTATTTGAAGTTTCAGTATACAAAAACACTTTAAAACCCCTGTTCGATTCCTGTCAACACAGAGTGACTCCCAACCACCTGTGACTTTGGCTTCCAGGGATTTGATACTTCCAGAATCATCTGTACTCATGTCCAGTATCCCACACAGACACATAGACACATAATTTGAGATAAATAAAACCTTTCTTAAAATAATGTCTGAATATAGAGTTAAAAGAATCAATTTATGGGATTCTTGAAGTAAATTATTTATAAAGAATAAAATGTGCAAACAATACTATCCTTTTGTCAAAGATATGGTCCTACCAAGGCAAAATGTGATGATGGATAAGAAAGTCAAAAGCGGGGCTGGAGAGATGGCTCAGTAGGTAAGAGCACTGACTGCTCTTCCAGAGGTCCTGAGTTCAGTTCCCAGCAACCACGTGGTGGCTCACAACCATCTGTAATGGGATCCGATGCCCTCTGGTGTGTCTGAGGACAGCTACAGTGTGCTCATATATAAAAACTAAATAAATTTAAAAGGAAAGTCAAAAACACTAAATTCAAGATGGTGGTTATGTTTGGAGGTAAGGTAGGTGGAGAGTGAAGTGAGGGACGTGCCAAGGGATTTTTTCCATGTGTATAATGATTATTTCCTGTGTTGATGGTGGGTAGGCTTATTTTTTATTTTTATTGTTATCTGAACTGTTTATAATTTTGAGTTCAGATAATATTGTCCCTCCTTTCATCTTTACTCCTTAGTTTGTTTCCCAGAGTTATTGAGGAGTGAAATGAAAAGCCTGCTGGTCTGTCTGAACCTTTCAAGTGATGTATACACAGGCAAGAAGTTATTTATATAAAACGTTTTCTCCCATGTTTAAAAGTAAAATAGCAGTTCAGTTCCTTTTACATAGTTTTCTTTATGTAGTTTTATTTTCTGTCTCTTCTCATGTCTTAGAGATTATTTTGCATCAATATATTATATAGTTTTTAATAAAACAGGTTTTGTCAATATTGTCATATTTTAGACTTTATTTCCATATATATATATGGAAAAAAATATATATTTGTTGCTGTTGTATATCATTTGCTCTTTGTTAATATTCCGTAAGCTTCCTGTAGAGTTATTATCTGTAGCTCCTCTCAGTGCTCCTCTAGTTTGTGGGTCACGTTTCCTTTTAGGGAATAAGGGAGAGGCAGATTTGGCCTTTGGAGCTTGGGTTTGAATCCTCTGCTTCTGCCCCTTAGTAGCAGTGTGATCTTGGGTGTTTGTCATTCAGTCCTGAGTTGTAAAGGGAACCTAATATTCCTTTGCTTGGAAAGTTCTGTTAAGAATGGAATGGGATAAAGTGCCTAACATATAAGAAGCACTGTAACCTGTTAGCTGTCTTTATCGTATCATCATCAATTGCTCACCTGTCTACTACCCATGCTTCTGCTAATCTCCTGATGGTTACCCCAGCCTCCATCACTGACTTCCTCAGACCTTGGTCTCTCTGGCTATGGAAGAAGCCTCATTCTCACTTTCAGAATCTGCTCTTTGTTGTTTCCCAGTGCCCTAGTGTCTGAGGGCTGCATTACTGTGAGGGGACATCATGACCATGACACTCTTGTAAAGAACATGTAATTGGGGCTGGCTTACAGTTTGAGAGATTCAGTCCATTATCATCATGGCAGGAAGCATGGCAGCCTGCAGGCAGACATGGTGGTATAGAAGGAGCTGAGAGTTCTATATGTTGATCCCAAAGCAGCCAGGAGGAGGTTCTGATTCCACACAGGGTGGAGCTTGAGCATAGGAGACCTCAGAGCCCACCTACACAGTGATGTACTTCCTCCCACAAGGCCACACCTTCTAATAGTGCCACTCCCTGTGACCAAGCATTGAAACATGTGAATCTATGGGGGCCAAACATATTCAAACTACCACACTTAGTGACACCCATCGAATGCAGCTGCCCTCTCCCCAAAACGCCAGGGCTGTTTGCACAGCTAGGGCAGAGGTGGCAGTGAAGATTAGCCTCCCACCTGCCTGAAACTGACTTTCCTCTCTTTGTTGCTTAATCATACAGTCACATAGTCTGTCTTGGCCAGTTCTTGCTTGCATATCCTCATGCAGGGTTTTCCTCTTGAGGCTCATTTGCCATAGCTCCCTTTTCTTACCACGGATAGTCTGCATCCTGGTGTGTATGAAATCAGGTTGTAGGTTCTTTCTCATGAGCTCTCAGGCCCCATATAAATCAGGGTATGGCTTGACATTTGTGACTGCTAAGTCCCACAGACATTTTATGACTGGAGGCCAGTGTCTCCTGAATGCCAGAGGATCTCAGAAGAAAATAGACAGTTCTAGTCCAGGGTAGGATGTGCATCAGGCTGGAGAGATAGCTGAGGCTCACAACCAGGTAGAATGCCCTGTTATTCCTTCTTATAGGTAACATTTAAATAGCATTTTCATTTCAATACAGTTTTCACTGTTATCTCATGTAACTGAGCCACACATCAGTATCTCATTTTCTCTCTCCACTTAAGAAACAGCATTAGAAACATGAACACAAGATGGGAGTAGAGCTCAGAAATAGAGTGTTTACCTGGTGTAGATGAAGTCCTGGGCATTGAACCATAAGGAGAGTAGGCGTGGGGCTTGCCTAGCTTGTGCAAGTCCTGGTTTGATCAGGTACACATACCTGAAAGCGAAACATGATTATATCGAAAAGCGTGAGCATTTCTCTCTCTCATAAAATTACTTTCTTCTTGCTTAAAAGACTGTTTTACTGTTTAGTAGTTTATCTTAGTGTCATAATTAAGGGGTTTAATGTTAGATGAGAATGAAGTCAACAGTGTTGAATATTTTCATTTAAAATGAAGCCTTAATGCTCAAGGTTTGTGTGAACTATAACCAGTTTTAACCAGTTTTGTGTATAAGTACATATATTTGTGCGTGTGTACATGTATGTATGTGTGTGTGTATACACACACACACACACACACACACACACACACACATATAAACATCTATACATCCCAGACCTATATATCTGCGTTGGTTTTTCTCAGAGCCGCCATGGATACTGCCAGCCATAGCCTTGTGCTTCTGCAGCAGCTGAACATGCAGCGAGAGTTTGGTTTTCTGTGTGACTGCACAGTTGCTATTGGGGATGTTTACTTCAAAGCCCACCGAGCAGTACTTGCTGCTTTTTCTAACTATTTCAAGATGATTTTTATTCACCAAACAAGGTAAGAAGGGGCTTTTATAAATGAAAAAAAATTTTTAATATTGTGATATATGTCTTATCATTTAAGGCAGTGGTTTCTCAACCTTCCTAATGCTGAGACCCTTTAATACAGTTCCTCGTGTTGTGGTGACCCCCAACTATAAAATTATTTCTTTGCTATTTCATAACTGTAACTTTACTAATAACTGTTATGAATTGTAATGTTAATATCTAGTATGCAGGATATCGGATAGTTGATCCTGTGAAAGTTGTTTGACTCCAGAGAGGTTGAGAATCACTGGTTTAAAGGCTTATTGTTGGGTTATTGTAATAGAATATATATCTACATATATATATATATATATATATATATATATATATATATATATATCAGTATTAAACTCAGTATATGGTACCCATGATAGAACATACTTAAGGAAAACAAGTATAACTCCAATTTATTAAAGGCTTAGCCTAGTCTGGTGTGAGGCTATATTCATTTAATCTTACCACTCATGTGGCAGAGGCAAGGGGATCTCTGAGTTTGAGGCCAACTTGTCTACATAGTGAGTTCTAGGCCAACCAAGGTAACCTAATGAGATCCTGTCTCAAAATACCCACTACCAACAGAAAAGGCTTAGCCAATACCCAATCATCAAGTCCTGTAATGTAAATCCCACTGTTATCCTGGTGTTAGGGAAAAGGCAACTGAGACTGAGCTGTTCAGTGGCCATCCAGGAGGACATAGCTGATGGGTTGGGCTCAGGTGTAAGTCTGAAGCTGACCTGTGTACCTAAGCACTAGGCTGCTCGTCTGTAGCATCACTTCAGTGTCATGTCACCAGTCGGAGAGGGTTTGCTTCACATTTTCTGTTTTTGTGGGGTTTTTATTTCTTTTGCATTTTTTGAATTTAGGTAGTATGGGAATTCAAATTCTGACCTCTGGGAAAAGATTAATTTTAGTCTAGTCTAGGTGTAGACAATTCTAGAATCTTGCTTGCTTGTTTGTTTATACATTTTGAGATAGAATCTCTCTAAGTTGCCCAGGCTGCCCTTGAACTCACTCTGTAGCCCAGGAGAACCTTGAACATGTGATCTTCCTGCCTCAGCCTTCTGAGTAGCGAGAGCCATAGGCCCAAGCCACCAGGCTTAGTTCTCTGTGTATTTGGTGGGTTGTTTTGTTTGTTTTTAAAGGACCTTACATGAAATTGAGGTGTCAAATCCCAGTTATGTGTTTTTTATTTAACTGTCCAATCATTTAACTATTTCCTAAGTACATATATATTAGAGGTTGAGCTGGAGTGTGGTTGTAAGTAAGTTATACCCTGTCTTCAAGAACTCTGTAGTCTGATAGAAATTAATGTAAAGCGAATAATTGATCTGTCTTGTGTTAGGCACTCCCTGGTGCTGTGACAAAATGCCTAAGAATTTGTTGGGATTTGTTGTGCTTTCAGTCTCAGGCCTCAGTCCACTTGCAGCTGGCTGGCTTCCCATTACTTTAACATTGGGAAGGCATGAGATACCAAGAAAGAAGGAATAACAGAAAAGCTACCCACTTGGTAGTAGGCAGGCAGAAAGCAGGAACAGTGCAGTGACCAGGGACTAGATAAACAGCCCTGGCAGGCGTGTACTTAGTGACTCTTCTTCCACCTTGGCCTCATCTCCTAGTGTCTTCTACCTCCAAGAAATGCAGTCACATGACATTGTGACTCCTCCATGAGTGGAGAATACACTGGTGAAGCCAGAGTCTTTGTGACCTAGTCACTTCCCCAGAACCCCTCAGCTGGCCACCAAGGCTATAAGATTGCACACCTGAGCCTTCAGGATGCATTTCAAGTTCAAAGTCTAACACTCAGTTCTCCTGTCTGTTAAATGCTACAGTGGTATACTCTCCTTTGGGTATTAAAAGATCAATGACATTAAAATGTTTGGAACAGAGTTTTGCTGATAGTAATACGGTGTCAAACATCAGGTATACTCAGAATAGAAGAGTTCTAGCAGGCCTGTTTTAAGAAGTTTGCAACAAGCTGGGCAGTGGTGGCGCACGCCTTTAATCCCAGCTCTTGGGAGGCAGAGGCAGGTGGATTTCTGAGTTCGAGGCCAACCTGGTCTACAGAGTGAGTTCCAGGACAGCCAGGGCTACACAGAGAAACCCTGTCTCAAAAACCAAAAAAAAAAAAAAAAAAGAAAGAAAGTGTGGTATGGTACAAAGATGGGGTTGGAGTGAAGTCCTGCTAGAGTTTTGTCTCTGATGTGACATTGTAGATGACACTCACCACATGACAAATGCTAGCTCCCCCTCAGTCTGCTCTGAGCTGTGAGTTGTTTAGCTTCTAGTGCTAAACACAGGCATTGTGAAGGTGAGGCCTGCCTTGTCTTGTGTTTGTATTGATCAGACACCTTCAGGTAACAGAATTCTGAATTTACACCCCAGAATGCCTGTCATAGAGCCTGCTGGTGAATGACAGATCAGATCAAAGAGTGGAACTGAGAGAGGAGGCAGGGATGTCGGGATGAAGGACTAGAGAAATTAGATTGTCAAGATGCCGGCTCCCAGAATGAACTGCTTCAGGGAAACAGTCCACCAACGCTGTCCACTGCTTTTTCAAGTGCATCATCCCCGCTTGGTGACTCTGCTCTAATTTCACAGAGGTCTGCTCTGTTGCACTGTCTAGTAGCCATATTGACTTTGAAATTACTAGGATGCTTTTCAAAATTATACTTGTATATTTGTGATTTAACGATTTTAGAAGCCAAATAAACAGTATCATTTACATTTTAAGTAACAATTAACAATTTCATTATATATACCTTTAAAATATAAATATTTTTGTTTAGTTTGATTTGCTTTTGCTTGTTTGAACTTTATGTGTGAACTTGAGTGTTTGCCTGCACGATGTGAGCTGTTGTATGGGTGCTGGAAACTGAAGCCAGGCCCTCCCTCTGCCAGAGCAGTCAGTGCTCCTAACCACTGAGCCATCTCTCCAGGGCCCTGGTTTTGGTTTTCAGAGGAGGGTCTCTCTATAATTAACAATTTTAAATCATCCAGCTAAAGGGCAGTAATTATATTCATTATGTCACCTGCAACTGTCACTGCTGTTTCTAAAAGGTTTTCATCACTCCTAACAGAAACACTGTACCTAGTAAGGAGTAACTCTCCATTGTCCTTCAGCCGCCTGTAGCCACCCTTTTAACTGTAGGTTTTCCCTACCCCACGTCTCTGTCCTTGTCCCTTGTGTATGAGTGTGTGGCCCGACTGATGTGTGTGCTCCACCTGCATGCCTGGTACGCACTAAGCCAGAGGAGGACATCTGGTCCTTTGGAACTGGAGTTACAGACAATTGTGAGCCACCATATGGGTGCTGGGAATCAGAACCAGGTCTTCTAGAAGAATAGCAAGTATTTTTAACCACTGAGCACTTTGTCCAGCCCAGTTCTGTCTCTTTGTAAGTGTTGTCTTAGATATTTCTCCTTTTGTTTGTTCTGTTTTTTTTTTTTTTTTCTTTTTTCTCCAGAGAGGTCTTATTTATCCCTGGCTGTCCGTGAGTGCTGGGATTGAGAGCCCGGCTTTGTTTTAGATATTTCGTGGATGTGGTACCATACAATTTTTGGCCTTTTGTGTCTGTTTTTTTTCCTTAGTATGTTTCAAGAGTTCAAAGTTATAACCCATACCAGAACTTCCTTGTTCATATAGCAGAATGACATCCGTGATGTTTCAGCCCGCTATGCTTACCCTTTGTTTCCTCTTTCTCTTTTTTTTTCTTTTATTCTTTCTTTTTTGAGATAGTCTGTCTATGTAGCTCTGGCTGTTCTGGAAATCTCTATTTAGACCAGGCTGTTCTCAAACTGAAAGAGATTCACCTGCCTCAGCCTCTCAAGTGCTTGGATTAAAGGCTGCACCACAACACCTAGGTCCATTCATCTTTTGATGGGTATTTGGTTGTTTTCAGCTTTTAGCTACTGTAAATAATGGTACAGTGAACACCAGCATATAGGCATCCATTCAAGTTTCTGTGTTTAGTTCCATTCACTACATGTTCAATACAAAAGCAGAGTGCCGACTTTAATCACTGTTCTCTCGAGCCTCTCGAACCTAGGATAGACCGAACTGCTTAGGCGTCCCCTGGTGTTGAGCTGGTCTGAGCACCTCTGCATTTCCTGCTGTTAGACAATAGGTTGAATGCACAAAGGCTTGTTGATGAACCATATAAACAGTTAAATTCAAAGAGTGATTTTTGCTGTTGTATTTCATCAAGGCAGATTGCCAGATTTAAACCTCCAAGGAAGAATTTGTTTTAACCTAAGATTGTTAGAAACCAAAAGGCCAACTAGGTTGTATTTCATTCTGTGTGGGTTTGTTTTTGTTTTAACAGTGAATGCATAAAAATCCAACCAGCTGACATCCAGCCCGATATATTCAGCTACTTGTTGCATATTATGTACACAGGAAAAGGGCCAAAACAGATTGTGGATCATAGTCGTTTGGAGGAAGGGATCCGATTTCTTCATGCTGACTACCTTTCTCACATTGCAACCGAAATGAATCAAGTGTTCTCACCAGAGACTGTACAGACATCAAATTTGTATGGTATTCAGATTTCAACAACCCAGAAAACAGCTGTCAAACAAGGGCTAGAGATGAAAGAAGCTCCTCCCAATAACAGTGGAAGCAGAGCTGCTGTCCCAGGGGACCACCCCCAGCTGCAGCTCTCCCTTGCAATCGGGCTGGATGACGGTGGTGCAGAGCAGCAGAGGGAGAGGGCCCGTCCTGCTGCCCAGGCTGTGGAGGAGCACCAGAAGCCCCCCGTGTCCATCAAACAGGAGACATGTGATCCAGAGTCTGTGATCTCCCAAAGCCACTCCTCGTCTTCATCAGAGGTGACTGGCCCCTCTTTTACAGAAAACAGTATCAAAGTCCACTTATGCCATTACTGTGGGGAGCGTTTCGAGTCCCGAAGTCACCTGAGACAGCACCTCCATACCCATGTGTCTGAATCTCTCCCATTTGGTGTCCCTGCTTCCATTTTGGAAAGTAATGACCTTGGTGAAGTACATCCACTTGGTGACAGCAGTGAGACTCTTGAATGCCGGAGGCTCAGCTCCTTCATTGTCAAGGAGAATGAGCAGCAGCAGCAGCAGCAGCTACCGCCTGAGCACTCGGGCAGGAGTACCTCAGAGCCCTTACAGATCAGTCAGGTCTCTCTGATCTCCAAAGACACAGAACCGGTAGAATTAAACTGTAATTTTTCTTTTTCAAGGAAAAGAAAAGTCAGTTGTACCATTTGTGGTCATAAATTTCTTCGAAAGAGCCAGTTACTGGAACACATGTATACACACAAAGGTAAATCCTACAGATATAACCGATGCCAAAGGTTTGGAAACTCATTGGCCCAGAGGTTTCAGCAGTATTGTGACAGCTGGCCCGATGTCTCCTTAAAAAGCTCTCGCTTGTCACAAGAACATTTAGATTTGCCTTGTGCCTTAGAGTCTGAGCTCACACAAGCAGGCGTGGACACCATCCTTGTGGAGTAGCCGCCGCTGTTCCTGCAGCATTTTATACTGATCTTGGAAGAGACTCGCGTGCCACTTCTAATCATAAATTAGTTACCTCCTCATGGTCTTTTGACTTAAAATAATCTGTCCCTAGTTTTGAGGTTGTACATATCAGTTCTCATTATAAGACATGGCTATTAAATGTAACTTTCAAATTATCCTGTGAGCTTTTTTATAAATTAAATCATAATTTGAAAATCAGAAGTTAATGTAGAAACTTTAGAGTGAGTATTATTTATACAATGTCTTGTTTTTCCAGGTTGCAGAATCAGTAAAATGAACTTAAAGATGAAGCAGATAAGATCTGTTTTCCAGACTATGTTAGAGACTGTGAATGGGATCACCGGTAGAGTGCTTGCCTAGCATGTGTGAGGCCCTAGGTCCAGTGGTCAGCACACACTCACAAGCTCACACACAAACACACTTCTAAACTGTCACTCGGCTTATGTTTCATAGGAATTATGTTCTTAGGAAAATGATTTTTAATTATTTTTTGCCATTTAGGAAATCAATAGTTATTTTAATGTATAACTATATATAGGAAATAAGTAGTTATTTTAATGTAAAACTATATATTATAATGTATGAAATGTTTGTTTTAAGACATGGCTGTACTAAATCGTGAGTAGTTTTAACTGTACTTACTAGCATTCCGACCTCTACATGTCCTTTTATTTACTAACCATCAAGTATACCTCATTTTTAATAAAACTATTTCAGCTAAAAGGAAGGACTGGAGAAGTCAGTGGTGAAGACGTCTTGAACAGAGAAACCGGTGGATTCACATAAATGGAGCACAGCTGCAGGTCTGTGTAAACTAATAACCTTGGTGCAGATAGGCAGATCTACGGTGTGTTCCCAGACACTTTCAGGGGTCTGTAAGCAAGAGGCTCACCAAAGTTTGAAGAGGAAAATGATAAGATACACATCGTCTCCCTGACCTAATGTTGCAGACTTGTCAAGGCTGTCTGGGTTGATGGCAGTTCTCTAAAAGTCAGTCATAAAGGTAATTTTACAGTGGCGAGGCCTTCACTTTTCTGTTAGTAAAACCAGTGGAGTGGGTGCATTGAGCATTACAGGCCTATTTAAAACCCATGCCAGCAGCTCTCCTTTAGTGAATATACTCACTTCCTTTTATAGTGGAGACACTTAGAAACTTAAAACTCCAGGAAAATGGAAGTTGCTGGACTAAGTGATGGATTTTCTGTGCCTAACAAGTAGTCCAGCAAATCACATTGTTTCCTAAGTGTTGTTTAGACTTGAAGTTCTGTTCTCAAGGATCAGAAGGCAAGAGAGACTGTAGAACACACACACACACACACACACACACACACACACACACTTCCCTACCCTACTAAATATTAAAGTCTCAGCCTCACAGACACTTGAAAAACGTTTGAGTTGGTCCTGGCACACACACCCTCCTCTCAGATTGGAAACAAGAGTCTTGCTATGTTCCCAGGTTGGCCTTAAAATCTTGGGCACAGGCAGTTTTCTACTTCAGCTTCCTGATGGCCGGGACCATGGGGCATGTGCCATCTCACAGACACCTCGATATAGCCATTTAATGTTGATGTGACGCTAACCCCACTGCCATACCTCTGAAGACATTTAAGAGGGTCTCCTACCTCCACCTGTCAGAAGGTCAGAGTAGTCCAGCTAATTCTAAAACAAAAGTTTTTGTTTTTTTGTTTTTGTTTTTGTTTTTTTTTTCTGGGTAAATGGTGAGTTCAGTTGAACAACAAAGTTTCAGAGATGGTGGCATGGGCCTCTAAGCCCAGAATTTGTGATGCTGATTTCTGAGTTCAAGGCCATCCTAGTTTATATAGTGAGTTCCAGACCAGTTAGAGTGACATAGTGAGACCCTGTCTCAAACAAAACAGCACACAGCACACACAGATACCACACCAAACCAAAGTAGTAGGTTCCTTGTTTCTAAGATTTTTGAGACATTCTTGCTATTTGACCCAGGCTAGACTTGAACTCACCATTGTCTTCTGCCTCCTTAGTGCTGGGATTATGGGCTGTAGCACCATTCAGCCTTCAGAGGGGTAACTTTTAAGGGCCAAGTGAAAAACCCTAATGGGCACTGTCTTAAGGTAACTGAATTTCTGATTGAGAGAGAGAGTCTCTGGGATCAAGACTGATGATGTGTTTTGAGAGCAGAACCTGGCTAGTGGTAGAATGGATTGTATTGGGGTGGTTAAACAAGTGTGCTGTTATGGGGGTGGTCATAATTACATATTATCTTAAACTTAAGTCATCAAAGCAATTACCCAGCTATACTACGTTCAGTGACTTAATCTTACAGAAACATAAATATACTGACTTCATGTAGTTTAGGCTATTTAGGATATATTCCCTACCTTTTTTTTTTTTTTTTTGAGATGCAGAGTTATATCTCAATATATAGAGCCCAGGCTGGCCTCAGACTCACAGCATAGCTGAAATTGGCCTTAAGCTCCTGACCTGCATGCCTCCATCTCTAAGCACTGGCATTATAGGTGCCCTGCCCATGTCAAGTTCCCCTAGCCTTCTCAAAGTAAAACTTTACTTTTCAGCTTTTCTGTAAATCCTCCCTGCTTACCAAATCATTCGTCTGACCCACAAAAAGCCCTTATTAGGGTGGGAGTGGAGATGTGCTTTCAGGGTAGGTGAGTGGGCGCTGCAGCTCAAGACAATCCAGAGAAGTGCTAAAAGTGCCAGCAGCTGGTGGCCGTGTTAGACGCCATCAGTTTAAAGTGGAACTATATATATGAAGTTCTCAAAGAGTTAACAAAAATGTATTAGTAAATACAATACCTAGTAAAAGCCTAGAACCCGGGGAAATGGCTCCGTGAGTAACATGATTGCTGTTCATGCATTTGAACCTGAGGTAGGTGTGGTGTCTGTAGGCCCAGTGCTGGTTGGGAGCAGAGACAGAAAATAGCAGGGGCTCTGAGGCCAGCCAGCCTTGCAGAAAGAGCAAGCTCCAGCTTCAGTGAGACTCTGTCTCAAAAACACAGAGGCAGAGAGTGAGTGAGGAAGACATGTTGTCAGTCTCAACATGTACCCACATGGGTGTACACCCATGCACATGCATACTCCCCGCATACAGAACGCGAGTGGAACTCTCTGAGTTTTAAGAAGACATGGGTTCACCTGGCCCCCATTATTAAAGTTCTCTAGCTCTAAGACCTTGACCTGATTCCCATTATTCACAGTTATTTTTATACTGAGATTTAACAAGACACAATACTGGGTCTTGTCTGTCTGATCCCAGTGGTCAGTAGACTGAGGCAGGCTTGTAAATTCAAGACTAGCCTGTCTCAAGAGAAACAAAAACAAAAAACAAAGTAAAATTTCTTCAGTCTTCAATAACATTTTGCTTTAGAAAGTGGAGAAATGTGTTTCGTTTTGCAGAAAAAGTTCCTTAAGGCTCATTTCTACTGAGGCATACAGTAAGTGGTGTGGGACTGCTGTTGCTTTGTTTTGATTTTTAAAAAGATATATTTACCTTTATGTTATGTGTTAGGGTGTTCTGCCTCCAAGTGTTTCTGTGCACAGCACGCACACAGTAGCTGAGCCAGAAAAGGGCATCAGAACCTCTAGAATTCATGTGGGTGCTGGAACTGAACAAGGCCCTCTGCAAGAGCAGCAAGTACCCTTAAGCACTGAGTCCTCTCTCCAGCTCATTTTGGGTTTTTTGAGATTCAGTCTTACTATATGGCCCACGATGGCCTGGGAAGTTTTGGTTTAGGTTTTTAAGACGTGATTCTTCATTGGGGGAAAGAGTATTGACATTTTAAAAGGCTTTCCAGGAAAAACCTTTACATTTTGTCACATCTGCAAAATGGAGCCCCCTTCCGCTCCCCTCCCCCTCCGCTCCCCTCCCCCTCCCCACCTCTCTCAAGCAGTATGGTTTGTGTAATGGTTGCCTAGTTGAACCAGGAGTTGCCATATGTACTTTGTTGCCAAATGTCGCCCTCTTGTGTTGCGGTGAGTAGTCTGCTGGGTAAGGTTTTGAAGGCATGGTGAAACAAGCTCAGTTCTTATCAGTCGGCTGTATGCTAGGCAGAGGCTAAATAGATCGTTTCTGCTTGGGCCAGCTTTAAGTCGTCCCTTCTTTATAGATCCTGCATGGAGGTGTTTTCTGGAGAAAAGCAGAGGCCATTTCAGCATTTGTTCTTGGTAGGAGCTCTCAGTGAGTGCAGACTGCTTCACAAACAGCGTTGCTGCTTTTTAGTACATAGAATGTTTGAGGTGGTTTCTTACTTCTTCCAGCACCTACCTCACAGGGGTGCTGTGAGGCTTTGCTCTACCATGGTTAGTGTGCTCATGGAAAACAACAGCAGGAAGCAGTTCCACAGCTAGCCCTCGTCAGGATTCCATCCAGTAGATTCTACAGCATGCTTTGCAGCACTCAAGCAGCGCTTGACAGATACTTAATTGAGAAAATCAGTTCTTATGAAAATGCACCGGAAATAGGAGTGCTACCTGGGTTCTTATTCTTCTGTACTGTTTCTCTCTACTGTTCAGCAAGGAAGACGAGGTTTAGCATTATTGGAAATAAATACACCAGTTTCTGCATTAATGAAACTTTCTTCCAGAATACATTATTTTCATATAAGAAAAGGAACAAAGAAATAAAAATCCCATTGTTTCTTGGATGAAGACGATCTAAGTAATAAGTAGGGACAGGAACTGGAATGAGAATTCTCCGCAGGAACTCACTAACGTTCTTTTGAAGTAAAGCTGGAACACTTTCTCTGAACACTGAAGGAAATACCTGCTAGTCATGGCGAGGAGAACAAGCCGGAAAGCGGACAGTTCCTGAAGCCTGTTTGCACAGGCAGATTCCTGACACTGAAATGTGGATTCCTGATGAATACTTGATAGGTATTTTTGTGGTATCTGTGCTAAAAATAGTTCATGTGGGCCGGGCGTTGGTGGTGCACGCCTTTAATCCCAGCACTTGGGAGGCAGAGGCAGGCGGATTTCTGAGTTCGAGGCCAGCCTGGTCTACAGAGTGAGTTCCAGGACAGCCAGGACTACACAGAGAAACCCTGTCTGGAAGAACCAAAAAAAAAAAAAAAAAAAAAAAATCATGTGGAAAATGTTTACAATGTAACCTTTGTCTTTTGGTGTACTTAAACTAAATATGTCTGTGGTGTTTCATTAATAAGTTGTTAAGTTCCTAGGAGTGAACTCTAAACATTTCTGTGCTCAACCATGCTTGTGTAATTGGTCTTTCTTTTTAATCTGGTATGTCACAGTCCTAAATCTGGACATCTTAAATGCAGGTGTCCCGAATTGGCTCTCATCCTAGATTGGACGAACCCCCGGTGCTTCAGTGTGTGTGTGTTCCTGATTCCTCGGATTTATCCTGCAGCACAGCTGCCATCGGCCCCTCACAGACGTTAACAGAGTAGGTCAGAGGAGAAACTTCACCCAGCATTCAGGAATCTGAAGCAGTATAACTGAGGTTAAGGCCAGGCTGAGCTGAGTCTTAAAAAATTAAAACAAGGGTCTGGAGAGATGGCTCCGTGGTTAAGAGCACTGGCTGCTCTTCTACAAACCCAGATTTTTTTTCAGCACCTATATAACTCCCTGTAACTCTTGCTCTGGGAGGATCTAGATCTCCTCAGATCTCTGAGGTATCTGCACTGGTGTGTGCCATACCCATGCACAGATACCCATGGTTAAAAATAAGCCCCAATCAAACCTAAGAGCAGACATAACAAAAAGGCCTAGTGAGGAAATTGTCAGATTATCAGGCACACACAGCTAGTGTAGGACGATACTCTGTAGAGTTATACTTCCACGCGTCTGGAATAGTCTACAGAGTTTTGTATCCCAGTTTGGAAACTTGTCTTTCATCTGCTTTATGAAGACATAATGTGATTTGATTCAACGCAACAAAATACTAGCTTATAGACCTGATCTTTACAGCATTTTCTGTCAGCGTCACGTTTGTTGAGGTAAGTAGTCTCTGCTGGGTAACTTTTAAAATTCTCTTTTTAATATCTGTTTATCCTGAACATATGTATTTGCACCATGTGGGTTTCTGGGGCCAGTGGAGGCCAGAAGAGGGTATGTAACCTAGAAGTGGAGTTGCGGGAGGCCAGAAGAGGGTGTGTAACCTAGAAGTGGAGTTGCGGGAGGCCAGAAGAGGGTGTGTAACCTAGAAGTGGAGTTGCAGATAGCTACAAGTCACTGTGTATGTGCTGGGAACTGAATTTGGGTTCTCTGAAAGAGCAAGGGGTGCTCTTAACCGCTAAAGCCCTCTCTCCAGCCACTCTTAAGTTGGGCATGGTGCAGAAGGCATGAATGGACCCAGTTCTTACCAGCCACAGCCTGTGGCAAGAGAAAAGTGCTGTCCTCATCCAGAAAGGCTCAACTGAAAAGAAAGATCTAGTCATTTCTCAGGGTTCTTGGTTTGCTTTTGCTTTATATTCTATTCTTCTGCCCCCAGACAACATGATCTACAGCAGTGGTTCTTAGTCAGGGTGTCTTAGGGTCTTCAGAGAAAAGAATAAGGGGAAGAAATAGGCAAGTAGATGTGTTCCACTGACTTAGAGCTGGTGTGGTGGTACACACTTGTAATCCAAACACTTGGAAGTAACAAGAACAACCCTGAGTTCGACATAAGCCAGGTCTCCTTAGTGAAACCTCCTTAGTGCCATGCCAGTTGGGGCTTCATAGACTCTATCTCCCAAAACAGAAACACAAAAATAGAAAATATGACCTTTATAGAGACAGAATTATGAAGAGCTGCACTCTGCAATCTGAGTGCCTGGAACTTAATGATGTAATTCCATTGTAAATCCAAAAAAGGCATAACCAGAGGAGCTACTGAGACAAATTCCGGTCTAAAAGCTGGCAAACCCAGAAAGATAGGATGCCTGCATTTTTGCCCAAAGTTAGGAAAAGCTGCCTCTCTCAGGCAGGAGAACGTCGGCTTTCTGTGCAGGCCATCAGCTGGCTAAATGAAGCAGTCTGTTTCACTCACACTACTAATTCTAATGCTACTCTAATCCCCAGATAACCGCCACCAAAGCCAGATGTGAGTTTCAGAGAGTTTCACTGAGTTTCAGAGAGTTAACTGAAGTGGGAAGACCATCAGTATACATGGAGACCAGCCTGAACAAGAAGACCTTGTCTCAAAAACAAAACAAAAAGCACCTTCATGCATGCCCAGGGTGGGGGGATGGGAATGTGTGCTCGCTTGGCACACACAAGGCCTTGTGTTGCATTCTGCAAGATAACGAATACATAAAAATATATCCCATAGCTCACTCAATGCAAAATTGACAGTAAAAACTATCTTCACCTTGTGGATGATCAACACTGTGGAGATAGCCGGGGTATTATGTCTGGGTGGAGGGTGTGATAAAGTTGCTACTGGTGTCCAGTGAGTGCAGAACAAGGAGGGTGGTAAGCATGTCATGAGTATCTCCCGTGCCTGTGCCACTCAGTGGCCTACTCAGGGTGTCAGTTGGGTTGAGGTTGACTAGCTCTGGTCTAAAACATCTTTAAATCTTGTGATAGTGCATAAGGGCACAAAAGTTTGGGGCTTGTAACTAGTCAGTTTGGAGTTAATATTGATCTAATGGAGTGTACGTCTCTGTCCAAAGTCAGTTCTATTTATATTATCCTTTCAGAAATCTTAAAGTCGGAGCTGCAGAAATGGCTTCGTAGGTAACATGCCACTTACACAAGCATCAGGGCCCATATAAAGACCATGCTGTTGCACATGTGTATAGCACAGTGAAGATGGGATGGACGGGTGGACTCCCGAAGTTCATTGACTCAGTGAGAGACCTTGTCTCAAGTTATAAAGATGGAGAACTGTGGAGAAAAGACCCACGTGCAGCCTCGTGCGTGCACACACCCACTCACACTAACAGGTACAGATGCAACACTCTACAGACACAAGTAAAATAAAACCAGATATATTCATCAGCAGACCATTTTGTTGTTGTTTTTGAGACAGGGTTTCTCTGTGTAGCCCCGGCTGTCCTGGAACTCACTCTGTAGACCAGGCTGACCTCAAGCTCAGAAATCCGCCTGCCTCTGCCTCCCAAATGCTGGGATTAAAGGCGTGCGCCACCACTGCCCATCTCAGCAGACTGTTTAAAATTTAACATCCTTTAAAAGCAAAAACCCAGCCATCTTGTTCTGTAGCTCAGGCTAGCCTCAATCTCAATTCTTTTACCTCAGTCTCTCAAGTTATGATAATAGGTAAGTGCTGCCATTTTCAGGTCAAGACAACTTTAAACCTATTAAATAATGTTGAACTAATTTTATGTCTAAAGTCTGGAAAAAGAAAAATATGATTGTAGTTCATAATTTGTGTGGATTTTAATCTGGCCAAAAGATGGCGCCAGCGTACTGTAAAAATGTGTGTTCTACTCTGCTATGACATTCCTCTCCAGCTCCTTTTGTATTTGATCTAATTTGAGCTGCTGCATTTAGATCTTTCCTTACCTTGCAGTCCCTCCGTTCGGTGTTAGGTAGTAGTGTCTTGACATCCCCTCTGTGCATCTGACTCACAAGAAGTGTATCAGCAGGGAACAGCACACTTAACGGTTGTGCTACTGAACAAGTCTGAGGATTTTTGCAAAGTCATTAAGATAAGGTTAAGATTTCATTCTAGTGACATTGACCCTCCTAATCATATATCAGACTCAGTTAATGTTTTCCCTGGCCAAGAGCTAAATGGAGACATTGAAGAAAATCATGCCTTGCTTGGTTCCCACCCTCCCACCCCCATTCTTTTACTGGCATATATTCACTGCACTCAGTGTTGGGTTCCATAAAGTCAACTTCAAGTCTGTCTCCTGTTTTAGCCATAGCCAACCCCTCCTACTTCCTTCCTTAGTCCTTTCCCTCACCCACTTGTCTACCCCAGTCTCACTTTTAACTTTCGTTGTTTTAGGTTTGGTTTTATTTATTTGTTTGTTTTTGAGACAGGGTCCCTCAGTTATGTTGCTCTGGCTATTTTGGAACTATGTAGACCAGGCTGGCTTCAAACTCACAAAGATCAGGGCTACACAGAGAAACCCTGTCTCGAAAAACCAAAAACAAAAAAAAACAAAACAAAAAAAACAAACAAAAAACAAACTCACAAAGATCTTCGTACACCTGCCTCTCTCAAGCTGACATTAAAGGCGTGTGCCACCACCCCTGGCTCTCCCATCTTTCTTTCTTTCGTCATATGTGTTTAAGCATGAGGCTGGAAGTGAACAAAAACATGTATTTTCTTTCTGTATTCATCTTATTTTTCTTAGTATAATTTCCAGTTTCATCCATTTTTATAGCAGATGACTCATTCTTATGGCTGAATAAAACTTCGTTGTATATGTGTACCACATTTTTTTATTGATGGACACCTAGGCTACTGTGAATTCTGCTGTAATAAGCATGGATGTGGAAGTATCTCTGTGGCATGTTGATGCAGAATTGTTCAGGTATATACCCTTATAGTGGTACCGCTCAGAAACAATACCAGGAATTGATAGGTGGGGATGCATGGAATTTAGAAGCTCCTCAACAGCCCAGGCATAGTGTCTCACCCCAGGAAAGTAGAAACAGGAGGATCTATGAGTTTGAGGCCAGCCTGGTTTAAGGCATGGATTCCAGGACAGCCAGGACTGCATAAAGAGACCCAGTCTCAAAAGTAGAAGAAAAAGGAGAGGAGGGGGGAGGAAAGAGAGATAAGAAGAGGAGGAGGAGAAGGAGGAGGAAGAAGAGGAGGAGGAGCTGCTCCTTTGGCAAAGGAAAAGAGTAAATGACAGTCTATGGAAGGGAGAGACCTTTGCTAGCTGTGCATCTGACAGAATTACTATCAATATATAAAAAAGTTAAAAAGCTAAACACACAAACAAGTAACCCTGTCACTAAATGGTCTACTGGAATAACGGCTAGTTCTCAGAAGATCAAGTAGAAATGGTTCAGCATCCTTAGCAACCACTGAGACACTGATTGAAGGCACACTGAGATCCCTCCTCTCAGCAGTCAGAATGGCTACATCAAGAAAACAAGCCGAGGGCACAGGAAGCCTCATGAACCAGTGTGTGTAGAGACTGACAGTCATTGGAAATAAGCGTGGAGCTTCCTCCGGCTAGAACAGGCTGCCTCACTTGCATCTTGCCTCTCCTTCCCTTTGTCAGCTGTTTGCCTTTCAAAAACACAGTCCTGCCAACCAAAAGGATGCTCTTAGATTCCCTCCTTCGCCGCTTCTCCCCAGGTCCCTCTTTAATGGACTTCTCAGCTCTCATAGTCTGCCCTTTTCAGTGCCCGGACCTTGTTTGTTCTTGCTGTTTTTGCTAGTATTCTCCTAGGACTTCCTACTAAGTAAGCTTCTGTACAGCTTGAGAAATGAGCAGGTTTTCTCTCAGATAAATTGTCTCCTAGCATTTACACAAACCCTTTCCAGCTGAAACAATTTGGTAATACTGTATCAGAATAACAGAAATAAAGTATCCCTCCAGCTATCCATTCCATGGTGTCTCCTCCTACCAGAAACCTGAAAGAATGATGGTGCTGTTGGAGGATTCTTGTATATTCGTTGTCCCTTCTCTGGGGACTAGAAGCCCATACAGGGAAGGAGGTCTAAGTACCCAGGTAGCCTTCACCTCCGTGGCCCTCTGCCATTTGACTTTCAAGAAAGTCCAGGGAAGATCTCTGTGTGCCTCATAGGCCTTTGAAGAAGGGAAATGTGTGAATTCAACTCTACCACATTTTTCTATGGTGAAAGCTGTATAGAGTCCAAATCCTATGTAGATGAAAGTATGAAGGCAAAGGGTTCCTTTAATGCACAACAAAGAGGGAGGGGGAGGGAAAACTCACAATTTTTCTCACCAGGCCAGTCTTGCCCTCCATCAGTCTCTCACCCCCACAGGTCTGCAGTCTGCAGTCTGCAGTCTCCAGTGCGCTTAGGAAGTGGCTCCTGATTAACTTACTTTTGGGTTTTATTTTTTTTCTCTTGAGTTCTCAATCCTCATGTCTCCATACATTGAGAGTGCAAGGATAACAGGTAGACACCACCATACCCAGATCAAATCTACATGTGTGTATATTCACAGACACACAGACACACACATTCCCTCCCATATTAATGCATTAAACCTAGGGTTTTGCACCCCCTGGCAAGCACTCCAATTTTCCTGCTCTCCATTTTGATCAGAATTTTAAACCGGGAAGAAAAGTATAAAAAGGGAAAGGCCAGTCCTCAGCACCTGTGTGGATGTCTCATGGTCTGAGGGCTGCGTCAGCCACCACAGTGGCCAGAGGGTATATTCAATTCTACCCGGTAACCAAAGCTCATCAGTAAGTGCTTTTGAGGTTATCTGTGCTACTTCAACAGTGGGGCATGCCAGCCCAGCTTTCTCCTGGACTTCTGTTCTTGCTTATTAATTGATTAGTGGATGCAGGGCATGTTACTTGCCTGGCTCTCCTAATTTAAACAATGAGATTTAAAAGTTTAATTAAGAGGCAGAGGCAGGCGGATTTCTGAGTTTGAGGCCAGCCTGGTCTACAGAGTGAGTTCCAGGACAGCCAAGGCTATACAGAGAAATCCTGTCTCGACAAACAAAACAAAACAAAAAGTTTAATTAAGCCAGGCCTAGTGTACAAATCAATTTCCAGGACAGCCAGGGCTATTACAAAAATCCTGTCTGAAAACAAACAAAACAAAAAAAGTTATTTTGGATTTCTGCACAAATTGCAAGTTTTGCTAACATAGGAAATTATTTTAAACTAAAAACACTCAGCATTTGCAATGGTTGCTTTTTTGTTTTGTTTGTTTTAAAGGGTTTCTCTATGTAGCCCTGGCTGCCCTGGAACTGTTACGTAGACCAGGGTGGCCTTGAACTCATAGATCCTCCCACCTCTGCCTGGGATTAAAGATATGTGCAATCACATCCAGCTGACTAACTGTAATTGTGAACAGGATCCAGAAATAACCTAGGAGACAAGCCTCTAGGCAATGAGTCTGAGCAATTACCTGCAACAGATTACTTGAGTGGAAAGACCCACTTTAACTATGGGAAGAACTGGTCCATGAGCCGGAGTCTTGTACTGATAGAAGAAATTTAGTTGCTGTGCGGTGGTGGCACACGCCTTTAATCCCAGCACTTGGGAGGCAGATTTCTGAGTTCGAGGCCAGCCTGGTCTATAGTGTGAGTTCCAGGACAGCCAGGGCTATACAGAGAAACCCTGTCTCGAAAAACCAAAAAAAAAAAAAAAGAAGAAGAAGAAGAAGAAGAGGAGGAGGAAGAGGAGGAGGAGGAGGAAGAGGAGGAGGAGGAGGAGGAGGAGGAGGAGGAGGAAGAAGAAGAAGAAGAAGAAGAAGAAGAAGAAGAAGAAGAAGAAGAAGAAGAAGAAATTTAGTTGAGCACTCACGTTCATCCTCCCTGTTTCCGACTGTGGAGGCAGTGAGAGCTGCTGCCCGGAGAAGCCCACGACTTGCTTCCCCACAGTGATGGACTACATCCTCAAACCATGGGCCAAAATAAACCCCACCTCAAGGTGTTTTTGCCAGCAGTAAGAAAACTAACACAGTATATAAATCTAACATTTAAAGTGCAGGGCTGGGGTTAGAGGTCAGTCTTCTTTCTTGCTTAGCATGCACAAAGCCCCGGTTGGATCCCAGCACCACAAATGACGTGGAGGCACATACCTATAATCTTAACACTTGTGGTGTGCAAGCAAAACCATCAGACGTTCAGGCTGAACAGGCAGATCAGCTATTAAAAGCACTTGTTGCTCTTGCAGAGCACCTGGGCTTGGTTCTCAGCATCCACATGGAGGCTAACAACCATCTGTACCTCGTTCCAGGGAGTCTGACAACCTCTTCTGGTCTCCACAGGCGCCAGGCATGCAGTGATGAACATGTACATGCAGGCAGAAGACTCACATAAAATTATAATTAAATAAAAATGGTAGATTTTATGATTTGTGAATTATGCCTGACATTATTGCCTGACATTCACAAACATAAAATATGTTTTAAAGTTTAATGTGTCCAATTATTTAATCCTTTAGGGAAAATAATAGCCAAAAGCATTAAGGGATTAGGGGACACCCAGAAAATTAAAGAGGATTCTAAGAAAGTTTCTTCTGAAATCAGGGCTCATTGCTAGCTATATTTCACATCTGGTAGAGAGCTCACACCAGGTTGGCTAGCTCCACCTGAACCAAGCAGTGGCCTTCGGTTCCAGCATTCTGTGTGCACAACGCTCCATTTCAACTCTTCAGTGTGCGAGGGCAAGTCTGAGAGGCTAGAGACACTCGGGCTTGGCATGACTTGCTAGAGATGTGACATTCTTGTTGATTAAAACCCTTGTTCTGCATACCAGTTCCACACAGAACCCATTTTAGGGCCTTGTCTGTTTGCCAGGTTGCATTAGTCATGGGAACGATTCTTCACAATGTGGCCAGAGTCGCCCCGATGATCAGCACTACCAGACTTTCCTGTCACGTGAAGGTAGAGATGTCAGTGCAGGAATTTGGTAGTAGTGAAAGATTAGCATGCAGGCTTCGAGTTGTGGAGTCCACAGTGGATGGCAAATACAATGGCCAGTATCTCCTCCCCTCAAAAATATGTGCAGTTAAAAATGACTGCATCCTCCTGTGCTCTGTAGCTCCTGGGAAAACAGAAGTGGAAGGCTCAGGTATGTAAATGTGGAAAGTGCATGAAAAGCTTAATTCTGCTTCTCATTGATTGCAGGGTCATGAAGGTTGTGGCTGCTCAGAATGTGGCTCAGTGGTAGAGCACTTGTCCAGCAAGCACAAGGCCCTTGGTTTGATTCCCAGCACAGTAACAACTCTAACCTGAGCCCTCCACTCCATTCTCTGGCTCAGATGACATCTATCTATCATCTATCATGTACAAACCTTCAAAAGTCCCTGGACAAGTCACCCTTGCTCCCACCTGTCTCCTTGAACTTATTTCTTTTTTTTTTTGGTTTTTTGAGACAGGGTTTCTCTGTGTAGCCCTGGCTGTCCTGGAACTCACTCGGTAGACCAGGCTGGCCTCGAACTCAGAAATCCGCCTGCCTCTGCCTCCCAAGTGCTGGGATTAAAGGCGTGTGCCACCACCGCCCGGCTTGAACTTATTTCTTAAACCCCAGAAGAAAGTCAGGGCTACACGTCCGATCTGAGTTTAGCCTCAAAACAAAGGATGTGGATGGAATCTTGCTAACACCAGGTAACTGCTTTGCACCATTCTGATTGGCTGACATTTACAGAGGTCTGGCTATGGCTGGCAGTCCCAGGCCCTCCCTTCCTGGATTTTTTGTTGAGGTTTGATCCAGCTTGGCTAAGGATTTTCTGTGTGGTGTGCACATATATTTACTCCATCCCCTAAATTCATGAATTAAGCCCACAGAAAACCAAATCAAGAGCGGGACAAGGGGCTTCAGACTTCAGGGTTGAAGGTGAGTCTGTGAAGAATTAGCATACGTGGTGATGATGACAGTCTGTAAATGGTAGTGTTCCCCTTCTCCTAGGAAAGCTCATTTCACAAAGCTTTATGCTGAGTGTGGTGACACACTTGTGTAATCACAACACTCATGAGGTACAGGCAGAGGCAGGAGGATCTCAAGTTTGGGGACAGCCTAAGCTATACATACCTTGTCTCAAGCAACAAAAATAACTTTAAAAGTTCCTAAGAGGCAGCGCCTTGGAGGTCCCGTGGATCTGTGTCTTGCTTCAACAGTGTTTGGACAGAACAGACCCGGGGACTCCCACTTTATTAGCTTCCAGCCGCCTTACAAGTCTCTCCAGTCGCAGCTTCCGGGCCCTCGCGGCCTTCGGCTCCTAGGACCAGTTAGCCCCATACTCCGCATCAGCTATGACCTCTCAGATTCGTCAGAATTATCCCACCGAAGTGGAAGCTGCCATGAACCGCCTGGTCAACTTGAACCTGCGAGCCTCCTACACCTACCTCTCTCTGGGCTTCTAGTTTGATCGGGATGACGTGGCTTTAAAGGGTATAGGCCACTTATTCCGTGATTTGGCTGAGAAGCTCAAGGGTGCGTCTTCTCCTCAAGTTGCAGATGACTGTGGGGGCCGTGCACTCTTCCAGGATGTGCAGAAGCCATCTCAAGATGAATGACGTAAAACCCAGGAGGCCATGGAAGCTGCCTTGGCCCTGGAGAAGAACCTGAACCAGGCCTTCTTGGATCTGCACACCCTGGGTTCTGCCCACACAGACCCTCATCTCTGACTTCTTGGAAAGCCACTTCCTGGATGAGGAGGCGAAGCTCATCAAGAAGATGGGCAACCACCTGACCAACCTCCGTAGGCTGCAGGGCCATGATCAGCGATCAGCGCAGACTGGGTGCCCCAGGCATCTCTGGGCGAGTATCTCTTTGAGCAGCTCACTCTCAAGCACGACTAGGAGGCCTCTGCGCCTTCCAAGGGCCTCCTTCTGCTCTGTACCAGCCCGCCTCAGGACCTCCACCTGAATGAACCTCTCAGGCCACTAGGCAGCTTTGTAACCGCCCTGAAGCCTCTCCCAAGTCTTGGACCAAGTAAAAATAAAGCTTTTTGAAACAGCACCCCCCAAAACAAACAAACAAACAAACAAACAACAACAACAACAAAACCCCCAAAAAACCAAAACCAAAACCAAACCAAACCAACCAAACAAACAAACAAACAAACCAACCAAACAAAAATCTTCCTGAGAGCCAGGTGTGGTTGCAAACGGCTTTAATCCCAGCACTTGGGAAGCAGAGGCAGGTGAATCCCTTGTGTTCTTTCTTAAAGATAGCCTGGTCTATATAGCAAGTTCCAGGACAGCAGGGTTACATAAAAAGACCCTGACTCAAAAAAACCCAAAATTATAATAATAGTAACAACAAAAATAAAACACAATTCTGAAGAATGTGAACTTCCTTACGTGTAGTGCTTGTGCAATATCAGGCAGTAAGGGAAGTCCACAGCCGGGTGTCATTTCAGGATCTTGAGGGTGTTATTAACTTTTCAATGGGTCCTGAGATTTGGAAAGTGGAGTCTCACTGGACTCAATTATTACTATTAGGTTGTTTTAGGGAAAAACAAAACAAAACAAAACCATCGGCCAAGCCTGGTAGTCCATTCCTGTAATTCAGCACTCAGGAAGCTGAGGCAAGAGGATTAAATAGATGTTTAAGGCCACCTGTCTCACGCTACAACAAAATAATATTAGTAGCAGAATGAAATCGGGGCTTTAGGAAATAAATCCAACTTATGGAACAGGAAACTAAAGTTGGTGTCATGTGAATAAAGTAAATCCTTCCATACCATGAGTTATATAAGAAACCATAGGGATTACTAACAAGTCACAGACGTACACTATAGAAAAGACAGGCTGGATGGTGAGAAACAGGTGGGTTGGTCTTTGTGAGTTCAAGGCCAGCCTGGTCTACAAAGCTAGTTTCAGGATAGCCAGGGTGACACAGAAAACCCATGTTTCAAAAAACAAAAACAAAATAATAATAATAATACATAAAAGCAATTCATGCAACCCGGTCTCGAAAAATCAAAAAAAAAAAAAAAAAAAAAAAAAAAAGCAATTCATGCATCCGATAAGGAACTAATTCTTTCTTTTTTCTTTGTTTGCTTTGGTTTGTTTTTAAGGTCCTGGGAACTGGGCGTGTAGCATGCTACATTGTACACGTAGCAAGTACTGTGTCACTAGGCTCCAGGGCCCAAAGTTTGAATGGCATCAGATTCAGACCTTGCTCTTGTGGTTGTTATCAGAGTTCTGTTAGCATTTCTTTGCTGGAGGAAACCTCCTGTGTGGCTGTGTTGTGATGTCTGTCCAGTCCCCAGCATAGTGGAACTTTTTTTTTTTTTTTTAAGATTTATTTATTTTATATATGTGAATACACTGTCACTGTCTTCAGACACACCAGAAGAAGGCATTAGATCCCATTACAGACGGTGGTGAGCCACCATGTGGTTGCTGGGAGTTGAACTCAGGGCCTCAGGAAGAGCAGTCAGTGCTCTTAACCCCTGGGCCATCTCTCTATCCTCATCAGTGTGATCTTTACAGTTTTCAGAAATTAACATAATTTACCAATTTTAAAGACACAGTTAAATAAATGAGCTAATATAATATTTATTCTGTATTAGTCAGTACATGAATCAATTCAGCTTGAAACCTTTTTCTCTACAGAGTATTATTTCTTTACAATTAGCCTTTGATTCACAGTAGTACTAATTTCAATGAGAATACAAAATGGTACTCTTACTGTCATGATGGCTCATCCACTTAACATTTCTACAGGCAGAGAACCGACATATGTGGCATCATGCAGGCCTTTTCCTGTGCCTGATGACAAATCAGAATGGATACGCTCTTTATGTTCAGACTGCTCCTGTATTCAGATCCCAGCTTCTCCATCCCTTCAGCTTCCTTTCTGCATTGTCTGTGGCTCTGCCTTATCCCTGTCCCTGTCCTGGCTTCTGTTGCCACCTCCTTTGCCCCCCAACACACACACACACACACACACACACACACATCTAACTTCCCTGGGGCACCCATACTTTATGTAGATTCATTCTAATACATTTTGGTCATCAAGGGTCGTTACAAAAATTCTTTTTAAAAATGTGCGATAAAATGCAGAATGGATTGAAATTTTCAATTCCATGTAAGAAACTTTGTTACACGGTCAAACAGGAACTTGAACCTAAAGAACTCTCCAACTTGAACAAAGGTTATTCTAAAACTGCAAAATTGACAGATACAAAAGTCAAATCCTGGTGCATTTAGTATTAAACTAGGAATTAGAACACTTGTTAGTCAGGGAAGCTGACTAAAGGGACTTTTCAGACAACAGGTTTTGAAAGTCTAACAATTATTTTAAAAATTCTGTCACAATCCCCTTTTAAAAAAATTCTTAACTATAAAAAAAATAATAAGGCAATTGGAAATCAGACATTTGCAGATGAAATGAACTCTGGGCTGGATGCACAGGCAGGGCTGGCCTAGGGCCTTCTCACAGGCCACAGAGCTAATGAGCCTCTAGCAAGAAGGCTCCCTCAATACTGGCACGACCGCATTGTCTTTCAAAAGTAAAGCCGCGTCTAAGACTCCACTAAGTAGTAGACCAATTAAGATCGTCGCCCTCTTCATGCTGTCAAACCCATTACCTGGGAAGAAAATTATGCAGACAGCTTTTCTGAAGAGATCCATTTGTGCCACATGCTTATTATTCTTGGAGGTGGAGGAGGTGGCAGAGAACATGATTTCTGTTGGAAAGGTCTTTTGTTTTCTGCTGCCTTTACTTAAATGTTACTGGGGACTATTTTTAATATCCTAAAAAAGTGCTTTGAACAAATGTTAAGTGAATAGTCACACACACACACACACACACACACACAAAATCGCGTAAGCGCTTATATCCTCTGTGCTGTAAGAAGCCGGGTGAATAATGCTTAAGAGGGTGAAGAGAATACACCGAAAAATTATCAAGGATCTGATAGACGCCCCCAGCCTTAGGAAATTCTGAGTTCAAAAAGGAATTTGGTCTTAGCTAATGTTCATTAAAGGCGAATTTCAATGAAAATTAATGTGAGTGTCTTAAGTTGAAGCCTTTAAACGGGTCAGTTTAAGGCCACAAGGGTGTACATTGAGTCAGAATCTTTCTATATATTTTGCATAGAAAGTCAAACTGCTTGAAATACATCTCATTACCAAAAAATATTTTATGGCAGACTTCTAAGCCACCACCCTGGTTCCTGCTTATTTTTGTGACAACAGAATAGTTTGGATCATCCTAAAATTCACTATCATTTGGCCTTACAGCAGATACACTAACGAATTTCTGCATTCTGCTTACAGATTGAAATTCTGTTTAAGTTCTCAGAAGATCCAGAGAAACTACTTAAGAATAAAGAATATATTTTCTTATAAAAATGATGAATTATAATAACACATTCTAACCAAAGTTGTACTAATCAAACAGCAGTGTAGAGAACGAACACACACACACACACACACACACACACACACACACACACACAACGTGAAACCCAGGGCTACCATCTTACCCTCAAAATTACAAATTTACTTTGTGCCTGCTTTTCAAAATTTCCAAATCCAAGATACCTTCAATAACTAAGAGCTTTTTATCTTATAGATTTTACTCACTCATAAGAGATTAGAAACCTTAATGTGAGTTTAATGTGGCTCTTCTTGGAGCCATTCTTATAGTAAATGAATACAGAATTATTTAAAGAACTGCAAAATATACCAACTTTAACCAGGCTTCTAAAAGTCCGTTTTAAACACAGTTGCTAGTAGCTATCTACACAAGTCTACTAGCACCATCTTTCAAAGATGATTTAGAAGTGATTTTTGGTTTTATGACTAAAAGGAAAACAATCAAAATAAATTTATTGAAGGGGTCATGTGTTTTTATCTAAGTTGAATGATATCCCCATCACCCATCAAAAACATGAAGATAGGCAAGCCTGAAGAAAAGATTTTCACATTCCAGCCAAGAATCTTGCTAAACATCCACCATTTGGTTAAATTTCAAAGCCACATTACTTTTGCACAAGATCACAATATGTATTTACAAAATAAAAGGATAGGAAAAAGCAGCGGAGACATAGGTAGTCCGTAAACACAGTGTAAATGCAAAGCAGATGAAACCCAGCGGGCTCGCCCGGCAGTGGTGGGTGGTGGCGCACAACGTTAATCCCAGCACTTCCACGTTAATCCCAGCACTTCCGGAGGCAGACGGAACTCTAAGTTCAAGGCCGGCCTGGTCTACAGAGTGAGTTTCAGGACAGCCAGGGCTACACAGAGAAACCCTGTCTTGAAAACAATGATAAAATAAAAACAAAAATAACAACAGCCAAACAAACCAGTGGAGCTCATGCCTTGGCGGATGTTCTTCAGCTGACACTGCGCCACGTGTACTGCATCTTTTGAAACAAGTTAGTAACACCTTCTCTTAGGTTAGATAGTGGGCGGCTGCTGTACAATATGAGCCTAGCCTGTGGGGTTGGGAACTGTGCTATGTCTAGACATCGAGAAAAATACTGGTGTCGAAAATCTAGGCTTTAGCGTGAATTTTGACTTTTTATTCAGTTGATTACATAGTTTATATTTGGCCAAGAACTATTTTCGCAAGAATATTATACTTTCCTGGCCCTTTGGCCAGGCAATGGTGACCCACACCTTTAATCCCTGTCAGCATTTGTGAAGCAGAGGCAGTCGGATCTCTGTGAATTTGAGGCCAGCCTGGTCTACAGAGTGAGTTCCAGGATAGCCAGGGCTATACAGAGAAATCTTATCTGGGAAAAACAAACAAACAAAAAATAAATTAAAAAGTGAAAAAATAAAAATAAAACAAACAACCCTAAGAAGTAGCACTTCTAAGGGAATCTTTTGCTATCTGGGAAATTTGCCTCCTGGATAAAAAAAGTACTATTCTCCTTTTGACTTCTCGGGAGATAGGTCCACTCACAGACGGGTATGTACAGGGCTGCTGGGCAGACAGACGGTGGGGAGAGAAAACACACTCCCTGTATCTATGCTTACATACTTGTGAACTATTTGCCTAGCCAAAGGAACCTGTGAGTGGCTTTTGTACAGAATTTGTTCAAGACTAGAAAGGCCCACTCACCTGATTCATCCTCAGAGGCAGCAGGGAAAACCCTGTAAAAGGAAGTGAATGTAGCATTCACCTATAACACAGAGTCGAACCATCGGAAAGAAACCCAGACTCGGTGACATTAGAGAAACCTACGCGCATGTAGCATACCCAGTGCTCAATAGTTTTCCCTCCTCAAAGCACTGGGCTATCCCCTGACATCTCCACACCTTCCCTAAGTCACTTCGCATTGTGATCTGTGCTGACTCCCTCCAGTCCAGAACTGATTGTGTTTCAGTGACACGAGTTTTACAGCTGTCACTGGTCCTTTAGCACTTCTGGGCTGGAACTGTGTCTTTAGAGTCCACAGATGATAAGCCACTAATTTATTACTGAGAAAGAAGTGCCACAAATGTATAAAAGAATTCATCTTTTAAGGTTGTGTTTTTTTTTTTTTTTTCCCTTTCTTCCTGTGACCTGGAAATGAAGTCACTGGAACAGCGTATTTATTTGCTTATCCTCGGAAAGCATTTCATTAACCAGCTGTTCTACAGACAACTCGATAGCATTCTTGACGAGAGAAGAAGCTGTTTCTATTAAGAGTGTCTCATGCTGTTCTGAAGTTCTCCCCTCGAAATCACTATCATTAGCGAAAACCCCCACTTGCTCATTTTCCATTGAAATTAGGAATTGCTTAGGGACATTTTTAGATTTCTTAACATCAAATTCACTGATTTCAGTGTCTGTAATGATAATAGCAATTGGCTCCATTCTTTTGCTTTCTTCTGATCTTGGTTTTTCTGTATCAATTCCATTTTCTTTCAGATCTGGTGCCTGGTTCAATACAGCTTCCTCTGCCTGACCAACTGTGGGTTCCTCTGCCTGGACAACTGTGGGTTCCTCTGCCTGG
>JANHMN010000022.1:5747266-5764190 GCA_030674055.1 Rhabdomys pumilio | reverse complement strand
ACACACACACACACACACACACACACACACACACACACACACACACAGCACACCACTCTTGTTGAGCAGCTGAGGATGAAGATGCATTTGCCTGGTGTGCACCAAGCCTGGGTTTGGACATGGTGGAACAAACCTGTGATCTCAGTACTTAGGAGGTCAAGACCGTAGGTTGAGACTTTCAAAGCCATCCTTGGCTACATAGGGAGTCTAAGGTCAGCATGGGTTACTTGAGACCCTGTCTCAAAAAATCCAAATGAATTTGACTTAGCCTTTGGTCACTCAGCAAACACAGGTGTGTGAAATGGTCTTTCTATCCCCATGCCGGTTATACGTTAACCCTGCTTCTGGCAGTTTTGAACTTGAACAAGCTGGAAGAGACTTGTAAGTTTCTTCAAATCAGCAGACCTGGGAGTTGGCAGTCATTTTAGGAAAAAGGAGGCTCATCCAGATGAGGATAGGGTAACCTAGCTATCTTATTAGAAGGCACTTGGAGCCAGGTGTAGTGGTGCAGTCCCAGGACTTGAGGAGCTGAAGCAGGACAGTAAGTCCCTAGTCAGGCTGTGCTATAATGCAAGACCCACTTGGAAAAGAAAAGGGCACCGGGCAATGAGAGATGCAGGCTGAACGAGCAGCACTGAAGAGCATCTTAGGAACCCAAGGGCGGCTCTCCCGCACCCTTAGAAGGAGCTGAACACAGTCTAAGGTAAGAGGTGGATTACCTCATGTTCTAAGAGAAAACAGGATTTAATCAATAACTTATCTGACATCCCTTTCTCTCATGCACACACAATGCATCCAGTAATGAGAATGGAAAGAGAGAAAGAGAGGGAGAGAGAGAATATTACTATAAACAAAAATCCGCATTTTGGCTTGTCTTTAGGATATGGCTAGAACTTGAGGCCAGATGTTTGAACAATGTATCTCATACACAAAAGAGAAAGAAACTTATCAGTCCTAAACTCACTCAGGTGACACGGCCATTGACGCTATTACTGTATGACTGCCCACTACTCCACCTGAATTATATAATTAGGAAATGAGCTATAATACCTCTCCAATCTGACGAGTAACTAACCTCCTCCCAGCTTATCTTATTAATGTCACAGAGACAGCGTGCCAGTGACGTAGCCTACATATGTATCTGAACAGTACTGAGCCGACTACATCATCTCTTCCATTCTGGTCCCATCCACGGTCCAGGCTTTTAGTGACAATGGTCTCAAGTCCTCACTAACAATTGATATGTCCCTGAGCCTTCCGCAGCACCTTTCTCTGGCACACCATCTAATGAACCCGTGGCCCCAGGTCCTTGGTGGTTTGATCTATTTGTGGGCACAATGAAAGCTGCAGGGAGCCAAGTGTCTTACTTGTCACTATACACATATTGTCGTTACCCTTAAATGTCTATATGAATCTTCAGCGTACAGCATCGGGATTGCTACCAAGAGGCACAACCTACTTGTCAGGGATCCTACCAATCTGGAGAGGGGAGGGCCAGCGTGGAAACCCTTGGAGAACTGTGCTAGCCCCGTGCTGAAGGGATAGGACTTAGGCCGGTGACACTGACAGGTCCCCAGTGCACCAACTCTTCTCTAGGTATTTGACACAAGTGGCCGCAGATATCTTATGCCTTTTTTTCACCATGGAAACAGCCTCTGCAAGCTTGTATCTGTGACACCTTTGAGCAAAGATCCAACTGCATAAAATCCTTGTCCATGAGGACGGCTCAGCGGGCACCCTGACCTCATTTCTTCTTTAAGTTTCATGCACCTTGGTTACCTCTTCTTTTTGCAGACAAGTGGAATGGACCCAGTTTCTTCTTTGTATAGCTTGGTAGAAGCTGCCTTCTAGGAACTGCTGAGAGCCAGCAGAGAGCAGAGGCTTTGGAATAAGGTGACAGCAGGCACCAGAACTGGAATCCTGAAATGCCTTTCTGTAAAATGAGGATATAAGCCTAATTGATTACAGTTCACCTACACATTGCCAGGCAGGTGTCAGCTCTGGTTATGAAGCAGTTTCATTGGCAGGAGTTCGCTGTGTGGATGCTTGCACGGAAGTTGCAAAGGCACACGAGAATTTCCCATGTTATTTGTGAATGTGTGTTGTGTGTAGCTATTGATCAAACCCAGGGCCTTACACAGGGCTGGAGGATGACTTAGCAGTTAAGAGTGTTTGCCGCTCTATTGTGTAGACTGGAGTTAGGATTCCAGTATCCAGGTCACGTAGCTTGTAGATGCCTGGAACTCCAGTTCCAGGGGACCCAGTGCCACCAGCTCCATAGGTGCCAGCTTGTTCTCCCACAGATGCCCATAATTAAAAATTAATCTGCTGTTTTTTCTTTTTTCAAGACGGGGTTTCTCTGTGTAGCCCTGGCTGTCTTGGAACTTGCTCTGTAGACCAGGTTAGCCTTAGACTCAGAGATCTTTCTGCCTCCCAAGTGTGGGGACTAAAGATGTGCACCACCACACCTAGCTTAAAATCTTCAAAAATAGCTAAAACCCCATGCTTTTAAATCCAAGCACTCTGAAGGCAGGAACAGAAGGACTTCTGTGAGTTCAAAGCCAGCTAGGTTCATAGTGAACTTCAGGCCAGTCCGTGAGTGATATACAGTGAGACCTTGCCTCAAAACAAACAAACAAACAAACGAACCTTTAGGGTCTGAAGTAGCATGTGCTACTCTAACAGGACACAAGCTTGCTCTCAGCACCCAGGTGACACAGCTCACAGACTTCTAAGGCCAGCTCCAGGGGACCCAATACCTTTTAGCTTCTACAGGCACATATGAAAATATGATAAATTAAATAGATCCTTTAATACAGCTAACTTAATACCTTATTATTGCATTGGGGTTTATCATATTAAATCTTTCTCCCTCTACTCTCTTCATTATTCGTCCCAGTATTTCAGATTGAAGTTTGACAACATGAAGGAAGCCCTTTAACGTGATCTCTAAGTCACTGTGTCTCCCAAGACTGCTTCCTTCCTGTTTACAAACTGAATTCCTTAGGATCCCATCCTGGATGACAGTCTATAGATTGTTTTGAAAGTTAGTAGAAAGACGCTTCCTACTAGGGCCAGCACTGAGTATTCTAGAAGTGCCAGGCACAGTACAAAGCTCCTTAGAGGACTTCTTTGCTTGACTGCAGAATCACCCACAAGGAAGCAGGACCTCTATCTCCATAAACCAGGTGAGGGGGTTGGGGGTGAGGGATGGGGGGTGAGGGGGTTGGGGGTGTGAGGGGGTGGGGGTGAGGGGATGAGGGAGTGGGAGGTGAGGGGGTTGGGGGTGAGAGACAGAGGTATGTGAGGCAACAAGAGGCAGAGCTGAGCCCCCCTTGCCATTCGCTGCCATTGTTTCTTTAGACCTCAGAACCATTAAGATGCTGATGAGACTAAGTGTTACAATGGCGAAGATGCCTGGGGAAACAGCTCTGTCCACATCCAGCAAGGTTTAGCTTTGGTACCAGGGTCATGCAGAATCTGGAAGGAGCCAATGCAGGAAGACAGGAAAAACAGAAGACACAGGATAAGAGAAGTGAGGACATTCTAGAAACTTCAAACAAAAACCTCACAAGACCATTCTGTATAGAGAGGTAGAGCCTAGATACTTATCGGTAGTCAACAAACATTTGCTAAGCGAGTGGAGCAGAAATGGCCCACCTAAAGGGAATGCCAAATCCTTGTGGACCTGAAATGGATTCAGCATAGATGTCTATTGCCAGAATGGATAATTAAAATGTGGTACATACAGAAAATAGAATTGTAGCCAGCCATGAAAGAAAATGAAATTATGAAAATGGATCATTAAATTAAGTGAGGTAGCCTATGCTCAGAAGACAAAGGTAGCTTATTCTCTGTTGCATGCAGAGTCTAACTTCTAACTGTTAAACAGGTATATCCAGGTGGGAGGAAACAGGGGCAAAGGTCAGGAAGCTAGCAAGGGGCTAGCTCATGGGAGGGGGGTAGGAATGATAATGGCAAGTTAGAAGAAGGAAAAGAAGGGTTGGGAGGAAAATCAACCAAAAGTACACAGTACACACACACACACACACACACACACACACACACACACACACACACGTGCGCGCGCCCTCGCGCCAGTAACAAAAGCTAACAGCACTAAGGCAGTGATTTGAATGGGAACCCCAAATATGCCAAGACAAACTCATATAAGCAGTAGCCCCTCTGTGGAGGGGGCGCTCAGACAAGAAGGTAAGAGACACCCCACTCCTTCAGGTCTCCCAAGTCCCGCCCCTCAAACAACAGATCACGAAGTGCCTCCTGCAGCTTGCTTCTTTAGCCCCCACCCTCACATGCCCATTGGATGGACAGCAGCCATTCTACTATTCTACCTAGGTCTATCAATATCACACTTTACATTTCAACACCAGGGTAGCAAAATTATTTCATTTATTCTGTGGACTTTCATTATGTAAATAGACATGATTTATGTTAATTTATACACAATATGAATTAAGGCTATGAAAGGCTTTAGGGAAAGTCCCACTATTTCTGAAGCTCTTCAGGGCAGGGACAGACTTTCAAGACTTCTGCACACTTCCTCAGTGGGCCTGAACAGACACTGGCTGGACGGAGTAGCCTCTCTGAGATGGAAGATCTGGAAAGAAAAGCAGAATAAATGAATAAATGAATGAATAAATGAATGAATGAATGCGTGTTTTCTCCAAGCCATAGCAGTTTCCTCTCTCCTTCCACACTTCACGATTTTCTAGCTACATCTCAAAGCTGTTCACACACTTACACCCTTCCCTCTGGGTGAGTCTCCTAGGGCCTGTGCACATATGACCTTGAAAAACATCATGCATGAGTGTGATGGTTGTGTGTACACTGGCAGACTGAGCGGGAAGCCAGCCGGGACATGCCCTATAGCACACAGACCCGCTGCAGAAAGCGCTTCCCTGGACCAAGCTCTCTTCTTACTCTCCTCACATGGTCAGAATGAAGGCCACAGCTTGTCTCCTGGACCTGCACTTTCTCTCAGGGCAGGAGGCTGCTTTATTACTACCTCGTAACACTCTGTCTCCCAGCTCCTTCCAGCTCCTTCCCGCCTGCTCTGTGCTAGATCAGAAACCCACCCCCACATTTGCTACTGTCCAAATCCAGTTTCCTAAAACTCACATCTTCCTCTTTTCTTGGTTTAGTTCCTCATTTTGCTGGAGCAGATTACATTGTTAAATAACCTCCTAGCAGAAGTGGGGGTGGCAACCCTTTGCCTGCCTGAAAATACCTTGGCAGATTTGGCCAGGGGTAAACACAGGATGAAAGTTATCTTCCCCTCACACATTTGAAGACTCTCCTCTGCCTCTAAAACCTCTTTATTGCTGATAAGAAAGGCATTCCCTTCTCTTCTCATTCCTTGGCCCTGACTGCACCAGATAGGCCCGCCGAGGCTCACTCGTCCACAGGCAGGCTGCTTTTTAATTCCTAGGAGAGGAATGTTGAGGATTTTCCTGCTTGACATTTTTGAGATCTGAATTGCATGTGTCACTGTGGTGAGTACCTGGGGCTGTGTTACATAGGGGGTCCAAGAACTCCAGAAGTGACTTTCTTCTCTGCTTTCTGGACAGTTTGCCAACTTATGTCTCTGAGTGTATGAGTGCTTTCCTGGGCACTGACCGTGGCTCTCACACAGGCTGATTTCTCTACCATCATTTACATCCCAGCTCAACTAGCCTTCTGTATTCTCTCTCTCTCTCTCTCTCTCTCTCTCTCTCTCTAGGAAGGGTTCCTGTGTGCAGTCCTGGCTGTCCCTGCTTCCAGAGTGCTGGGATTAAGGTGTGTGCCACCACCACCTGGCCTCTGTCTTGATAAGGTATACAGATGGACTTGGGGCCATTCCTGCCTCTACTAGATCATCAACTCTGAACCCCGAACCTCCTGAGGGTGCTGCAGAGGGAAGTTAACATCCATCCGCCTCAGGCCTCCATAGTGGCTGGGCTGTACACCTATACACCTTCTCCCTGCACTGCTACGAGCATTGTAACCCTCCTCTTCCAGACTGAAACATGAGTGTTTTATTCACTGATTATTGTCAAGAATCTTTCCTGCTTACTTACCTCTTCTCAATGAATCTGGTAAGAAATATTCTGAAATCACATGAAAGTGAGTGTTTGTAGACTCAGTTTGAGCCTTAGAATTCATGAATAGGCTATGAGGTGGAAACATAAGAACAAATACTCGCAGGGTGGTGGTGGTGCACGCCTTTAATCCCAGCACTTGGGAGGCAGAGGCAGGCGGATTTCTGAGTTTGAGGCCAGCCTGGTCTACAGAGTGAGTTCCAGGATAGCCAGGGCTACACAGAGAAACCCTGTCTCGGAAAAAAACAAAACAAAACAAAACAAAAAAACAAAAAAAAAAACAAACAAAAAGAACAAACACTCTCTGCAGGGCAGGCGAGGCCGTCCAACTGGGAAAAGGCACTGGCTACCAAGCGGCAAATCCCAGGACGCCTCTGACTTCACCACACACCACACACACACACACCCCTCCCTGCTCCCATGAAATAAACACACAAATGTAAAGAAAAAAGAAAGGCAAACAAGAGAGCTCTTGCCCAGGAACAGCTCACCTGTTTAAAACAATCCATTCACTTGTTCGGTTTCAGGGTCCAAATCAATATCGTAAAAACAGGGCCGTGTAGGGAGTCCAGGCATTGTGCTCATCTGTGAGGCAAAACAGCATTACAAAGGAACTCAGGGGACCAGCAGGATGGCTCAGTGGCTTTTTATTTTTGCCACTAAGCCTTGACAACCTGAGTTTAATTCCTGGGACCCAGAATCTCACCCAGAGTAAAAGGCAAGAGTCAATTGTTATAAGTCATCTGTAAACTCTACATGTTCACCACACACACACACACACACACTCACCATATACCACAGCCCACACACACACACACACACACACACACACTCACCATATACCACAGCCCATACACAGATACACACACACACACACTCACCATATACCACAGCCCACACACACACACTCACACACACTCACACACACACACAATCACCATATACCACAGCCCATACACAGACACACACTCACCATATACCACAGCCCCCACACACACACACTCACACACACTCATCATATGCCACAACCCATACACACACACACACACACACACACACTCATCATATACCACAGCCCATACACACACACACATAGACACACACACACAGACACACACACAATCACCATATACCACAGCCCATACACAGACACACACACACACACTCACCATATACCACCACCCATACACAGATACACACACACACACACACTCACCATATACCACAGCCCCCCACACACACACAGTCACATTCTCACACATACACACACACACCCAGTAATGATTATTTACCTCCCTTTGTGCCTTGCAGCAGCCACAGAACCAAGCACACCTTTTAAGTCATCGATGCACAGGGTATTCTTCTTGTTACATATTAAAAACCCAGTCATCGATCCAGAGATGAACTCACAAGAAATCCTCACGTCCCTCTTCAAGCCAAAGGCCAGCCTCACTCTGACCTTGCATAGGACAGTTAGGGCTGACGTGGCAGGGGCAGTATGGTCATTGGCATTGCCAGATGCTGGAGAAGCCAGGGAGTACACCATTCAACTGCCTTGGCTCTACTTCACAAGACCAAAGGAAGCCGAGACACCCTGTAACCCCAGCACTGGAAAGGCTGAGTTAGGACTGTTGAGAGTTTCAGACCAGCCTGGGGTACTTGGTGAGTTAACACAAACCAGGGCTACCTAGCAAAACCATCTCTCAAAACAGCTAAACAAAGCAACCAAAAAGAGGCACACACAGCACTGGATGTTTGAATTTTCTTCCTGTGAGTCTTGCTTGCATAGAAGCCCATGTGATTTCTGTCACAGTGACTTAACATTACGATTCACATCCCTTAATTTCTGTATATAGCCTGGACGGCTTGAAGGTCTCTATTCTTATAAAGCTAAACTGGAAGCTCCTGCGCTATATTTGTGCTTGCTTCTTTTCTGAACACTTGGCTCTGTCATTTATCAGCAAATTCGCATGGCTTGTAACTGAAAATGTGGAATTTTTTTTTCTGTCATGCTGCTGGTACAATGAATATATACACACTTCAGACCAGACCCAGAAAGGAAGACAGCTTAGACGGAAGTTCTAAAACTTCACTATACAAATGTCATAAAATAGATGAGTCATTTTCTATAACACAAAACATCAATATTTGAGAAAAACCTAATCCTGACATCTGAGCACACCGATCAATACACTCCGAGGCGGTACATGGATTCGACAACCGGCTTCTATCAAAGCATTCTGTAGGAAGAAATGGGTGGGTATACGGACAAAGAGGGGAAAGGAAAAAAACTGGTCTTCAGACCCAGAACAACCCAGCGGTCAGCATTATACAGGCAAAGGATGGATGCCACTGACCCAGAGATGCGTGCAAGTGCTGGCAGAGAATGCTAGACATGGTTGTTAGAGCAGCAGCGGGCCTGAAGATTTCAGTACTTTCATTCTTTCTCAGAGAGGAAGATCTGCCCCTGTACACACTGGTCACTGAGAAGCAGAAAAACACGCGATGGCATGTATACTTACATGTGAACCTAGATATAAAACCCTGAAAAGTCACTACATGCTAAAGCACGCATGCACACACCTTCTGAGCTCTGCCAGAGAGAGACCCCCATAACTTTGACTTTGGTTGTTTTGTGCTTTGCGAGATGGAACCCAGGTCCTTGGGCATACTAGACAAGTGCTCAGCCATTGAGCTACATCCTCAGACTCCAAAAAGTATTAGAATACAATTATTAAGAATAATTAAGGTGGGCCACGATGCCTTCAATCTCAGCATTCTGGAGGCAGACTGTGATCACAGAAGATCTCTGTGAGTTCAAGGCCAGCCTGGCCTACAAATCCAGGTACACAGAGAAACACTGTCTCGAGGAAAAAAAAAAAAGGACTCTTGAAAGCCTGTGTACTCTGAGATTGTGATAACCTAAGTTACATTTTAATTACTGTGCCCAAGAGCTCCATGAAACAAAATGCCCCTAACTTGGAAGCCCCTTGCCCAAGGACAGATACTTCCTGGGATGCTGGAGGCTATTGTTTGAGCCAACTGTACCAGATGTAGATCACGTACAGGCTGGACGTCCCTCAGCATATCGCTTGCCTAGACTGGACCTGATGGGGAATATAGTGGCCTCCTGGGTGCCTTTTCAAAAAGCATTTCCTGCAAAATGTCATTTGTTATTATTTTTTGGGAATCCAGGAATAGACCTGGCTAGAGTCCATGATCCTGGCCAGTATTAAATTAAAGGTTGCTTGAAATATGGCTTAGAATTATGGCAGTATTCTCTTACTCTCTCCTGGTGGTATTAACAGCAAAATACTGCACTTTTCCTATTCTTTCTTCCTCTTAATGTCCATATTTAAATCTGTAATCTAAAAAAATAAAAAAATAAACATATATAATATATATGTATGTATAGTCAACCAGACATGTTGGCATTTTAGAGTTTGGTTTCTTTAAAAATAAAAAACCAGAAATATTGTATGAATGGACTTTTAATCCCAGGTGTGGAGATATGGGGCTGCTTGGGGCTAACGGCAGTGGCTGACTGAGATTTGCCTCATGCTCTAGCTGAGGCATGACTTTGCCAGATGCAGATAGAATGCTCCTGTGATTGTGTGATGTTTGTAGTTCTAGGAAGTTTTCAGAAGGTATATAAATGCCAGAACCCTGAGAGTCAGGGTTGGTGGTGGTTGGTTGTTCAGGGGGTTTGGCTGTGGTTTGTTAGCAGTTGTACTCAAATAAGAAAAAAAAAATTAGATTCAAGAACCCCCGTTCCCCCCCCCATCTAGTGATAGGGGTTGAAACCATAGATATAAAAGGGGTGGGGGGGGGGGAAGGAGACGCTACACTAACCTTCCTGAGCACCAGGCAAACAAATGATGCGCAGACATACATGCTGGCAGAATAATCACACACATACATTAAAAACCAAAGAGTAAGGTGTAAGTCTATCAGGGAGACGCTGGATGGCACAGGCTCTGTTCTTGGTCCTGGGGCTGCAGGGAGGATCTGTATAACATGCTCAGTATACACAAAACTGTGTGGATCATTCCTGCCCACGGGGGAGGGGTGTCCTTTTTAAGACGGTCTATGGCACATAACCTGTGCACTCCTGTATACTTCAAATCACCTCTGGACAACTTTTAACACCCAATACAGTGTAAACACTATGTACACAGCCATTATAAAACATTATTTAGAAAACAATGAATCTATGTATACTCAATACAGACACATTTTTTTTCCCCATAGCAATTATGTTTTGGAAACCAAGTTGGAAGTTTTCTTAAAGATGCTTCAGTACAGGCCTGAGCAAGAGGGTTGAAAGGAAAAGGAGGGGCCAAGATGAAAGAAAGGCATATGAGTGGTAGACTTCTCAGAAAGTAACAGCAAGTACCAAAGGTAGGTACCAGCTATTTAAGGGAGAGTTGCTGGCTTTGTTTGAGACAGGGTTTCACTCTATATGCAGCCTTGGCTGACCTAGAACCCATTAAGTACACCATGCTAGTCTCAAACTTACAACAGAACTCCTGCCTCTGCATCTCGGGATTACAGGTGTGTGCCAGCATACCCAACCCTATTATCAAGCGGCAGACAACCGAATCAGTGATGCTATAATCCGTGGAATCAGTGGATGCTAAAGCCATGCACACAGACAGCAGACTGAATTTTGGCATCATCTGAGCCCAATTAGATCCATTCTGTATTTAACCAAGAGCAAACTGCCACAGGGAAACAGAATCTTATTTAAAAGAGATGGGGGCAGCATTGTAACTGCACGGTCCATATCAAGACCAGGATTAACCAGGCTTATCCTGGTTTTCCCCTAGGCTTTCCCCTAGAGTATGGCAACCTGGCACTGTCTGACAGCCCGAGTGACACATTTCAGAGGAGAAGCAATGAACGGGTTCTACTTATAGCCCCCACTTACCGTTCCTACTAAAGGGTACAGGAAACCAGCCCCAACGCTGGCACGGATGTCCCGGATGGGCAGAATGAAGCCAGTAGGCACCCCTTTTTGCTCTGGGTTGTGAGACAAAGACAAGTGTGTTTTGGCCATGCAGATGGGTAGATTCCCAAAGCCCTGGGTGGGAAAAAGGGAATATGGGTGTGATTATGCAATGAAGAACATCTGGATACTGTCATGAGACTCTGAGACTGCCACCTCCCTGCATACGCACCTCTGCCTTACTATCTACCTCCAGCCTCGTTATTGCAGACCAAAACAAAAAATAATTCCTGTAGGGAAGGAGCACACTACTTATCTATATTCTACAAATGATTGCTTGGCTTCCATCCAGATAATCAAACACGGTACACCACTGAGGTGTCTTAGGATTCCAGCAAGACATCCCATAATTTCCCCTGGCTCTTCTAAAGGCTCATATACACTTACAGGTAAATACAGAACTTAGGGCTGGAACTTCTAACCCAAACCCAGCATTCTGGGAGAGGAGGGGTAGAGTGTAGGTCACAAGCTGGGAAGCGCAGGGTCCAGAGCTCAGGGGCAAGCGCCTACCTGCTTTGTGTAGGTCTCTGCTTTGTTCTGTGCTTCGGGGAGCAATTCGATGTCATCGGCCCCGTAGATCTTCTGTGCAATGATCCTGATTTTATCCTCAACTGAGAGCTGGTGTACAACAGAGAAGGGGACTGTCACCGGACGCATGTGAGGGTTCTTAGTAAGGACATTCTAGATCAGTGCCCCCAAAGGGGACATAACTCACTTTATATGCTACAGGAACTTGAGGGCTTTTTGGAGGTCACAAACATTTAACCAAAACCCAGGGTCTTGCATATTCTAGACTAACACTCTATCTCTAAGTTACATCTCCAGCTTAGGGTTAGAAACATTTTCTTATAATTGAAAAACAAACAAACAACCTACCTTACCTACTTATTGTATGTGTATAAGCATGTGGGGATGCATGTCCCATTGCTCCTGGTGGAGACCAGAGGACAACTTACAAAAGTCAGATCTCTTTCAGCAGTGTGGGTCCTGGGAATTAAACTCAGGTCATCCGGTTTGCTGCAAGTGCCTTTGTATGATAAGTTACCTTGCCAGCCCAGAACCATTTTAATACAAAGTTCCAGATTTGGTTAAGTGGAAAATACCTCACAGATGTAAAGTTATTGTCTATATAGACATATAGTTATATATATGTACACTTATTGGGCTCCTAGGCAATTAGGGCTAAATGAATATATCCGGTAGATTTTGAAAAGAGCAATGTTGTACCGATAAAATACAAACTTTACTTTTTACTAAACAGTGACGACTTGTGAGGGAGCTTTAGAAAGCGGGCATGAAAAGGGCGCTCTCAGTGGTGGCTTTAGAAAGATACAGATGACGTTCATAGGCATCTTATAATTGGAGCATCTTAAATGCCACGGCACATTTAGAACTTCAGAAGCAAAAACACTCTGGTTGAGGGGAGATTTAAGACTCGCAGATGTTGAATGATACAAAGTAGCATCCTTCTGTTTCCAGAACAGAGACAAGCTCTGGGAGAACTGGGTCTGAAGCCCATCCCCTGCTTTTCAGGTCACCTGATGGCCCGGAAGGTCTAGGGCTCCTGACCCTGGACAGTGGCTTGGAGAGAGGCCTTACAAGTGCTTCTTACTCGTGTGCTTTTATGTTCATGGCATTTTCCAGAAGGGTGATTGTTTGAACAGATTTCCAAAGCCATTTACAAAACCAAAGCTCAATAGGAGAATGCCATTATCAATAGGAGTATGCTAATTAACTCTCCATGTTTTATGCACATGTTTTATGCACAGTACAAAGAGAAAAGGCAGAAATGTTAGAAGTTAAAACTCCAGAATAGGGTTTCCTCCTTCCAAGTGTGTGTGTGTGTGTGTGTGTGTGTGTGTGTGTGTGTGTCTGTGTTCAAGAAGACAGATGAGTTACAGGATAACCTTGAGTACCTTTCCCTTATCCCTCTTCACCTAGTTTTTTGTGTCACGGTCTCTCACTGAACCCACAGCTCACAGATTTGGCAATACTGGCTGGCAATTTACTCTACAGATACACACATCTCCAGAAGTGCACCACTACATCTGGTTCTTATATGTGGTGCTGGGGATTTGAACTCAGGTCCTCATGGTTCCGGGGTAGATGCTTTAGTGATTGAGTCATCTAATCCAGGTGCCAATCTTTTTGTGGCTATTTCCCAAAGTCTTTGAAAAACCAAGTCAAAATGTAGCCTAAAGAATACAAGCAGAATGAACTAAAATGTACACCACAATCCAAAGTTTTTAATTACTGTTGATAGGCTAACACCCTATCACATCCCGAAATGCAATTCCATACTAATAATGGCATTCTCTAAGCTAACTGCAATATGCCATGGGACAAAATGCTTCTGCAAGGCTAGATGTGAGTCCCCTGACTTGGTGATGGAGACTCTTGACAAAGCCTGTGGAGGCGCTTTGGTTTCGGTGCTGGGGTTTCTCTGAACTTGAGGCAACACTATGCAAGAAAGTGTTACTGAGAAGTAGTCAGAAAGATCGCCAGTCATATATAGCCAGCCTCTTGCCAATCTATTTACTATCTGGCTGATGTGGTAGTGAAAGGCTTCAATGCATTGAGTTACATGGTTGGCTCCACCCACAGAAGGGTGTATATATTATAAGGTTTACAAAGTTAGGGTGTGAGGTCATCTGTGTTTGTAAGACGGATGTCTCGAGCTCAGAGTCCAGGCTGCGGTTGTGGGTGACTCACTCGTGAGGTAATGAGACTGGCAAGGCTACCCGTAGCTGCACACACACACACAAGTTCCACACCTGGGGCATTTTGTACTCAGAGTTCACTCTGGTTTGGTTCTGTTTGCATAGAGCAAGCAACCCACCTTGAGGTCATAGAGGAGCTGGAAGTTGCTGGGAGCCTGTGAAGCTCTCTGGACAGCCTGAGCCAGGGCTAAGGCTCCCTGGCCCCCTTCTGCCCAGTGGGTGCACTTGACAGCATCAAAAGCCCCATGTTCTCTGGAGAGGCGGCCGATGAGGTCCAGCTCAGCATCTGTATCTGTCCTGTACAGGAGGGCTTCATGTTAAAGAATGGAAGGCAGCTGGGAGGAGAGAGTGTGTCTTGCTTATGCCACTGAAGCCCACGAGGACTACTGCCTGAAAAATGGACACCACTCAGCCCTGCCTGCTTTTAAGCTCAGCTCTATAACCTTTGGCCAGTTCCTTATTTGGCCCCTACAAGGAAAAAAAAAATGGAAAGAATCGCAGAAGTGCTGCCCAGGGATGTTATGAGGCTTAGACAGGAATACATTTGAAGCATGTGGAACAATCCCAGTGCACCGCTGGGAATCAGTAAATACTAGCTTTAAAAATTGCTGCTTCCCATTGCGCTGCGGTGAGGGCATTACTGCAAACCCTACACAGTGCTAAAGCGCCAACGACCCACACAGCTCTTGCACGCACACTTCTAGCTCAATACATTCAGCCCTCTCAACGCAGCGTCCCACCTGACCCAGAGAAATAAAGACATTCTGCAGGCTTTGCTCCTCTGTAAGCACAAAAGGCCTCGGAACAACCAAAAAGAACATTTCTTGTCAAGCCTGCATGTTCTTTGAGTTGCTCAGTAGAAGAGGGCCCTCAGGAGCAGCTCTGACTTCTGGACCTCGGGGGGTGAGGTGGCACACACACACACACACACACACACACACACACACACACACACACGGTGCCTGTCACGTCACAAGCTAAACCACAAGCAGTAACCAACAGCAGTAAGCGGAGAACTAAACCGACTAAAAGCAGCACGGCACCTGCTACGGGAACTGTTTCCCGGCGCTTTCTACATTCCACATTTCTCTAGATTTCACACTTACTTGAATGCATTTATGGCCACGACGACGGGCACTCCAAACATTCTAGCATTTTCTATTTGTTTCCTCAAGTTACTGAAGCCCTTTTCAACCAGGTCCAGGTCCTGTGAAACAGTAGCAAATGGCCTGTAAGGTCAAAGCAAGCTGACCTGAAAACAGCTGCTGTCTCCATGTAAGAGAGAGTGTCCCCGGGCATGGCAAGCACACCTGGAATCCCAGCACCCTGCAGGCCGAGACTGGAGGATAGACAAGTTGAGATTAGCCTGCGAATCCTTGTCTCAAATAAATAAATAAGATAAAAATAAAAAAGGGACGGTGTCTTTGAGCTGGAAGGCCAAGAAGGTGGTGGGCCACCAGCAGTGATGCACTTCCCACATGATGCTTGCTGCTGGAGGAGGGAGGGAGGAGCAACTCCTGTCTATAGCACAGGACTGAAGCTTTGCTGTCTCCCCGCACCTTGAAAACATACAATGGCCTCTTGGTTCTTTGAAAGGGATGAGTCTACTGTCTCTACTTAAATGACATTCACAGCTTATTAACTCCCAAGGTGTGCAACAAAACTCTTCTTAGTGGGAGCCACTTGATCACGACAGAGCCCAGCATAGGACCCAACAGCCATAAAGACTGTCAAGCAATAAGTCAGTGAAGTTTCAGAGGATTTAATGAACTCAACCATGAGCCTTCCCAAGGCTAATAAAATAAGAAAATACTATTTGCACAACTCAGGGACTGGACAGGACCAATAACTCAGTGGTTAAGTGTACACTTCCTGTTCTTCCACAGGAAATGGTCTGGATCCAGTACCTAAGTCAGGCGACTCACAACAGCCTGTAACTCCAGCTCTCATCTCAGGCTTATCCTTTTCTGGTCTCCTCAGATACCCCCACCCATGCACATGCCTGTGCACAGAGACACATGAGTAAAAGTAAACTTTCCTACACATAAATCAATCTTGAAAATAAGAGTTTGTTCTGGGCAGTGTACTGATATTCTCATATACCACGTATCCCCACAAAAACTATAAAATCTAAATTTAAAGGGAAGTAATGAAACTATCAGAAATATTACTTAAATAATTTAAAAACCATGTATGTATGTATGTGCACTGGTGTTTTGCATGTGTGTGAGGTTGTCAGATCCCCTGGAACTAGAGTTACAGACAGTTGTGAGCTGCCATGTGGGTGCTGGGAAATGAACTTGTGTTTCTTCACTTCCTCTGGAAGAGCAGCCACTGCCCTTAACCACTGAGCCACCTCTCCAGTCCTTATTTATTTAATTCTTAAAAAATAAAAGTTTTTTTTTTTTTTTTTTTTTTTTTTAAAGCTTAGTTATTTTGTGTGTATAGATGTTTGCCTGCATGTCTCTGCAACATGTGTATGCAGTGTCTCTGAAAGCCAGAGGAGGGGGTTGGATCCTCTCTGGGACTGGAGTTACAGATGGTTGTGACCCAATATATGGGGACCTGGGTTCAATTGAATTGAACCCAGGTCCTCTGGAAGAGAAGCCAGCGCTCTTAACCACTGAGCCATTGCTCCAGACCCTACTTACTTATTTCCTGACAGGATCTTACTATATTTTTTGGGCTCTTGTGATCCTCCTGCCTCATTCTCTTAAACAATGAGATTATAGGAGTGTGCTACCATTCTTGTCTTGAAACATCCTTAAGGAATTTTTTTTTTTTAAACTATGTAGCTCTGGCTGTCCTTTGTAGATCAGGCTGGCCTTGAACTCTACAGAGATCTGCCAAGTGCTTGGATTAAAAGCATGTACCACCAAGCATGGCTACTTATTTTATTTTCAAATTACATTTATTTGTGTCTTTGTGTATGTCCCCACTGCTGCTTGTACCACGGCATGAATGTGGAAATCAAAGGTCAGTTTGTAGGTGCTGGTTCTCTCCTTCCACTAGGTATGTCCCCCAAAATCTGACTGACTGTCTGTCTGTCTGTCTATCTATCTATCTATCTATCTATCTATCTATCTATCTATCTATCT
>JANHMN010000022.1:5728070-5747256 GCA_030674055.1 Rhabdomys pumilio | reverse complement strand
TCTATCTATCTATCTATCTATCTATCTATCTATCTATCTATCTATCTATCTATCTATGTGGATGGATGGATGGATGGATGGATGGATGGATGGATGGATGGATACAGGGTCTCATGTTGCCCAGGCCCGCCGTAGACTTACTATATAGACAAGGATGACCTCTAGTTTTTGATTCCAATCCTTGAACTTTCCATGTGTGCCAACACTGACACTCATGCACTAGCCTGGCTGGCCTTGTGTGGTAGCAGAGATTAAACCCAAAGCTTCATGTGTGCTTGACAATCAGACTGCCAACTAAGCTACTTCTCCAGTCAAGAGAATATGTACCAAGTGTTAAAGGAAACCTGTTTTTAAAACTATTCTTACAGTGTCAAATTTTCTTTTTGTAAAGAAAGGGCATATCATTTAAAATGCTAAAGTTTTAGGGTAGCACGCAGGAGTCCCACTTAGTGCTGGGTCTGATCGCAGCAATAAATCAAAATTAAAAAAAAGTAACTAACTTCAAAGCATTAGTATTTTAAAAAATAGAAGAGGCAAGAATATATATCTGTGAATTCAAGGTCAGCCCGGGCTACAGAGTGAGTTCCAGATTAGCCAGAGCTATAAAGTGAGACCTGTCTCCAGAAAAACCAGTAAATAATAAAAACGTAGTTGTCTTCATGGAAACATGCTGGATCACGAGGAAAACCTAGCACTATGACTTGGTGTTTACTTGCCTAAAACAGTGGGGAAGGTAGGAAGGTTAACGGCAGAAACAAGCAGCTTGTGATTCCCCTTAACCGGGATCAAGATCAAGATTAATCTGATGGTCTAAAGCACACTCTTGTTTTTACTTCTAGTCACATAAAAAACAATTAATATATAAGACTGACTGAGAACAGTTTTAAATAAGCCGAATTTCTTAAATGAAGACACCAGCTGGGCCAGTTCGGGGCAGTCACTGTAATTAGACACAGGAAAGGCTGTGGGGTAGCAGGAGGGCCAGAGCTGTGAATTCCCCTCCTACGCCTGAATCACACAGATGACCATAAAAGGCAAATCACAGCTCAGAAGACAGGCAGACTCAAAGCACCAACCATCTTTTTTTCCAGTCAATTTTGCAAACTTCATCTGGGGGCTGTACACTGACCCCGCATGCCTGATAATGTAAGAGCCTCCAGAAGGTCAGAGAAATTCAATCAACGGTGACAGAGCTGACCCTGCATCTTATCCAAGGGCCCATCGGTTATGAGATGACTCACAGTGGCCCTAGGGATATTTCTTTGATGGTAAATGATATCAGTATGAAGAAGAAGAAAAAAAAGAGCTCAGAACTGTTCTTTGAGCTCCTGCCCAATAGACCAAATCCATTTACAGAAGACGTGCCTCCAACCTCAACCAGGACATTTACTGGCTCTATCTCAGGTCTTTAATTTGGATTTGGGTTTTCAGAGAGAAAGGTTATTTGTAAAGCTCTCTTCTTGCTTGATTTAAATGGCATTTAGGACTTCTGCGTGACAGTCTAGGGCAGGGCTTCCTAACTCCAGCATTACTGTCATTTTTATTACTGGGTGCCTTATACACCCCAGCTGTTTAACAACCATCCTGTCTTCTACCTATCAGATGCCAGGAACACTTCTGGAAGTAGTTGTAACAATTGGAAATTGAAATCTAGCTAGGTATGCCCCATGCATGTCTCTAATCCTAGCGGGAGTTCAAGGACAGCCTAGACTACTTAACGGGACCCCCCCTCCCCATCTCTAACAAATAGCAACAAAAAGCTTCCAGATACAGCCTTGTTCCCTGGGAGCAAACTGCCCGTGACTGGTCTAGGGCCATGGCTCTCTGCCATCCTCCATGAGCCAACTGTACTTGCTACTACTTCCTTCCTGTCATCTCCAGTGCACTGCAGGCTTTGTCCTCTGGCACCCACAAGGACCTGCCCCCTTTGTCCAGATGAAGACATGCTGATTTGGGGTGTGGTTTCCTAGGACAACTAATCAGAAATAATCGTAGTTACCTCTTCTGTGTAAGCCTTGGGAAGAGGCAGTCCAGCGGTGACCTGGAAGAAAGGAAAGAAAGTCAGGTGTGTTTTTAACTTACTGTTGGAGCTAAGTGGTGCCTAGTGCACTGACTGGGACAGGCAAGTGGCTGCATGCTCCAGAGAATAATTGGCAGCAGTGTGAAGCTGTTTCCTGCCCAAAGGACTCAGAGCCTGAGACCACAGAGCCGTGAGCAATCAGGCGGTTCCTTGTGAGGTGAGATGGGGGGGGGGGGGGGCAGACGGATGAGGGCCAAGTATGCTTGTGGCAGAACATGGATCCCACTGAATGAAGCACACACCGGTGGAATGGAAGTAAGGGTGAGTGTGTGTGTGTGTGTGTGTGTGTGTGTGTGTGTGTGTGTGTGAAGACAGCGACCAGCCCTGAACGTCACTACAGATAGGTCAGGCCTGGAAGGAGCATGGCTGCTTATACCTTGGCAGGAGGGGTGGGGGCTTAGCTACAATGAATAATGAAGACAAGAGCCAGTGTGTGCCCGGACCCCTAGTCTCAGAAGATAGAAGGAAAATCACTACAAGTTACCCATCAACTCAGTAGCTGGAGGCCAGCCTGAGCCCAAGAAAAGGGGCTGAGGCACAATGTCGAGACGTTCTTCCTCTGAGGTAGAGCAGACTCAGAGCTATGGGAACTCTAAAGCAGTTAGCCCACTGTGCCTCTAGGAGGAAGGGCCTGGGTCCTGATCGGGAGACCTGGCTCAACCCTACTGTATGGTACATGCAAATGGCTCAAGGTTGACCCAGTGGTCACTGTAGGCAACACAGTGATTAAAAAGCCTCTAGCTGGGTCTTCTCCTCTCCAGAAATACAGGTCTGCATGTCCAGTTTATGGTGTGGAGACTCTTGAAAGGCCGGGTGGAAGATAAACAGGAAGCAGTGACCTTCCACATAACGTCCCACACGCCTGGCTCCAGGACAGCGCTGGACAGGCAAAGCCTCCTTTCAGGGCTGCCAGGGAGGGGGCTCAGAACCCCAGGCAGGTCCAACCTTTTGACTTTGCAGCACAAGTGACTTTGTCACCTACACCTGTCACACTCAAAAACTGCATATTGAGCTACAAAAACTAAAAGGAAATAAAAAAACAAAAAACTCCCTCTTCCCCTAAGGGTTCAATGTTTTTAGTGAGTTTAAGGCTACGTGGCTGCCCTTGGTCACGCTGTGGTGTGAGGATGCTGGGTAGGATCTGAAGAACACAGCCCACCTAAGCATTCCTAGCGGAGAGGTGTGTCCTAAGCGGGGAAAGTCTAGTCAGGGGCAACTCGGCTAAGGGCAGCCAGAGGTAATGGGGGGGTTAGAAAGTGCCTTCCAGGGGCCCAAGGCCAAAACTGCTTCCCCAATGGAGCCTTCACTTTCTTCCTGAGTGGACTATGATCTCTCCAAAGGTTACGTGCAGAAGAGAATCCACCATTTCTACTGCACCAGACATAGAAGAGACAGGAAGAGTAAACAGTGCCTATATTTTGTTTAAAAAAATATGGTAGCTTTTCATTTAAAGTACTTTTAACGTGTAACTCAGTTCTAATTTAAATATTAATAACTATAATTGCCGGGTAGTGGTGGTACACGCCTTTAATCCCAGCACTTGGGAGGCAGAGGCAGGTGAATATCTGAGTTAGAGGCCAGCCTGGTCTACAGAGTGAGTTCCAGGACAGCCAGGGCTACACAGAGAAGCCCTGTCTTGAAAAAACCAAACCAAACAAACAAAATCCAAAAAATATCAACAACAACAACAACATCAACAACAACAACAACAACAACAACAACAACAACAACAAAACCTCCCACTATAATGAACATAAGTGTACTAAGAGGCTCTAGGGCCTGGTAGTAAAATTTTGTCAGGCAAAGCTGTGGGTTCAATTCCCAGTGTAACCCTGGGTAGTTTGAATAGGTACAGGCTTTCATAGACTAATGTGTTTCAATGCTTGAGCATAGGGAATGGCACTATTAGGAGGTGTGGCCTTGTTGGAGGAAGTGTGTCACTGTGTGGGTGGCTTTGGGGGTCATTCATGCTCAGGCTACACCCAGTTTGGCAAAGTCTCCTGCCGCCTGTGGATCAAGATGTAGAACTCTCAGCTCCTTTTCCAGCACCATGTCTATCTGCAGGCCACCATGTCCCACCACAGTGATAACAGACTAAACCTCTCAAACTGTAAGCCAGTCCCAATGAAATGTTTTCTTTTAGAAGAGTTGCTGTGGTCATGGTGTCTCTCTCTTCACAGCAATAAAACCCAAACTAAGACAGCCTCCCCCGATCCTGAAAACAAAGAAAAGAAATCCAAAACACCCAAAAATTGCTGTATAAGAACAAATGCGTGCCACCGCTCCAAGAGATAGATTCTATTCTGTAGACAAGGGAGGTCTTGTTCCCTAGGTTACAGTACCAGTGCCTAAGGAACAGAAATTAATACTACAATGAACAGTACAAGCAACTTGACATGCTAATCTAAAGAAAAGATGTGAAGCCAGGTGTGCTACTACATTCAATCCCAGCACTCAGGAGGCAGACGCAGGAGGAGTAGGGTGTGAGTGATGCTAGCCTGGTCTACATAGTGAATTCTAGGACAGCTAGAGATACACAGAGAAACCCTGTCTCAAAAGGCAAGAAAGCAAACAATCAAAGAAGAAATTGGAAAATACTGTAAGTGTAATTTCTAATCAGCAAGAGTTCAGGAGAACACATCAAGAGCAGGTTGGAGCTGATCCTGAGCGAGCCCACCCTTTGCCTGAACCATGTACCAGCCAGAGGTCCTGTCTTCTCCTTCACAGCCTCTGGCAGCCACATCAACTTACTGAGGGCTCTCAGAGTCCTGTCAGCCAGGATTGCTACTCACAAGCTGACTTCTGCTTCAGCTCAGTGCTTGGCTGGCTGGCTGGCTGCCAGCATCAATATTAAGAAGGAAAATTGGATTTAGATGTATAAATAACTGGTTAACACTGTTTTTAGACAGTTTGGGTCTCCTCAAAATGCCACAAGAAGATCTGTTGCTGAGGGTGACATGGCCCGTGTATGGCCACCCCTGGCTTTTGGCACCATGTCCAGCATGAGGATAAGTAAGAGGAGCGGAATTCAGGCAGACCCAGGGACACGTCATGAAACCTCCTTCCAGTGCCTGGAATGTTCCTGATAGCCATTCTCCCAGTCCTTGGTCCTCACCGTGGGGCCACCCCCGTGCATCTTAAGAGCCCTGACAGTGGCAACCAGAACCACCACGTGCGGCTGGAGACCAGAATACCGGCACTTGATGTTGAAGAACTTTTCCATTCCTATGTCTGCTCCGAATCCTGCTTCCGTCACTGCAAGGAAGAGGAGCAACTGTAAAATCGCCACCGCCACTCTGTGATATAAGATAAACACATGGCTGCCCACTGAGGATGCATGAGAACTCACCTACAAAGCCCTCAGGGCCCACCAGCTTGAGTGCAATCCGGTCTGCAATGATGGAGGAATTCCCGTGTGCGATGTTGGCGAAAGGCCCAGCATGGACAAACACTGGTGTGCCCTGTGGAGACCATGATGTCCATAAGCAAATGCCAACATGGCTTCACAATGGGGTAGGATTTAGTTGGAATTTGAAAAAAAAAAAAAAAAAGACTTCTGGGAGGAAAAACTCCAAAAACACTACCCCCTTTCCACGGCAGTGCTGGGAATCAAATCTAGGGCCTTCTGCATACTGAGTAAATGCTCTGCTGCTGACCTACGCCTCCAGCCCCAAAGGCATCTATTTTATTTCAGCAACATCCTTACCCCAGCTATAGTAAGAAGGAAAGTAAGGAAAGAAATGAGCAGTAGAAAAGGCTTCTATGGGATGGCAAGATGGCTCACTGGATAAAGGAGATTGCCTTGCAAGCCTGGAGACCTGAATTCAAATCCCAAAGCCCAAGTAGAAGTGCCAGGAGAAAACTGATTCCACAAAGCTGTCCTCTGACGTCTCCGTGCATGCTGTGGCACACACAATGCTCCCATAACAGACTGACTTTGGAGAATCTTTTTTAAAAGGTGTCTGATTCTGCAAGGAAAGCTTGCTTTCTGATCTCTTGGCTCTGGATAGAGGACGTGAAATCTGGACCTGAGAGTTACCCAGCTCACCTCTAAGGTCTGCATGAGATTGGGCTTGATTGCGTCCTTCATCAGCACTGTCAGCGCCCCACTCACACCCTGCAAGACAAGCCCATGAAGCATCAACTCGAGCTAGCAGAAATCCGATCTCCTGAAACCAAATTTCAGCACTCCGGGGCTTCTCATTCATTTTAACCATCTTGGAGCAATTAGTGCTTACACCTAATCTCAGCCATTCATCTTTATTTCTTATTTTTCCTGGCTGTACTAAGGAAGCCATCAGTTATCTTACAGGGAGAGGAAGCAGAATGAAAACGGCTTTCACATACAATTTTCTGAAAGAGCACGTGGCGCTGGAAACAAGCACCTCAATCAAGCTCGGCCGCTGGCTGATGTGGGGAATCCATTTAGACCAGTTTAGAGCAGATACGGTACTTCCAACAGCAAAGAGTTATTTATAACTTTGGTATCCGAGCAGAAATGGTATATAAATCAAAATCAACGTATGTTTCCCAAAGCGGAAGCCAGAATATTAGCCAGAAATCTGATTTCAACTCCTAAATCCAGTTCCCTCTCTTAAGGTATCTAATCATCGCTGAACAAAACCAGCGGAGAACATGAACTAAAAATCGAGCAACCGTTCTCATTTCTATTTCAACATTAATGTGGTTCTAAATTTAAGGTCTGGGTGTTAACATTTAAAACACATATAACTGTGAAAACAAAGTCAATATTTTCCTCCCCTTTTCTAAAGTTGTCGGCCATTACACCAGCTCTGCTGATACAGTCTTTCAAATTTTCCATCTAAAGCAGGTGTGGTGCTGTATGCTTATGATCCATCGGCTCTCAACCTGAGGGTGATGACCCCTTGGCAAACCTCTATCTCTAAAAAAATATGATTCATAACAGAAACAAAATTACAGTTATAAAGTAGCAGTAAAATAATTTTATGGTTGGGGGTCACCACAATGTAAGTTATATCAAAGGGTTGCAGCGTTAGGAAGACTGAAAACCATTATTATAATCCCAGGACTGGGGGGCGGGGTGTGTGTGAGGTGGGGCTAACCTAGAATTGTTATTGATTTGGGAATAGCCTGGACTACACGGACATAGTGGCAGACACTTATAATCTTAGCACTTGGGAGGCAGAGGCAGGTGGAAAACTGTGAGATTCAGGCCAGCCTAGTATACACAGACATACATACATACATACATACATACATACATACATACATACATACATATTGCTCCAGGACAGCCAGACATACATAGAGAAACCTGTCTAAAGAAACAACAACAAAACACCAAACAAAACAGAAAGAGACTCAACTAGAAGACTATCTGGCCAGTGAGTCCTCCAAGTCAATGTCATGGGGAGGCACCGAGGATGACAGCAAACACTTGGACTCTGGGTGTTCACACAAACTGTAGTCAGGGTGTGCTCAGGAAGATACTTGCAGGAAGAAGGCATCACTCAAGTCACCTGGCACGTGTGGCCCGTTACAAGAGCCCAACACTACTACCATCATTCACTATGAAGAACTAATGAGCTCGTTGCAACATTTTAAGGAGAGCATAATCTCTGCTTTTAACAATCACTGGAAACCCCGGGATGCTGGACACAGCCTGTCACTTACCAGGTCTTCACAGCTGATGGGTTCCCCTTTCTTACTGGATGCCACTACCATTTTGCCCAGTCTCTCTCTCATGTCTTCCAGAGAACTAGTGAGGGCCAGGACTGCCATGATTTCACTGGCCACAGAGATATCAAACTGGGCCTGTGGGCAAAGAGATGAAGACCCTGCGTGTCAGCCCAGAAGGATGAATCATAGGAGGCATCTCCTTTGTTAGACACACAGCTAACAAGGATGGAATAGAGATAACTAGGTGGTCTCCCAACAGTTGAGAAATTTATAACTGTTCAGAGGCCTTGAATAATCACTCTTTAGAAGTCGGTATTCAAGGCTAAGCACTTGCCTAGCATGCAGAGCCCTGGGCTTCATCCCCAGTCCGTCACAATATAAGTGGGGCAGTACACTTACAATCCTAGCGCACAGAGGAGCCCAGTTCAAAGTCACCCTCAGCTAGAATAAGTTGGAGACCAGTCTGAGCTACAGAAGACCACCCTTGAAAATAAAAAGCTGTAGCATGACTGGTAAGCTATAATTTTATCCCTGTGAAAGCAGCTTGGAATATCAGTTACAGTTTCCCTAACACAAAACAGGACAAAACAGGTATTCTTACACTGAGGATATATACTGCCAAATGGCCACGGAAGAGAAACAATTTTAATTAACTTTATATGCAAGAATTATTCACTTGGGGTTCTCCACCTCCAGGAAAGAAGGCTGAGGGAAAACCACACAGGTGACACATGGATTTATTGCACAAGCTGTCAGGAGCGCTCCGTGCCGCACCCACTCACTTCCATTTTAAAAGGGAGAAGGCAGAACAACACCTGCCGGTGTGGTCGCTGGGGAGGCGAGGGGGAGGACGAGGGAGGAGGATGGGGGAGGAGGACGGAGGCAGCGAGAGCTAGTTCCCACGGAACAATTACTGGAGATGAACAGTTACCGTGCGTGTGTGGCCTTTCTCTGTTGGAGACTGTCCAATTGTGATCTTCCTCAGGAATCTATCGTTGGTGTCCAACACTACGGTGGAAAGAAAGGGCAGGAACAGTGCTTAAGAAAAGGTACAGGAATAAAGGAATGGGGATATAATTCAGTGGTAGGGCAGTCTAGTAAAGGAAGGGAGGGAGGGAGGGAGGGAGGGAGGGAGGGAGGGAGGGAGGAACAGTGGGGTAGAGAGCACACACCTGGAACACCAGTACTCTGAAAGCTGAGGCAGGACAATAACAAATTGAAGGCTTTCCTAGGCTGGGGGCATGACCCTATCTCAAAAGTAAACAAATTATCCCATAAAGACACAGGACCATAAAAGGAGGAGCAGAGTTTAGTATGTGTGAGCACACGTGAGTGAGTGTGTGTGTGTGTGTGTGTGTGTGTGTGTTGTTGTTTCAGAGACAAGGTCTCTCTCTATTAAGAAGCCCTGAATGCGCTGGAACTTACTACGTAGACCATAACTGGCCTAAAATGTAGAGACTCCACTGCCCCTGCCTCCTGAATGTTGAAACTGAAGGCATGCATTGCCATGTCCACTTTAGCAACAAGACTTTTAAAACAACAAACATAGCCTAACGAGTTTACTAATACTTGACTTCAAAATGGACTCAAAGCTAGAATATGGTGTAAGAGACACAGCCACATACCAGAAATGCAGGGGGATGGTGCTTAAAGCAAAAGGAATGCTGAGTGGTTAAACTTCGTTCCTTCTAAAGAATTCAAACAATTATGAAATCTGGACTCTACTTCAAAGCACATTCTATATTAGCAGAGAAACACAGAGCGACCCAGTTTATGAAACAGCTGAGGTGTGTATTGTTTTGTGGGTGACTCCCTGACTATACACCCATGAGAGCCGTCAACTCAGACCAAGTGCAAATGCCTGCGAAGCACTCCAGGTCTCAGGCCTGGCCTCTCCTTAGCACATTCTCTGGCGATGACAGACTACATACATATCCACTTGTATAACCTCAGGTAATCTGGACAGGTCAACCAGCAGTCGACCCAAACCTCACTTCCCAGGACTTGCTATCTCTCTCTGTTTAGTGGACTATAGAATCCAAAAAGACATATTCCATCTTTGCCATGGGTTCACAGAACCAGGCTCCTAGAGCCCTTGGAATGTTAAGGAGACAGAGCTCTTCAGGAGGGGTATGGTCACCAGCAAGGACAAGCGACTGGAGGGATGTAACTTTCAGCCCCATCCAGAGAAACTGACCCCCCCCCACTGCACCGAGGAACAGAGGTGAAGTTGAAGACCTATAAAAACATCGTCATCCCCACTGCCTAGTACTGTTATTAATACAGTTACTTCTATAAGACAATGACTTCCCAAGCTGGTCAACACACGAAGGCTCAGAGGCTGATGTATAGAGAGCTTACGTAAGTCTCCATCGGGCTCCTCCCTAGTTGTTTCTTTTGTAACAAAGCAATAAACACCAGGAAAGGAAAAGTAGCCCGATGTGGTACTTCATGCAAGGCTGAGCAGCAAGAGTTCAAGGTCAGGGAAGGCTACACACTCCACACGTAAGACACACTCTACACGAGAACCCCTCCCAAACACACATGCACACGCTAAAGGAAATGATTAAACAATGTATTAAATTCTCATAACAGATGGTGAGCTTCCTTCTTCTAAAAATACTGCAGTGGGGTCTGGAGAGACAGCTCAGTGGCTGAGAGCACTTATCGCACGTGCAGAAGACCTGGGTTCAGTTTCTAGTGGCCACATGGCAGCTCACAACCATTCACAGGAACTCCAGTTCCAGGGATCTCGTGTTCTCACCCAGTCTCCTTGGGCACCAGGCATGGACATGGAACTCATACTACATGTGTGTAAGAAAACACCCATGTACACAATAAATAAATAAATATACTTAAGGTATTAAGATGGGACCCGAGAAGATGGATCAATGGTTAATAGCACTGGCTGCTCTTCCAGGACCCAGGTTCAATTCCCAGCACCCACATGGCAGCTCACAACTGTCTGTAATTCCAGTTCCAGGGGATCTGACGCCCTCTTCTGGTTTCTGTAGACACTATATACACATGTTAAATAGACATAGATGAAGGCACATAAATTTTTTTTTTTTAAAAAAGAATGGTATATTGGTAGTCCACAGCTGTAATTCAGCATTTGAGAGGTGGAGGCAGGAGGGCTAGTTCAAAGTCGACCTCGGCTACATAGAGAACCCAAGACCAGTCTGGTCTACATGATCAAAACTAACACCAAAAACTCAAAATAAACAGGACACTGACAGTCACTGTGTCAATAAAAAAAAAAAAAAGTTGGTAAGTTGGCCTTCTGGTGCATTCTGCATGGCTTGAAAATTTCTTCTCTGCTGTGATACAAAGGAGATGGACAGAGAATAAAATCCAAAGCTATGCTAATTGTACACAGAGAAAAGCAACATATGGCCATGAGGTCAGGCAAACACTAAAGGCTGACAAGTGTGTCACAAGAGGAGTTAATAAAATGAGAAATGATTAGTAGGAAAAGAGATATGAAAAATCAAGTCACTGGTGCCAGAGAGTTCTCAGAATAAAAAGCACACATGATTCAAGTGATTAGACATCATTTTCCCACTTCATGACACCCAAACTTTCTGCATAAAATTGAAACTTAAGAAATGTTATTTTTGGTTTATGCATGAACTTCCTTGAAATCCGCATTTCAATCAACACTGAACAGACATCCAACCAACCTGACAAAGGGACATCTACAATGCAGCGAAGGCTGACAAGCAAAGGTATGCCCATCCTGGACAGCATGCTGACCCAGGAGCATCCTGGAGGCGGGAGAGATGTGGGTTTACCAACGTACAGGGGCTGGCAGCCTGTGCTGGGTACATACCTCTCTGCCATGTTATGGTTTCTGGATCAATATCCAGTCTTGCAAATTTGTTTATCTCGTCATCTGTCAGCGTGGTGGGGTCAGTCTTCTCAATGCCTAGCCTCTGAAAAGAAAGGAAATTAAAACAAGAGCTAGAACTCGGGAGGCAGAGGAAGATGGATCTCCAAGTCTGAGGCAGTCTGGTCTACATAGTGTATTCCAAGACAGCCGGACCCTGTCTCAACAAAACAAGACAAAACAAAATAAAACCAAAACTAAAACAAGAACACTCATCCATTCATTCCTCTATTTCCTGATTATAATGTGACATTACCAGTTGCTCCATGACCCTGCTGCTTCAACTTAGCCACTATGATGGACTCAACTTAAAACTGTAAGCTAATATAATGCCTCCCCCCCCAAAGACAAAACAAAGGAGCATACATTTTTTTAAAATTGACCTTTATCTTGCAATAGGAAAATAAGGGTTGTGAATGAATCCAGCCTGTGGCACAGCCTTGGAATGCCAGCATCTTAAATCCAGATGTGGGAAAACTATGACCTGACCCCCTGGCTAAGTCTAGAGGTTGTTTCCTGTCCCCACTTGGTATGTCTGCCTCTGTAACTGAGCTCCAGAAACTTCCCTCAACCCAGCAAAAACAGCCCCAACCAAGAATTATAACAATGCATTTCTGGATTCATTAAATATATTGAAATGAGAAGCAATATGAGGAGCTTTAAAAACCAGACTGAAAAACCCAAGAAACCCAACTGAAGCCAAATTTTAGGAAAGGCAAAACCAAGCAGCAATCAATTAAAAAAAAAATCAATTTAAACTCTTTTACATGCTTTTCTATGACTCAATACTTTCACTGGCTTCTTACTGTTCTAAAAAGACACAAAAAAGGTTTTTATTTTTCTCCTTAAAGAAGTAAGTTACTTTTAAAGTTTATTTAATGTCTATAAGGGTCACTTCTCAAAATGGAAAATGCTTATCAAACAGTCCCCTTTTTATTTTTGGCAGACATGAGTCAAGACCCACAGCAAGACCCATTCTGCCCAGGACCCTCTCCTCTCCCCTCCCCTCCCCTCCCCTCCCCTCCCCTCCTTTTTCCTCTGCTCTTTTCTCCTCTCCTTTCCTTTGAGACAGGGTTTTTCTGGGTACTCCTGGCTATTCAGGAACTTGCTTTGTAGACCAAGCTGGCTTTCCACTCCAAGATCTGCCTGCCTCTGCCTCCCAAGAGCTGGGATTAAAGGTGTGTGCCACCATTGCATGAGAACATGCAAACCTCAGATGCCCCATGAGCCTAGAATTTGATACTGTTCAAAGAAACCCACAAACCACTCAGTCACCCTGCTAATAACAGCCTGCTGTTGGAGGTGAGAGTCAATCTCAACCGTCAATCTGATGAGGTCTGGAATCACCGGGAAGACAGGTCCCTAGGCATGCCCATGGGGACTTTATCATGATTAAGTTAATGAAGGTGAAAGGACCCATGTACCCACTGTAAGTGATATTCTTTGAGTTGTAACTCTGCATTGTACTAAAAATGAAAAAGTGAGCTGAGCAAACATTCTCTCTGTTTCTCCACTGAGGATACAATGAGACCAGCTGCCTTATGCTTGCTCCACCTGCTGTGACTCCTTTGCCATGATGGGCTGAAATTTCCTACAATGAGTCAAAATTGAGCCTTCTTTCTTCAGTTGCTTTTGTCTGGATATTTTTTATCATAGCAACAGGAAGAGTAATTAAAGCAGTAACCCACTTCTGACTGAGCCCTCTGGGCAGACTATGAAAACTCTCTGTTTTTGGGCATGGTGGCACACACCTTCAGTTCCAGGACATGGAGGCAGAGGCAGGTGTCTCTCTGTAACCAGCCTGGTCTACATAGAAAGTTCCAGAACATCAGGGCTATACAGTGAGACTCCATTTCAAACACACATACACCTACAACCACACCACCACCACCACCACCACCACCACCACCACCCATCACCACCAATGAAGCAGTATGCAGGAGTGCCTGGGAGAGAGGGATAGGAACCCGGATTTTGATCCCTGTAAAGGGAACTGTAGCACCCAGAAACATCTCTTGATTAAATTTGAGTGAACCGTCCCCTGTCCCTACTGATAAGAAGAGGTCCCATTATAAAAGGTAAGGTAACAGGCCATCTGCTCCTCCCACAGTACCCCAGCACACCATAGAATATGGCTTTTTTATGATGGAGTAACATTTGATGTATCCAAAGCACAGGTTTCAGGGAAGGCATATAAAAACAAGCTAAGGACACTCAAACTGCTTGAAAGCTAGCCAGTATACCCTCAATGCGCAACAAAAACCACAAACAAAAACCCAGATACAAAAATTATCAACAGAGTCCTAAGTAGAGCAACACAGAAACAACACATCTGGGTAAAGGACCCTCCATGGTTACTCTTGTAGCATCAAAACACAGAGCTGCTCAGGGCAGGATAGATGGCTTGGGGGTTAAAAACTCTTGATGTTCTTGCAGAGGACTCAAGTTCAGGTTCTAGGATCCATAGGGCAGCTCACAAATGTTTGTAACTCCAGTTCCAGGGGTCTGGATGCTCTTTTCTGGCCTCCGAGGGCACAAGGCACACACACACAAATGCATTAAATAAATATCAAAAACAAACAAACCCCAAAAGTTTCAGAGTTTGGGGATGTAGCTCAGAAGGGGCTTAGTAGGCATGAGAGCCTGGGTGCACCCCTGAGTACCACAGGAAAAGACAGGTTGCAAAGAATTAAAAATAAACTGAACAGAACTGTCGATAAGCAACACACACCATTCATCGAGTGCTTATATGTGCCTATACACACACATATAAACCGTTCCCTTATTTCAGTAGAGTTACACAGGAATATCCTTTGACCCGGGACTCTTGGCATAGACTAGTCTGACGTTCTGCCTCACTGGAGACACCACATAGACGGAAGCACAGCCTCTGACCTTTCAATCCTGGCTTCTCTGATTAGACATAATGCCTCTGAGAGCTCTGCCTATCAGCACCCCACTTCTTTTTATTGCACAGATTTACTGCAATTTGTTTAACCATCCATCCATTGAAGAACACTGAAGATTGTTCTCACTTTGGGGAGATTATTAATAGAGTCATTAAAACATGCATGCACAGGGTTTTGTGTGAATGCCAATTTCCATTTTTCATGTAAAAAAAGAATCAAAGAGAGGAATCATTAGGGTATATGGTAAAACCATGTGCTTGCTGACTATATAGGTTTGGGTAGACTCTTCAGAATGTAAATGGACTAGCTTTGAGAGCCCAGTGACCTGAGTTCAAATTCCTCAAATCCAGGTAAAGCCAGATGTGGTGTACACATCCAGCTCTCCTTCCCAAGATTGGAGGAGACAGGAGAATGATATTCTACATAGCAACAGAAACCAGAGTGACCCAGCCACAACAAATTAGAAATTAGGACTGACTCCCAAAAGTTGTCCTCTAACCTCTACATAGTGCTGTGACCCACATGTGCCTACATTTAATACTCATAAATATTTTTAAATGGCTATATATATGCTATAGAAATTCAAATAAAACACGGAAGTTACGACTACTCTGAGAGTCCTTTATCTATGCAGGGCGAGCACTCATCATTATGATCATTTCATAGAAGACTGAACTAAGAGGTGCCCCACAAAGAACATATACTCAAGATCCCAGAGCTAGGGCGAGCAGGGATTCAAACTCCAGAAGCTGCACACCTCCACAATGGCGTCCTCAATCTTCACATTAAAAAGCCTTTGTCCTCCCTCTTCTTAGCTGAGGACCAACTGTCAGCTCTATTATAGTTCAATCACTATAATTTATAAAGAAATGAAGAAACCCCCGCCTTCAATCCTTGTTATATTTAATTAAATTTCTTATGGTATCATCTGTCAAGTAGGCAAAAGCTTACCCGTAGCCTGCGGATTTGGATGTCAGAGAACTTCCTTACTCCATTTACTGAAGGTACCAGACGATTAAAGAGAGCCTTAAAGAAAGAGAAGAGAAGAGCTTTAGATGAGGGAGTCCCACCATTATGGCACCTGCATCAGCATCCAAGGGACCAACACTAATTCAGGTACTTTCCCCCTTACACACACGCAGGCATGCACGCAGACACGCGCCCTCTGCATCCTACCTTGTCTGTCTGGGTCAGCTCATGAAACATCCGAGCATCGATGGCAGCAGCCACGAGGTTATTAGCAGCAGTGATGGCGTGGATGTCACCAGTGAGGTGGAGATTAAACTACAAAGAGCAGAGGCCATAGCTGTCTCTAGCAGATCTGTCTTTCCAACGTGCAGCCTCCCACAACCAACAGTCTCTGAACTACCACCAGTGGATGCTGACTCGTGGACAGGCTCACGAATGGGCTTCTGTGTGCCAAGCCAATGCCTGATGCTTTCAGGAGGTTGAGGGAGGACTGCCATCAGTTCAAGGCCAGCCTGAACTACAAGGTGAATACTGAAGAAAAAACAAGGCTCAGCTCTCTGTCCCTTGAAACAACTCCCAGTGAAGGAATTAGCAGTTCTCCATTTAAGTGTCCAGGGAGCACAGCACCCTCCTCCCAACAATGTCAGAGGCCGCACAAGCAAGGAGCACAGACGGTTGTTCCCCTCTGGGTCCCCACACTGCTACTGAATCCCCAGATCCCTGATGCTTCTGGAGACCATGTGGCATGGGTTTGCTTGCTCAAAATGATTACCCCCATTGAAAGGTAGAGCCTGAGCCCAAGCTGTTGTCTCTTCTACAAATAAAAAAATTTTGTTGTTGTTTAATATATTGCTCCTGCCAAGAAACAAGTGGAGTTCCCGCTAAGAAGTCTTTAAAAAAAATAAATAAAAAATCTCATTTCTGGCAGGGAAAAATCTATCATACAGGGTAGGGTTCAGTCACCCTGGGCTGCTTTACCTCTTCCATAGGAATGACCTGGGAATAGCCGCCTCCTGCAGCGCCACCTAGAGGACAGAGCAACAGTGGGGACTCAGGTTAACTTGCTTCTCCAAGAATTGGAACCCAAAGGCCAACAAACCCATTTTCATAACTACTAAGCAAATTGTTTGTTTACTTTCCCCAGTCACTTGGACAGATGTGAGCAGGTGTTTTCTAATTTCCTTTACCGCACTGAAACACTCGATCATGCTCCCGCTGAATAGGCACTCAATTGAAATCGGAGTGCAAATGACAGAACCATGCACACAGCACACATACCTACTCATTATCTTTAGAAGCAGGCTCCCGGTGATTCCTAACATGTTAACAACCCAGATGACAGCTACAGAAAGGCAAGCCCGTGTAATTTCCCACTCACAAAGCTACTCTAGCATCCAGAAAAGGAATTTTGAAGGTACACACCGAACACAGACACCAACTCTTCTAGAATAGAAGACAGAGATCAGAAAGCAGCCAAACCAAGAGCGTTCTGTGGCCAACAAAAGGCTGGTCAAGATGTCCAGGATGCCATGACATCGGTTAAGATAAATGTCAATGTGAAAGAACAGGCTTCCTTTTTGTGAGGAAGACAATGCAGGGAGGAAAAAGAACAGTGGAGCCTCTAATCGGAATAAGTGGAATAAGGGACGAGGCTCCTGGAGTCAAAGGGGGGAGTCATTACAACAAGCTCAAAGGCACAGACACATCACTCCAGCACTCGGGAGGCAGGAAGACAGCAAACAGGTCAACCTGGGCTACACAGTGCGTTCCAGAGCAGCCTGAAATACCAGGGGAAGACCTTGTCTCAAAGACAAAAGGAAGCTAACAAACAGAAGTCAGACCTGGCAGGGGGAAGAGGCGCTCCTGCTGAGAACATTTCCATTAATTACTGGAACAAGCAGAACATGATACCTTGTCAGTTAGCAAAGAAAAAAGCCACCTCTAAGAGCATACTATAATTAATAAAAACAGCTTCCGATTAAAAGAGTATGTTTTGAAAGTAGAAGCAAAGCTGTCTGGGAAAACAGAGAGAAGCAATGGGGTGAGGGAGGGATGAGAGGGGTGTGCGGGGTGTGCAATGCATGTGTGTGTGTGTGTGTGTGTGTGTGTGTGTGTGTGTGTGTGTGTGAAGATGCACAGCGGAAGCTAAGACAAAAGCAGAAACAGGTTTGGGTGTGTAGCTCAGCAGCGAGTGTGCCTCAAACGTGAGATAGCCTTAATTTAATCTCAACCAATGTATGCAGAATAAATACATAAAGTCAATATATAACCTGATAGAAAAAAAATAGCAACACTACAGAGCCATGGTGACTGAACTTAGGAGGTTAAAGCCAGTGTCCTCACCTAATCAAGCGTTGTGTGTAAAGGCTGCAATAGGCGTGGGGCAAGAGTCGCTGTGGCCTGGGTTATAATGGTTCTCCACCTTCCTTCACGTTGCAGTGACCCACAGTCATAAAATTCTTTTTGTTGCTACTTCATAACTGTAATTTTGCTACTTATGAATCATAATGTAAATATCTGATATGCAACCCTAAAGGGGTTGTGACCCACGGGTTGAGAACCGCTGCACTAGGGTCGGGTGAGACAGCTAAGTGGGGTAAGGGCACACACTGCCAACCCCGACAAGTCGGAGTGTGGTCTCTAGGACCCATAAGGTGGAAGGAGAGAGTAAACTTAGGAGGTTGTCCTCTGACCTCCACACATAGGCTGTGGCATGAACTAAGTCACTCTCTCACTAACTAACAAGCCAACTAACTAACTTAACTAACTAACTAACTTAACTAACTTGCCAGTAAAGTCCCACTGCAGCTATCATAAATGGTGATGACATCTCATGGGAGGAGAGAATGACATAAACACAAAGTGCTTAGCACAGTACCTAGCAGAAAGCACTCATTAATGAAGGCAGAGAGACATCTGTGTGGCTGGACTATTTCAGTGTAAGCCTGGACCAGCAGCTATGACTTCCTTTACTGTTACCGTGACAGTGGAGTGGATATTGGGGTCAAATAAAAGCCCTTTGAATTCCAATTCACACATCCCAAGAATCCCTGTGTATGTCAAAGTGGTAGACTTGGGGTAACAATGAAAGCCTTCCTCAAATGTACCACAATCCAAATGTATGAAGCAAATATTCCAGCTATCAAAACGAGCTAATGCCTGATAAGACTGATGTCTGGAAAGACTAAAGGATAGGCAGGGGAGGGGAGGCAGGTGCCTCTGGCCACAAGTACCTTTTATCCCAAAGGTGGGGCCCTGTGAAGGCTGTCTCACACACGCAAAAACATTCTGATGCAGGTGGGCGCCGAGGGCTTGCACCAGCCCGATTGTGGTCGTACTTTTTCCTTCTCCCAGGGGTGTTGGAGTAATTCTTCAAGAGAGCAAGAGACAATAGAATTAATGTCACCCGAATCTCTGCACAGCCTGATAATAATCTAGTCTAAATAATAAGAACAAGGGGCTGGTGAGATGGCTCAGCGGTCAAGGGCACTTGCTGCTCTTCAAGAGGACTGAATTTGGGTCCCAGCATCCACGTACCTAACAAGCCATCTAAGCTTGCAGCTATCTGTAACTTAGCCCCAGGGGAATCCTACATGTTCTTCTGGATTCTATAGGGGTGTGTGCATGAGTGCACACACACACACACACACACACACACACACACACACACACACACAC
>JANHMN010000022.1:5687287-5728060 GCA_030674055.1 Rhabdomys pumilio | reverse complement strand
ACACACACACACACACACACACACACACACACACACACACACACACAAAACATTAAGAACAAAAAGCGATGTCTCCAAGGAGATGCCTCTCACCTCACAGCCTTACTCTGAGTTTCATCCAGAACTCATATAGAGGTGGCATGCAAGAACCAGCTCTATAAAACTGTCCTCCTGACATCATTTACATACACAATAATAAATAATAATAAATACAACTGTAAAGAACATTAGTTCTACTCACCACAAGAACCATAACTGACACTTGATCCTGATGCCCCATGATTTTAAGTTCTTTTCCAAAAAATTGACATTAAGTTTATTTTTACATGATGAGGTTTTTGCCTGCATGTGCCTGTCGAGGCCAGAAGAGGGCATCGGATTCCTCAGGACTGGAGTTACAGACGGCTGTGGGTGCCGAGATTCAAACCTTGCTCCTCTGGAGAAGCAGCCCAGGCTGTTAATCACCCAAGGCTTCTCTCCAGCCCTGTCCCCCCACTTTAAAAAAAAGATGCATCCATTTGTTCTTATTTTGTGTATGTGAGTGTTTTACCTGCATGCACATAAGTGGACCACATGCATGCCTGGTGCCCTCAGAAGCCAGATGAGGCCCCCAGATCACCTAGAATCACCTCTTTAGGGGTCTGTGGGCAACCTGACTTAAACTCACGCATGTACTCCTGCACATAATTAAAGGCAAAAATCAAACCTTAAAACAACAACAACAAAAAGACTAAGCTGATGGCTCTTCCACACATGTGCAAATGCCTCACTGGTGACAAGGACCAGCTGAAGGTGAAGCCTGCTGGCATCAGAATGTACATACCCAGTCACCACGACGTATTTCCCATCTGGCTGATGCTTCAGGCGATCTAGTGCTGACAGCAAGACTTTGGCCTTTGTGTCCCCGTACAATTCCACCTCTTCTGTGAGTAGCCCAATTTCTCGGGCCAGGTTACCGATGAGCTTTGGTTTGCAAGATCGTGATATAGCAATGTCACTTTAAAAACACAAGGATGGGTGTCAATCTTTAGTCACCACATTTAATTAACCCCACAGCAGTAACATGCTCCTCCCCACAATCAATGGAGAAGCCCATATGGTCCCACGGTACCCAGCAGTTAACCCTAACCAGCCACAAAGTTCTAACCAAGAACATCTCATTCCTACCTTGGGACAGGTGTCTTGAGGCTCAGCTTGTTATACTGAATTGTCCACTTCCCTGGCTTAAATTTCTGCAGGAAGCGCTGTGCACTCTCTACTGTGCTCTGGGCAAAGTGAGAGGAATGGACAGAGAAGCAGTGAACGTTTAACTCCACACATCAGGTCCAAGCCCCAAGTGATGACAATACACCCCAAATGAAATCAATTCACAACCTCCCTTGTAAAACACCTCAGCTAGAAGGGAGTGAGGAGGGCTGAGCTCTGAGGCCTCTGTCTCACCCACACCAGGTGTATAGCCAGCCAGTGTGTCTGTACCTCAGTTCTAGACTCCAAAGGACTTAAGGGTGATGCCTTCTCTAGCTATGTGAGGGACACCATTGCTTGTCCTCCCCTCCTCTTTCCTTCAACAGACCCCTATCTGAGTCTAATTTCTGAGTGGGTCTTAGTGGTGTCTTTGAGTAGAACAATCCAGAACTTTCTGCACCATACCTGCATCAGCATTGCCACAGTCATGGGCCCCACGCCACCAGGGACAGGCGTGATAAAGCTTGCCCTCTCCTTGGCCTCATCATATGCCACGTCACCCACGACTTTCCTTCCATTTGGTTTTGAATCATCTGGTTCAGAAGAGGGTGAGAAATCAAAGTAGAGTCTCAGAGTCACAATGACATAATCATCTCCAACTTTAGTGAGTTTGGCTCTCCAACCGCAAAAAGATCTATGTAAAATTTAAGAGTGTATTATTCCCATAAAGCTCCAGTGGCTACTTAATTAAAGCTAGTGGACATGCCTGGGGTGCATGTGTGATAGAGCACTGGTCCAGTACAGGGCACGTCCTGGATTCTATTCCGAACCCCACTGCTAGATAAATGGCAGGTGCTCCCCATTTTCTAGGGGGAAAATTACATTAATTAAAATAATTTAAAAATAAATAAATAAAATAAATACTTTAAAAAGGGAGAAGGCCTTTCAGACCTCAGAGAATCCTTTTATAGTCTCTCTGGTGATAAATAAAATATGCTTCTTATTCTTAAAATTCACGACCTTTTAAAATGTTAATTTGCCAAGACCTACAAAGGAAATTTTTTTTTTTTTTTTTTAGGTACACAAAGCTCCAACTATGTCACAGCTGCCAGATACGTTTCTACAGCAACTGTCAGCAGTTACTGAGCCCCAGGCAGGAGCTGGAGGAACAATTCAACATCCCGTTCCAAAGACTGAGCAGTTACTTAAATTCTTGCTCAAGGCAAAGAATATAATTACACTTCCCTTAAAAGGACCAGAAGCACAAATCTCTCCAGTGAAGAATAGCTATTCAAGGGAACAAACCAGAGATGCACCACCGCTCACACAAAGAGCATCCTACACCCCGCTCTGGTGCACTTCCGGGAGATGCTGGGGGACAGGCCCAGACCTTGAAGCATTAAAGTTCCCAGGAGGATCTGGTAGAATCTTTGGCAATTTCCAGTTCTCTTCTGGCATGTTGCTATGCCAGGAGAGGAAGTTTTCAGATGTAGCCAAAAAACAAAACAACCCCAAACCAAGAAGCTTCCATCTCTAGGATGAGCCCCTTCGAGGCTCCACACTGACCTGAGGTCCAAAAATACAAAGGACACCTCTCAAAATGTCTGTGGTTTACTCAAGAGGCTAAATCAGCACACCATGGCAAGAAAGGTTCTCCTCATAGTCCTTCCCAAAGCCATTGTGAAAAGGATGGCTCAGAAAGCAAACGCTGAGCCACAGAAGCATCCCAACCAGGGTCAGATTCCCAGAGCGCATGTTAGAAGTTGGATGCACCTGTGATTCCAACATTCCTAGGCTGAGGGGTTGACAGGAAAAATCACCAGGAAACTAGTAGGCCAGTTAGTCTGGGGGATACAGGATGGTGAAAATGAAACTATCTCACAAGGCAGAGGGAGCAAGAACCAAATCCAAAGTCATCCTGACTTTCGCACATGCCCAGTAACATGCACACACTGACCAAGCACTGAGGGCTGACTTAATGCCCTGCTAAGAAGAGACAAGAGCCTCACTGGTCGGTAGGAAAGTGACCACTTATCAGAACGGTTATCCATTCCAAGCTCTACACTTCCTCTCTTTCAATGGAAACTTCTAAACATAAAACTCCAGTTTAGCTTGAGTTTGGCTCTGAAACTCAGTTAGGAGACTACTAACTCTAGAGGCTGGTACAGAGCTCTTAGACTGTGAGTGGAGACGGCACGGTGGCACCTCTGAGAGTATCTTTACTAGCCAAGCAGGAACGTCACTATCGCCAGCTCCAGTCAACACTTTCCTCAGTCCACTCGATTCCTGAAAAATAATTCTTTTGAGGTGACTGGAAACATGGCTTAGTGGCAGAACGTTTGCCCGGAATGTGCAAAGTCCAGAGTTTGACTCCCCGACACTGCAAATCAAAATTTAAAAACTGGAAAAACATATGCATTAATTCATTCTTAATCTGTAAGGTGATTCATTCCTTTAATCCTTTTATCCTGAGTGGCTCACACATCTATCTATCTATCTATCTATCTATCTATCTATCTATCTATCTACCTATCTATCTATCCTATTTTTTGTTTTTTCAAGACAGGGTTTCTCTGTGTAGCCCTGGCTGTCCTGGAACTCACTGTGTAGACCAGGCTGGCCTGCAACTCACAGAGATCCTCCTGCCTCCACCTCCTGAGTGCTGGGGTTAAAGGGACGCGCCGCCACCACCAGGCTCAATTTTTAATAAAATAACCCCAGAGTCTCGTGCTCACTACGCTCTTCCATACTCAATTCTCCATCAAACAATTTCAACAATATGAACCAAGAAGTGGCCTAAGGGGCGGCTAGATTGCTGCATCCAATGAAGATATTCAAAGATCAGTCTGTATGTCTTGAGGTGTACCTCTGGCCTGTAACAATATGATTCCACCATTCCCAGGGAACTATGCATCTCAGCCTTGTTAATATTTATGTGTCCATATGCATAACAAGTGAAAACATTGATGACCACCTACACTGTTTTAATATCTATAGAAGAAATCAATGTTTGCCGGGCAGTGGTGGTGCACGCCTTTAATCCCAGCACTTGGGAGGCAGAAGCAGGTGGATTTCTGAGTTCGAGGCCAGCCTGGTCTACAGAGTGAGTTCCAGGACAGCAAGGGCTACACAGAGAAGCCCTGTCTCAAAAAAAAAAAAAAAAAAAAAAAGGAAATTGATGTTAACGCCAAAGTTTCAGGCAGATCTATAGAATTCTAGATTCTGACCCAGCTTGCTTTTTTTTTTAAATCTCAAACGAGCAAACAAACGAACAAACAAACAAACAAGCCTCTCCCTTTCCCTGAAGTAACAAGGATGGAATCCAGGGTGTAGCATAGCTAGGCAACTCTTCCACTGAGCTGCACCTACAGACCATGTCTGTCTCTTGCTTGAAAATGCCCATAGTAGTAGTTTATGATCCAGAGATGCGGGGATGTAAGCAGACTGAGCTAAGATGTCACATTGCAAGTATTCACAGTGGGGAGATGCAGGAGAGCAACTTCTTCCGCACCCGTTAGATAATTACACCCAGCAAATGAGTGATCAGTTATGAGCTACTGTCTTAAAAGCAAGGCCGAGTGGGAGGGAGGTTAGAAACGGGGAGAACTTGACAGTGACGAATGCTCCTGGCAGTGCAGTGTCTGCATTTTAAACTTCAGATGGGAAGGAAGAAAAACAATGATCCTTGCTGTAACTGCCTCAACAACTCCACAGATCTGAGTGCTATCGTCAGAAGGCAGGATGCCAGACCAAGCAGACCAGGAGCCACGGAGGAGCTCCCCAGAGCAGACTGCCTGTGGAGCCAGAAGAGCGTAAGACACAAGGCACACTCCAAATGCTGTGTTCTGTGGAATTGGAGTGAGGGGAAGAAGGATTTTCAGAAGACAGAGATCATCCCTGGATGAACGGAAAATCATATATGATTTAGGAAGAACTGACATGGAGGACAGGAACTGAAGAAGCCATGTGAAGTGCACATACAGAGAATGGTGATTACTGCTGTGGTTCAAGGGGAGAGCACTTGTGTACCATGCACAAGGCTCTGGGTTTGAGTCCCACAAGCACAAAATGAATGAATGAATGAATGAATGAATGAATGAAGTCTACAACTAGGCCATACTTAGGCACAGAGCCTGCCATACTGCTCAGTGCATGTAAGTAGTTACTGTTTCTATATATATATATATATATACACATATATATATTATATATGCATGTAGGAACAGTAACTATATATGTATATATAGTTACTACATGTGCTGTATACATACATATTTACAGTCTAACCTCCCTTTAAATATTTTTATATATATAAAAATATATGTAATAATCTCTATATAGTTATGTATAATATATATATATATATATATATATATATATATATATATGCATGTGGATATTCCTGTACTGTTCTTGGAAATTTCTTTTGAGATAACAACCTGCCACATAGACAGAATATGCAAAGGAGATAGCTCAGTGGGTAAAAGCACTTGTCACCAATTTTTTTTTTAATTTATTTTATTTTTTATATGCGTATACTGTAGCTGTCAGACACACCAGAAGAGGGCATTGGATCCCATTACGGATGGTTGTGAGCCACCATGTGGTTGCTGGGAATTGAACTCAGGACCTCTGGAAGAGCAGCCAGTGCTCCTAACCGCTGAGCATCTCTCCAGCCCATTGTCACCAAATTTAATGGCATAAGTTCAAATCTGATAAGTGAAGGTTACCAAGTGACTAACAGGCAAAGTAGTGTAGTTAGCATGGACACCGGTGACAAAGGGTGGCTCCTGTCCCAAGCAAGAAGAAGTGGGACAGGGAATGATGGCACAAGACTTCATCAAGCCACTCTGGATGGCAAACAATTTAAAATTCATTAGCTATCCAGGTTTGTTAGTGAACACCTTTAATCTTAGCATCTTGGAGGCAGAGGCAGGCACTTGGGGAAGTTCAGGGCCAGCCTGGTCTATATAATGAGTTCCAAGCCAGCCAGGAATACAGAGAGAGAGACCCTGACTCAAAAGCAAAGAAACAACCTCACTGCCAGTTTAGGAGTTTTCTATTCAATATTTTTGGACCACAGTTGACCTTGAGTAACTGAAACCAGGGAATGCAAGATCACCGACAAGGAAAACCTACTGTAGTATATCAGAAAGTCTATCTAGTGCCTTTGTTAGGTGACGGGTAGATGAAGGCAGAAGAAAAGCCAGGTGAGGGCCTGTACATCTGTAACCCCGCATCTGTCCCCTCTTCCACTCTCTCTGGACTAAGTCAACTGATGATTAGCAGGGCGGTGGGGAGCCACACCTCTGACCCCAGGCAGGACCGCCCACAGACGACAACCTCCTCACTGCCAGGCTCACTAAGCCCTGGGACTTGATATAAAATAAGAGTTGTGGTTCTCTGCCCAGCACCACTCACCTGGAACATAATTGATCCCACAATCTATGACCACAGCCCCAGGCTTGATCCACTCTCCCCTCACCATCTCAGGCTGTCCCGTGGCAACAACCAGAATGTCTCCTTTATTCACCTAGGGAGGGGAGGGATCCAGACTTAAGAAATTAAATAATCAAAAAACACACATACACAGACACACACAGAGACACAGACACACACAGAGACAGAAAGAAAAAGCATGAACCATGGTAGTATTAAATGTTTAGTTATCAGCAACCCTTTCAGGGATGCTGGATGCTGAACTCAACCCTATACATGCCAGAAGCCCGCTTTCTCTGTGTATTTTCCCTAACAGGAAAGGCAATGAGAACCAGTGGGGGCTGGAGGGAGCATAGGTTTGGAGCCACAGACTCAGGACAACATTCCTGGTGATGGAACCCTCATTTATGGAACACAATTGCCACTGATATAATCAGGGGACAGTTTTGAGAATATTAAAGAGGGGGTACTAGGCCTCCATCTTGTTCTCTGCCCACAGGGTCACAGTCATGTGAACATTTTTGGACTCAGGAATCCAACATAAGGATGAAGAATAAGCTGCTGGGGCTAAGGTTGTAGCTCAGTGGTAAAATTCTGCCTACTCTAAGACGTTCAACCCCAACCTAACAATAACAAAAGAACAAAGAACAGCTAAAGATGCCCACTGTCCAACCTCTTCTGGAGCACCTCCATCCCCGAGGCCAACAACATGCCCAGGAGATCTGTACATGGCACAATTCCACGGACAGCACTGCTAAACCCTGTCTGTGATGGGCATGCTGGTGGGAAGTATATGCTCAGAATGTCAGAAAGATCTGGATAAATGTTGGCAAACTTGTGGTTTGAATTTGTTCCTTCCTCTTAGACAAGGAGACACGAAACACAGCATAGTTACTGGGGTTAAGAGAGATAATGTATCCACACATGCTTTCAGCCTGGACGTCTACCCTACTCTGGACCTCCTACCTCCTTGTCCAGATTGGCAGTCTTGGAGTGGCAGGTGGTCACCGTGGCATTGTTCCACAGAAGTAGGTCATGCATGGGTGCACCAACTATTTTACTTCGCCCAACCACCACGGCGTGCCTTCCGGCAATCTGCACCCCTGGAAGAGAAGCCAGCACACATTAGGGATGGAGAAGCAGATCCTCGGCATCGAACAGAAATCTTCCTAAGGACGCTCCTTTGCCAACCACAGCCTCAGTTCCAGCTTCAGCCTGGGACTTGTACACTGTCATTCCTGCAGTAGGGTTTGGAGATCTGCTTAGGCCAAGATCTGTTCATTGAGTCATAAGAGAGTGGGAAGCAATCCTACACTCAACACATACACACAGCTAACAGCCATATGGAAAGAGCTATCAGATTAAACTCCATGGGCAAAATAGTCATGAAAACTATGGTGTGTGGAACAAGGTCAGAGCAAAGGAGGAAATTAGATTAGTATCAGTAAGACTTTCCAAATTCAGCGAATTTATTCATACAGTTTCTCATCCAAAGTTCTGTCTGGCTTAGGGCCTGAACCACGGGGTTACCTCTGGGGGAGTGATAACAGGAACAGCAAGAGATGGGAAAGCCTTTGCTGACTCAGCACCTGTACTCCTGGCACTGTGTCAACATCTCCACACCCCACCCCACCCCTGCCCCCTCCCAGTACTAGAGACCAAACTCAAGGCCTGGGCTCTTCTACTGAACTACCCCGAGGCTTGTGTTTCTTTTGAGCACTAAGTTGCCTGGATTGGCCCTGAACATTCATTCTCTCTAGAGCACAGGCAGGCCTCGATGTGCTTTTAGAACTGAAACCTGCATCCATCAGGTGACCAGGGCTCTCCCTCACCCCTTGGCTGAGAGATGCAGCTAGCAGCTGTCTAGCATGAGAAGAGAGCAGAGTGGGAGCTGCATGGGGTTACTGGGAGGGAGGCGCCTGAAATGAGCTGCCCACACAGAAGGAAGCAGAGTGCTCAGGAACACACTGCCTGGCTACTCTACCCCGTCAAAGCTGGAAAGCTATGAACCCCTGCTTGAGACTTAAACGATACTTCTCGAAAAGGAACCGACTTCATCAGAAGACCGGCACTTAGAGAATGTTAATATCACGATTATATCAGAACTGAAGTCCTTGTAGTTTGAACAAGTCCATTGCTGAGTTGAATGCGTGGGTCAGGTAGAGAACAACTGACTAGCTTGCTGGAGCCCTGCCTTTCATTCTCGGCACGCCAACTCAACCAGTCAATGACACTTTACCATACTAATTAGGACTCAGCAAAGATTTGAAGCTACCTTAAGGCAACAGTAGCTTGTGAGACACCGGGAAGCCACAGGTGTAAAAGCTCATGGGATCCTTTTCTATAAAGCTGTAATAAACATTGGCTAACACACTGAAGAGTATAAATTGTAGCTCTGAACCGTCACAGCTGGACTAAAGCTTCTGGCTTGACTTTTGCTGGCCAACTACAGACAACTTTCTTCATTACTAACACTGGCCAAATGCCTCACTTAAACTTCTAACCTACTTCTTTCTAACAGGACTCATTTCTGTAAAAACTAAACTCTGCTAAAAGAATTCATAAGGAAACTAGAATGCGAAGGTACTAGCTTCGTGATGAAGTCACGTGTGTGGGGTGAATGTTCCAGCCATCTGTCTAGTGTTGGAACCCCAGTTGACTTGGGGCTGGTTCCAGGGACAGGAACCCACAACTTTGCTCACTTTGCACTGTCAAAATTCTTATTGTCATTTAAGATTCCCAACCCCGACACAAGATAAACTGCTTTGAATGAACATAACCCTGGGTTCAAATCTTGGTTGTTATCTCTTGGCAAAAACCCTCTCTGGTCTTGTTTGCTTCTTTTTGTGTTCAGTGCAGGGGCTGAGTCCTTGGTTTTGAGGCAAGTTCTTTTGAAGCAGCGGGAAGATGCAGCTTCCTAAGAAACAGCCTTCTAGATACTCGGCAATACAGAGGAAATGGATCATAGTGAAATGAACCTGATTCACAAAGCTCAAGAAAATGCTTTCTCCTCAGCCCCATGGAGTGTACATGCTGTACTTGCGCTTAGTTAACAGCTGAGGAAGCAGGCTCAGAGCCAGTGTACTTGCGAAAACACCTGCAACCCCAGTGTTTGGAAGGCACGTCCCCAAGGTTCTCCTGTGGGGTTCCCTCATTCTTACCTGTCTCTTTGATGAGTTCCAGGCATCCTTTGGGTGTGCACGGAATGAAGCAGTCGTTTAGATCACCTCTGGAAAGCTTCCCGGCATTGATGCTTGTCAACCTAGATATGGAGTCAGTCAAATAAGGAGGAAGGAATGGAGCCTCCGTCCTCCGGAAACAAACGTGCTGTGTTTCCAAAACAGAAGCGAGCTCTAAATAAGACCAATGGGTAGCACTCACCCATCCACATCCTTCTCGGGGGCAATGGCATTGATGACGGCTTCAGTGCTAATGGCGCTCTCTGAATCCAAAGGCAGCTGCACTATGAACCCGTGCACAGAGGCATCCTCATTCAGGGAGATGACGTGTTTTAACACCTAAAAGTAGTGCCGCAGTTGATTCGTACTAATTAGTCACAGTCATTAAAAGAGGGAAGCAAAGGCTATAAAGAGGTTTCTTCTGTCTGCACAGCATATGGCCCCTAAAGTCCCACCAAGGCAAGCAGACAGGAAGTAAGCAGACAGGGAGGCACCTCGCCGCGCACATCCATAGGCTTACCTCGGACTCTGTGGACGTTCTTGGTAATTTAATGTGAGTAGCTTTGATTCCAATCTGCAGAAATGAACACAAGAAACAGGAAATGGTATGAGAGCCTGAGACCTGGGCTTGCATGATGGTTTGTATCTGCTCAGCTCAGGGAGTGGCACTGTTAGGTGTGGCCTTGGTGGAGTGGGCGTGACCTTGTTGGAGTAGGTGTGCCATTGTGGGCATGGGCTTTAAGACCCTCATCCTAGCTGCCTGGAGTCAGTATTCTGCTAGCAGCCTTCAGATAAAGATGTAGAACTCTCAGCTCCTCCTGCACCATGCCTGCCTGGATGCTGCCATGCTCCCACCTTGATGATAATGGACTGAACCTCTGAACCTATAAGCCAGCCCCAATTAAATGTTGCTCTTATAAGAGTTCTTGGTCATGGCGTCTGTTCACAGCAGTAAAACCCTAACTAAGACAGACTGCCTCTCTGAAGGACTGTGACTGAGACAGTGGAGGGAGTATCGGGCATCATTGTGCTCTGTATGTGGAGAAGAATCAGCCCATTTGTCACCATCACATTCAACACCATTCCACAGCCTCTCACCTGGCTCTCAGGAAAGAAAACCATGACTGAGAAGCACACAGGCTGTGCTAGGTCACCTGATTCTGTCTCACCCAACAGTTAAATTAGGGTCTGTTGGCGGCAGTTAGTTTTGTGGAGAGGGCCACACAGGACAAGGGGTTACCAAGAGGACCTGGGGTGGTGGTGAGGAAGGATGCCAGCATTGCGGTTGACTTTACCTCTTCAGCAGCCTTCAGTTTCACATTTATATAAAGATTGGAATCATCTCTGTCGCCAACCTGGAATATCAAATACATGCAAATCAGACACTTAGGGAAAGGCAAAGTGTACAGAAAACTTCTGCAGTTTCAGTCTGGATAAAATGAATGTTTGAGAACTTTTATGGAAGACAAAGGAGGCTGGGGAAGGGGAAGGCTGGGGCGAAGACAGGTGGCTTTACTCTGTACCCTCAAGCTTCGTTCACACAATCCACTGGCAGTGACAAAAGAAAGAGTGTGTGTGAGCTGGAAGCCGTGGCATGAACCTGTCATTTCAAGGGACTCGGAAGGCTGAAGCAAAGAGTTGCTTAAGGCCACCAGATAATGGCCAACCGGGACCACACGGATAACCCTTGTTAACAACAACAAAAAGACATGCAGGTGCTACTACTGTACTGTGCCTGCACTGTAAACAAGGTAAGGGTGCTGTAGGCTTCCAGAAATGTGGGATTACTTAGAACAGGGTGAGTAGTTGAAACTGAGAAATTATCATCAGTCAGAAAAACACCAGAGAGGCAGAAGTATCTGGAAGCATCAGTCATCCAGGGGCAATGGAAAATGTTCACAGTCAGCCAGACTGTAATGAAACACACTGTAATGACAGGACACTGGGCTAGCTTATACAGAACAGACACCACGGGGAGATGTCAGTGTGGGAGCCTCTGTGCTCTTTGAACCCTGACCTCATTATACTGTAAACATTTTTCATTGCGACTATGCTTGCAATTCTTCATAGCATTAAGTTATCTGTAAAAATTTACTTCACAAATGTTTCCCCATGATCAGGTCATGATCTCTCTGTACTAAGTTTTGCTTCTCTCCATTCTATAGAGGGCAAAGCATCAAGATAGGGCCCAGGGTGACAGAGGATGGCCTTCATAACAGCATTTCCAGAACTTTCTGAGTGCACAGTCTGATGCTGCCCTGGGATCTCAGGAATATGGTGTGAGTCCCAGCTCTGGGTGCTCCATATTCCCATATTCATGGTTCTTAGCTTTGCTGACTAATTTGGACTTCAAAGGAACTAGGAGAGTCCTACAGAGGAACTTGAATCTTGGAGCTTTGTTTTTCGGTCCTGCCTCCTGCATGCTGAGCCTGCAGTGCATCCCCAGCCTCAGCCTCTCGGAGAGGAGCTGGTTATATAATCAATGACAGACTAGATGCACGAATGTTTAAAGAACATTAAATTCTTGACTGGCAGTCAGGAGGGTGGGTGGTAGAGTGGTTCCCCAGAACACAGCTTAATCCCAGTGATTTCATCTGAGTGCTAATCCCTTCCTGCAAAGGGGTGGTGCCTCAAACCATCAGAAAACCCCAACAAGACAAAAATAAACCAGATGTGTAATCCCAGTCCTTGGAAGGCTGAGGCAGGAGGGAGACTGATAGGTGTTTGAGATTAACCTGGGTCTTATGTAGCCCAAAATAGCCTAGAATCATTTATGCCCCTCCTGCCTGTGTCTCCCACATGCTAGGATGATAAACCCTGGTTCAGGGCCTTGGCAAACACTTTTTATAACAGGCAGAGTGTATGCCACTCTGGACAACTTCACCGAGGCCAGCTCTAAAGCCATTTCCAAAGTTTATAGCTCCCCCAGCTTCTGGAAAGAGACTGTGTTAACCAAGTCTCCCATCAGGAATTCACTGACCACCTTGTGAAAACACACCAGAGCCTCCAGTTAGAGGACTCAGGCGTCTGCTATGGCCACCACACATATTTTTATAGCAGAAATCAAAGTAAGTCTGAGAAGGAAAGAAGAAAGGAGGAAGGAAGGAAGGAAGGAAGGAAGGAAGGAAGGAAGGAAGGAAGGAAGAAAAGAGAGAAAGAAAGTCCCACAAGTATATATAGGACCAGATCAACATCCTGCAGTTTGGTTTTTAAGTCTGGCACCCCCTGGCTGCACCAACATCCTTTAAGACCATACTAATGTAATGTGCTTGAGATCCTGCAGCCTAGCAACCTGGCTAAGTAGAACATTCTTAATGTGAAGAGACTGTGGCCAGTAAGAACCAAAATGACCTCTGGCTATCTTCACAGCTCCTTTCCTTATCCACCTTGTATCTGACTTCCTCGGAGCCTTTAGATAAAACTCTATAAATAAGCTTGACAGTTTAGCCTCCATTAACTCTAAAACTGAGAACAAAGATAGTATCTGAGTAGATTTCCTTGCCTTGGTAGTCTATGTGATGGTCTTATCTATGTATTCTGCAAACATGATAACTGATAACTTTCTTTTTTTTTTTTTGTGACTATAAAAATTCATGTAACCTTTCCATAGTGGAAAGTCTTTCAGATCCTTTGAATCCACATTTTCTGACCTATCATGGCTATTTGTAATTGGATCAGAGTAAACTATTATTTCCTTAAGAAGAGTTGATTTATACGGTGACAAAAACGAAACAAGCAGGTTTTGTACCCAGTGCTTGGTGTGGATGCCAAACTCATCCCTTCTGACTGGCTTTGGCAGGCCCCAAGATGTTTGGGCATCAATTATTGTTAGGACAGCTTTTATCTTATGGGGTAATTTAACAATTAGCATGATCACAAATATATACAGAACCCTTGAACCACAATAAACACTTATCTACTACCATCTCATCAGTAAAAAGGGAGTGTAGTTGTGATGAGATTTTAACAAGAGCTTCCTGCTGGAGAGACAGCTCAGGGGCTAAGAGCACTGACTGCTCGTTCGAAGAATCTGGGTTTGATTCCCAGTACCCGTATGGTGGCTCACAGCCATCTGTTCCAGGGGATTCAATGGTCTGACCTGTGTGGTACCAGGTATGTGCGTAGTTGCAGACATATGTGCCGGCTTTTTCATACACTTAAAAGAATGAGCGTTTCTTTTACACTAGAAAGAAAACCAGTGAGCAGTCACAGGGTGACCCAGAGTGGGAGGAACAGGGGTGTAAAGTAAGGAATAGATTCAAGACCTAAGACACAGATTCCACAGGACGACAGCCCCATGAGAATGAGATTTTGTTTTGTTTTAGAGACAGGGTCACTCTCACAAGGGAACAGACTAGCCTTGAACTCATTGTCCTCTGACCTTCACTGAGGCAGTGCTGGGATTACAGGCATGTACCACACAGGCTTTGGAGAGAGATAACCTTAGACCTCTGGCATGGGTGTGTAGGAAGATATCACAACCTCAGAGCAAAAAAGACAGGAGGTCTGAGGAAAGGATGGGATGGTAACATTTTATTGCCAAAGAGCAAGACTGAGGCATCCACACCGTGTCTCACTGCTGAGACACAGGTAGCAGAAACTGCATAGACTACAGTAGACACTTGCAAAATCAATACATTTGAAGTCAATTTTAAAAAGTATTGCTAAGAAAAGGTTTGGTTAAAATAAGAACTGGATATCATGGCAGGCAGCCGTTATTCTGGCACTAGGGAAGTAGAAACAGAAGGACCTGAAGTTCAAAGCCGGCCTTGGCTACATAATGAATTAAGATGTAACTGAGGTACATCAGAACCTTTTGTACACTGAAGGAGAAAGAAGAGGAAGGAAGGAAAAAGGAAGAAACCACAACAATTCAAAGAACTGGCTTTCTTTGTAACTCTACGATCAAGCATACCTCACTTCATAAAGCAGAGGTGCTTGGTTTTTTTTAAGATAGAAAAAGCTAAAGAAAGCAAGAAGCGCAGCCACCATTTCAAAGTTACGTCCTCTGGAAGGAAGTAGGAAGGGTCAGACAACAGAAAAGGACAGGGCAATGTCCGGTTGGGGGAACTGGCCTGCCAGGGCAATATGGCTGCTTTTTCTCAGATCACATAAACAGCTCAGTGGCATTAGCATGACTGACTCCATTTTGACCTCTCGGTGAACTGCTGGACCCAGTGACATAGCTTATTCCACTGATTTACAGAAATGAGTTTCATTCTCTTTCTTTCACTTTTTTTTTTTTTCCTTTGCAATGCTGAGGATGAGCCCAGGGCCTGAAGCATGCTGGGTAAGTGTTCTACCACTGAGCTACACATCCAGCCCAGAGTCACAATTCATGCTTATGACAGGCATTTCTTCCCACAACAAACAATTAAGAACGAGTTAAGAAGTAACTAGTCCCCAAATGTACCAGGTATACACCCACCACACAAGTCTTTGGTTCTTAGTTATCTGAGGAAAAAAGAAAAGAAGAGAAGAGAAGAGAAGAGAAGAGAAGAGAAGAGAAGAGAAAAGAAAAGCAAAGCTACCACACATGGAGCACACCAGGCAGAGCCACAGACTTCTGTATTTCTGCTCTGCCAAGGCTATACGGATAAAGAACACTGTGGTTGGGGGAGGCAGGACTTAACCACCACTCCTTCTGAGTCTTTGGATACATAAGGGACAGAGGTTTAGCAGAGGATTTAAATAGCATACATGCAGGCACGCACAGACAGAATGTGGGACAAGAAAGATGGTGATTCTGAAGGAGGTTTCATATGAAAGCTATTTCTGCCACCCAAATCAATCCTTCAGGCACCCACCTGTGCATCTGCCTAAGTGAATATTTGCCTCCCCACTGAATGAATCTTTAGATCAGGGAGAAAACTGGACAGAGAGAAACCAGAGTTTGGTAGTATTCCCTCATGAGGAAAAGAGACTGGTTGAACAGGCAGTACATTGCTCAGTAGACAGCCTTGCAGAAATGCTCTCTGTATAAGGTTGTGGTTTTGTAGAAGGTTATGGTATATTGGTAGAGACTTTGATGATAGTTATGAAGCAGTCATATGTGACGACTGTCCCTTTGTGAACTGCTTTGTCAAGGTTTGTCATAAGGAGTATCACTTTAAATTCTGACAGCCTTTACATAGTATGATGTCGTTTGTTGTTGTTGTTTTTAATTGTGTTGGCTTTTGTATTGGTGGTACAAAAGTAATAGTGGGCAAGTCTGATGGTGGCGGCACCAAGTCTGATGGTGGCAGCACAAACCAAGGATACAAACTCCATGTATCCACCCAGCCATGGTCATTCACGAAAAATAAATGGCAATTTCACTAAGGAATGCTCTTGGTAAGAAACACCAACTACTGATGTTATTAAACTTCAACCTGGAAGTCTTTTGAGGATTTTATGTAAAGAATCAGGAAGTTCCCACAGCTCTGCTGCTGTCTGTGAAGGAGGCTCAGTGGTTATTAATAGGCAAAGCATCTGTGTTGTGTTGTCAGATGAACCGGATGCACTTTTCCACACCTTTTCTTGAAAGAACCGACAGTGATTACTCAGGCTTCAGTATTTTGCAAACATTTTCTAAAAATGAACAACTGAGCTCGCCCAGAGCTACACATTGGCAATCCCAGCCCTCAGGAGGACGAGGCAAGGCATAGTCAAGTCCAAGGCCATGAACTGTCTCAAAAACAAACAAAAAACACTAAAAAACAAAACTGTTGACTGAAGCCAGGCTGTTGATATGCTGACTACTCTATGTCAACTTGACACAAGCTAGAGTCATCTGGGAAGAAGGTACCTCAACTGAGAAAACGGCCCCTCCAGACTGTTCTGAGGGCAAGCCTGTGACGCATTTCTTAATTAGTGATCGATGTGAGAGGGCCCAGTCCATTGCTGATGGTGCAACTCTATAGGCAGGTAGTTCTGGGGTGTATAAGAAAGATGGCAGGGGCGGGGGTGGGGGAGGAGAGAGGAGGGGAGAAGAAGGCAGAGAGAGAGAGAGAGAGAGAGAGAGAGAGAGAGAGAGAGAGAGAGAGAGGAGATGAATGTTAAAAATTAAACTTAGAAGCCTGGTCAATATAGAGAATTCTGGCCAGCCAGTGTTGTCGAAAAATTTTTAATCCCAATCCAGGGTTTTTACCCCACCTTTGACCCTTCAGTTTCTGAATAAAAGACACACACAGCATTTATATTTATAATAAGCCTTAAACATCACAAGAGCTGGGTAGATAGTACCCTCTATGTTGTTAAAATCTACTTTCTACCCATAACCCAGAGTTATTACTATGTTTTAAGCCAGGTCTGCACAGTGAGACCCAGTCTAAAAAAAATCTTTTAACGAGAGTTAATATACTTGAAAACAAGTAAATAAATAAACCCAAATTTTATTCCCAATACAGTAACTCTTCACAGCTAAGTTCTGTTTAAATTTTAAGAGTACAAAGGGTCCTAAGAAGACCTAGTGGGCGGGGCTGATAATGTAGTTCGGCGGGGAGAGGGCTTGCCCAGCATGAAGAGAGCCCGAGTTCGGTCCCCAGCACCACACAAAACCAGGCAAGCTGGCACATGCCTATAATCCTGGAAGCTGGGAGGCAGAGGCAGAAGACAGGAGTTCAAGGCCATCCTTGCCTATATAGTCCATATCGATCTATCATATGATGAGACCCTACCTTAAATCAACACAAACAAGGAGAAAAGCACCCGTACTGGCATAAGATAAACTAGCACCCAGAAGCTGGGTGCCAGAAGGGAACCCACAATGAGAAACCGTGTTGTGTTTGAGGTTTCACCAGGTTGGAGGCAGAGGTCTGAAGTGCTACAGCCTCTATTGCTGTGGAGAGGCTGGAGAAGAATGGTGTTGAAGGGAATAAGATGCTCTAATACCTGCAGGATCGCCAGGCCAGGGGTGAAGCCAGGTACCTGCTCCTGCATCTGAGTAACCTGGTTCTTCAGTCGCTCCCTTATTTGCCTAGAGGGAAAGAAAAGGTAGGAGGAGTTATTACTTACTTCATAGCAGGCCTAAGTGAGGCAGATCACTGGATACATCTCTTGGAAATTAAAACCACCTTCGAGGATGGACATTATCGGGTATGCAACTCATGGCATACCCACCAATTCCCCAGGCCTCAGTTTACCTTAGATTGTTCTCTAATGTCTAATGATGACGACTGAACCAGAGGCAAGTGCAGGAAGAGAGGTTTAAAACACCTCAATTGGGGGCTGAAGCCACAGTTCAACAATTAAGAAAGAATTGCCATTGCAGAAGAGCCAGCCTAGAGACCATCACGATCTTGAGGGCCATGCATGGTGGCTCAGCTACTCAGGAGGGTCAAAAATTCAAGGCCTGCCTGGGCTACGAGTGAGTTCAAGGTCAGCCTGGCCAACTTAGGAGAGCCTGTCTTAAAATAAAAAAATAAAATTTGGGTGTATCAGAAAAACTCCTGTCATCCCAGTATTCAACGAGACCGTAGCAAATTACTGGGCGTTTGAGGCCAGCTTGAGCTACATACAAGTATCAGGGAAGCCAGTACATAGCAAAGACTATGTCTCAATAAAAAAAAAAAAAAAAAAAAAACCAAAAACTCAAAAAAAAAAAAAAATCGCTGTTTTGTTTCAAATTTTATTTCTAGTTAGTGACCTTGTGTTTTCCAAAGCATTACTCAACACAGGAATAAAGTTCAAAAATAGAACAGGTCATAGTTTTGGAGTTTCTTCTGTTGCTGCTGTTGCTGCTGTCAACCAGATTTGACCTGGACCACGGATGCAGCCCTGCTGGGAAACAAGAACGGGCTGCCTGGCAGCTGCCGGTGTCCACATCCCTGCAGTCCCAGCCTTTGCTGCTCCCGTCAGGACAATGAGCTGTGGTATGAGGACAGAGCTGAAGCCAAGCTCTGAGCTCTGCTGCCAAGTTCCCAGGTTTGCCTCTTCTTCCCACTCCCTTCCCTGTAGCCTATCAATCAAAGAACTTGAGGGCGGAGGTCAGACACCAGGAGCACAAAGTGCCTTGTGTCCAGCACTCTACCGGGAAAACTGGGCATGGTTCAGTACCAGAAGCTGGGAGGTAGGAGCAAGAGGGTTGGGAGTGTGAGGTTATTGTCATCTACGTGATGAATCTGAGTCTGGCCTGACTCAAAACCAAAAATGGGACAGAATGGCAGAGAGGCATGCAGTACACCAAAGTTTTCACCTCATCCCAACCTAAGCAAAATCTATGGTGTGTAGCTACTAGAAAGATACAAAAACTGCTCAAGGAGGAGGAAAAAAGAGAGAAGGAAGAGGAAGAAGAGGAGGAGGAGGAGGAAGAAGAGGAAAAGCAACAGTAGAACAGGTGGGCACTTCTGAGACAACCCCCTTGTCAAGTAGGGAGGCAGGAAACATTCTGCACGACACTCCCAACAGGCCAATGGCTTCCCTCAAGCCAATTGGCAAAAAGATGAGCAAGTGCCAGGACCCGGAGCAGGCACCTGCCAGCCACCAGGAAACTGAGAGTGATGGCCAGCACAGAGACTATTTATTCTGGTGTGATGGGGGGTCATCACAGAGTTTTGAACACAGATCACACGGGCAGTCGTACACTGTTAAGAGTTTGTTCCAGTTGCTGAACTGGAAACGGAGCAGGATGCTACAAGCTGGGGCACTAGAAAGAAACCACCATTACTGCAAAGCCCAGGCCAGCCACAGTCGAGAGATTACAGCGTGGCTGACAGGCTAACTAGGATTCTAGACCCATCTGCAGGAAGCTCATAGAAGATGTCATAGCGATGTGGACTCTGAGGTTTGGCTATTGTGAAATGGTGGTAGAAAACTATCAGCTGGGAGTTGCTAAGGTCCAGAGTAGACTTCATACCAACGAAGTCAGGCTTGGATCTTCTGGGCACGTGAGACCTACAGCTGGAAATCTAGGGAGAAATGGAAATACTCAGCAGGTGGCAAAGCTATGGGAGCTGAGTGCTGTAGGTGGTGAGCCACAGGCCAACACTGCCTTTACTTACTAGGATAAGAGTACAGAACAGAATGTTCCAGAGTCCCATGCTACCATTTAAAAGAACCTAAGCTCCAAGGTTCCTTGTTAGGGGAAAAAGAGGTGTTAGTTGGAAATCATTTACACAGACTCTCCTAAATTTTTCCTAACAGGCAGCTCTTTCTTCTGTGAATAAGCATGTTTTCATGTATACAGGTATTCACATGTATATGTAGGCACATGCGTGTGCGTGGACGTTGGGGGACAACCTTGGGTGTCATTTTAAGTCTGCTCACTTAGACTGGATAACTAATGAAACACAGAGATCTGGGATATATATATATATATATATGCCAGGCACAGTGGCAAACACCCCTAATCCCAGCAAGCATTTGGGAGCCAGAAGCAGGCAGATAATTAAGATTTTAAGGCAAGCCTGTCTACATAATGTGGTCCAGGCTAGACACGGTTACATAGTGAGACATTATCTCAAAGACAAATAGATAACATTACTGTGTGTGCACACCAGAGTACGTATGTGGTGAGAGGACAACCTGAGGGACTCAATTTCCCCCTCCCACGGTGAGGGTCTTGAACTCCAGTCATTAGATTTTGTAGCAACCCCCCCCTCACCTCTCTACTGCCCCCATGCCTCTCCACTGTCCCTGGACTAGATTTTTCATGTAAGGACTGCAGAGCCAAGTGAGGCCAGAAGAAACAACCAGAAATATTCTCATGGTCCTCCAATACAAATACTCATGCCAGATTCACCGTGTTCTTCATCAACCACCTATAATCTAAGGGAACAGGTTTGTTAGTCTCTATGTAAGAGCAATCAGTATTGAAGTGTGCACAGAAACCGAAAAGCCAGAAAAGTCAACGTCTCTCTGGATCTGACTGACAGGCATCAGTAGAATAATCACAGCCAAGTGATATGATGCAAGACCTGAAAACATGGGCACGGATGCAGGTTTAAGATGATACTGCCATCTAGTGGGTCGAAGTCAGAAGTGCAAGAAGCAGATCAGACTATGTGGATGGGGTGGACTCAGGAGGCAGAAGCAAGTAGATCTCTCGGAGTTCAAGGCTAGCCTGATCTAATGGAGAGGCCCTGTCTCAAAAGAACAAACAGTAGGCTATCAGGCTGAAGAGATGGCTCAGTGGTTTAAGGGACATCTGACAACCCTGTTAACCGATGAGTTTAATCCCTGGGACTCACGCATAGGAGAGAACTGACTCCAGTTGTCCTCTGACCTCCAAGGCTATGTCATGACAACATCAAGCTGCTCCCCTCTGCCCTCCACCAAAATAAATAAATAAACGAATAAATAAATAAATAAATAATAGCAGATCATGAACCTACCACACACACAAAAAAAATTTAAATGTAATAAAAAACTTAATTTTTTAAAGAATTTATTATTTTATTTATATGCATGGGTGTTTTACCTAAATGCAGGTATGTGTACATGTGTATGCCTGGTGCCTGCAGAGGACAGAAGAGGGTCATATCCTTGGAACTGGAGATGGGTGAGTTGTAAGCTACCATGTGCTAGGAATCTAACCTGGGTTCTCTAGAACAACCAGGGTTCTTAATCCACTCTCCCAATAAAAACATTTTTTTTTTTAAAGTTTAAATAGCACATTATAAACCAGCAGTGGTGGCTCACACGTCTATAATCCTAACACTCAGAAAATTGGGGGAGAATAACTGTTATACTGAGAGGTCTGATAGGTCAGCCTGGGCTACTGAATGAGAGTCTAATCCCAGACTAGAAAGATAGCCCCGTGGAAGAGCTTGCTGCCAAGACTGACAACCTCAAGTCAACCCTGGTGTGGTGGCTTAAATAGATATGGCCCCACAGATTCACATGTTTGGATGCTCGGCCCATAGGAAAAAGCACTATTAGGAGGCGTGGCCTTGTTAGAGGAAGTGTGTCACTGTGGGGCGGGCTTTGAGGTCTCCAAGGCTCAAGCTCTGCCCAGTGTGGAAATGCAGTCTCCTCCTGACTGCCTTCAGATCAAGATGTAGAACTCTTGGCTCCTCCAACACCATGTCTGCCTGTAGGTTCCTATACTTCCAACCATGACCAGGCTGGTCTCAAACGCATATAGATCCACCCGCCTCTGCCAGGATTAAAGGTGTGAACCTCTACTACCCAACAGGAATCTCTTTTAAGTTTAAAGTTAAAAAAAAATGAATATAGACACACGTGGATATACATACACATGAGACAAACGCACTCAAAAATAAAATGAATCTTAATGCTAGGTGGTGGTAGCGCACACCTTTAATCCCAGCACTCAGGAAGCAGAGGCAGGAGGATCTCTGTAAGTTCAAGGCCAGTCTGGTCTACAGACTGAGTTCCAGGACAGCCAGGGCTACACAGAGAAACCCTGTCTCGAGAAATCAAAAAATTAAATGTTTTCTTTTATAAGAATTGCCTTGGTTATGGTGTCTCTCATTAAATTTTGGTTGCTATGCATTGTGATAAAATCCTATAACTGTAGATCTAGTTTTGTGGAACAAACCTCATTCCTTAATTTAAAACTATTGGTTAAATAAAAATAGTACAGCAATTACCGGAGGGTTGAGAGGGAGGTGGCTTTTGAGTTACCTGGTTGGGGATAACAGAAAGAAGAAAGGACAGGAAGAGAAGGACCCAAGAAAGATGAGGCATGAATAATAACCAGGAGAAACAGCAAGTAACTGGGGTACACGACTGGGGAAGTAGGCAGGCCAGCAGTTAGAAGAGTAGATTAGGGGTTACCCTCCAGTAATTGTCAAAGCCAAATAAAATAACCATAGTGTGAGATTTATTCATTCATAAGCTAGATGGAGTAAGTTTAAATTGGTTCAACTACAGTCTCTTCACAGTAATAAAGCCCTAACTAAGACATCTGGAATCCACACAGTGGAAGCAGAGTGAGAGTCTACTTCAAGACAGACAGACAGACAGACAGACAGACAGACAGACAGAGACAGACGGATGATCCTGTCTCCCTGCCTGCCACCCTACTCAAGGAAGGAGTGGATCACCACCTACTCAGATCCAATAAGCTTCTGACATTAGGCATTCAGACCACAGGGCTGGGAATTGTAGCTCAGGGGCTGGGCTTCTCTGTCTGGCGCACACAGCCCCAGTTTCAATGGCAGTATTGCAGGAATACAGAACAGAAATCGCTAAACTCTATGTCATCTCTCAAAGAGTCAGACATCCAGATTTTTTGAGTATAATTGCAGACATGAGTGTGTTGCAATGTAATCTAATTTTTAAAAATAATTCTGCAAGTCAAGCAAACCATTTGGTTTATAAGCCACTGTTTTGTTACAAGGCAGGGTTAGAAGACAGGATGGGCTGGCTCTTGCATACAAAGAACCAAGAAGCTGTGACCAACTATATGCCAACAGGGGAAAATCGTGCCAGTGGATCTGCCAGCACAGGGCGCACACCAGATTTAGTCTCGATAGCTATCACTCTCTAACCACAGAGCTGGCTGTCAGAGCTGGCTACGGCGACACGGAATAGTTACAAGTCCCCTGTAATAGTTACAAGTCCACCAGTAAAAGACAGGGAAGTCTAAACTAAAAGATACCTGCTTGAAAAAGAGAGGGCAGGAGCTGGTATACGAAAATAGCCCCACAAAGCCCACAATTCTGTTTTGGAAAAGACGAAAGGAAAACCTAAGGTAAAAAGGCTTGGGGGCCTGGAGAGGGGGGCCAGCCATTAAGAAAATTTGTTTGGTTCCTAACACCCACAGACTCCAGTAACTGGCTACAGAGGATCTGACTCCCTCTTCTGACTTCCATGGATTATACAGAGAAACTCTTGTCTTAAAATAAAAACAAAAAACCAAACAAACAAAAGAGGAAGCCAAACAGATCACAGAACATAGAATAAACCCCTGGAAGAACTGTGCTCTCATCTAAAAGCCAAGGTGTTCTGACACTGGCAGACTCTTTCCTATGTATTCTGGGGGCCCTTACACTGTTCACCCTGATGCGTGGGGCAAATTTCACCTTCAAAGTCAGTTCTGTCACTCATATAAGGACCATTCAGTTTGCCCCAGAGCCATCCCTGCTGACCCCAGGTGGTTATTTACTAATCAGTGAGGTCAAAGGTCCAAAGAACAGGCTATTCATTCTTGGTTTCAAGCCTCCTTCCCCATAACACTGACAGGCTCGCAGCCCACGTCCAAGCCCACAGGTCACTTTGACAAAGCATATGACATTCCCTCTTATTATTAACACTGAGCCCATCCACAGAAATCCCCAGGTCTCCCGGCACTTTCTGCTACTGGACATTGGACTTATCAAGTACATATACATGTACTTATTGGTGAGCAAACTCAATGACACAAGAAAGAGAATAAATATGCAAATGGCACATAGCTGTCTCCATCTCTCATCCCCTCCGGCCCACCACCACCATGTACTGGGATAGTGCGGGTTATATAGTAAGATCTTCCCTTCAAAAAAAAAAGAAAGAAAGAAAGAAAGGAAGAAGGAAGGAAGGAAGAAAAGAAGAAAAGAAGGTTGAGGCTTATGGCAGAGGGCTGTAATTCTAGCTGAGGCAGGAGAACATCAAGCTTGGAGTTTGCCTGGCCTACGAATGAGTTCAAAGCTAGCCTGGGCAATTTAATGGGAACTATCTCAAGAAGTAGAAGAGCCAGTTATAGTGGTGCACACCCTTAGTCCCAGTACTCGGAGGCAGAGTCAGGCAGGTCTCCGAGAGTCTGAGGCCAACCTGGTCTATAGGGCTAGATCCAGGACAGTCAGGGCCACACACGGAAACTCCATCTTGAAACCACCCCCATCCCAAAAAGGGGAAAAAAAAGAGCCTGAGGAGACTGTGGCTCGGGGTGAGGATTAAGTCCTGGCTTTACCAGGGAGGGAAGGATAGGATGACTTTGGCCTAGCAAAGGGAAAAGTGTGGACAGCTAAAGTAAGCTGGTCAAGCTGAAAGATCACCTCTGGTTGGGGATTCCCACAACTACGGCCCAAGCATGCAGGTGCTGTAATGACTGAGCAGGCGAGCCTGCCTACCAAACAAATTCTTGTTCACTGAGAACTGTCAACAGGCACGCCAGCGCTTAGGTCAAAGTGACAAAGAACCATCATAGGAGCATACCGAAGAAAAACTGCTGAGGGCCAGTGGGGTGGCTAAGTGGGCGAAAGCTCTTGCTGGGCAAGCCTAAGGGCCTCAGTTTGACCCCTGGAACTCCCAATCAGGGGAAAACAGACTCTGTGGAGAGTCCTCTGGTCTTCATGTACATCACAGCACAGTGCATCGGCATCATACACACGCAATGATAAATTAAAAAGAAAAAAGAAAACTCTTAGATTGGCTGATATCATTTAAAAGAGAACCTTGCTTAACAAGGCCTCAGGTTTGAATCCCAGCGCATACCAAACAAATAAAAAAATTACAACCTTGTAATGGCACATGCCTGTAATCCCAGCATTCCAGAGATGGGAAGCCACAGGTCAGGAGTGTACAAAGATATCATACACTACATAGTCGAGCTCAAGGCCAGCCTGGCTATAATAGGATCCTGTTTCAAAAAGAAAGAAGAAAAAAGTTGTTTGTAAGCACAAAGGAACCTTGGTCTTGAACCTGGGTCTCTGTAAGAGCAGTAACTGCTCTTAACTGCTGAGCTGTCTCAACTGAACTGCACTGATAAGAACTGGCTGCTCTTCAATACAATGTAAAAATAACAATGTAAAAAGTTAGCTTGTTAAATTATGACCTTGTATGTCCCAGTTCCTACAATTCTAAGACACGTTTGTAGTGAGAATTTTGGTTTCTTAAAAAAAAAAAAACCCCAGTTATGTTATGGGACTATGTTTTTGTTTTAATCCCAGGTATAGGATATGAGGCTGCTTCAGATTGTACACAAAGGCTAACTATGATTTGTCTCATGCTCTGGCAGGAGTGTGATTTTGCCGGCTGATGATAGTTTACTTTTGGAATTCTGGGGACTCTTGAGAAGGTATGAAAATGCCAGAACCCCAGAGAGAGGAGGCAGCTGCTGCAGTTTGTCAAGCGGATATGAGCAAAGAGACAAGAAGAAACTGGATATCTTGAAGTAGAAGATCGACATTGCCCCAAAGAACACGATACCCTCCCTCAGTCAGTCAGCAGGAAGCAACCTAACGGGGTCTACTACCTCTTTCCCTCTAACCTTTCTCGCTTACTGTTCAAGGGTTGGAAGAGATTGAGGTGGGGAATGTGGTAGGTAAAAGAACCCAAATAAAGTAGCCAAAAACTATGGTTACACACATTCCCAACAGAAATATGCACATTAGAGTATTCTACAGTAAGACACATAAAAATACCTGAAACAGCCAAGCATGGCCGCACACATCATTAATCTCAACACTTGAGGTGCAGAGGCAGGCAGATGCCTGTGAGTTCAAGACCAGGTTGGTCTACTGTGATGGTTTGTATTTGCTTGGCCCAGGGAGTGGTACTATTAGGAGGTGTGGCCTTGCTGGAGTAGGTTTGTCACTGCAGGTGTGGGCTTTAAGACCCTCATCCTAGCAGCCTAGGAGGCAGTCTTCTCCTAACAGCCTTCAGATGATGCAGAGCTCTCAGCTCCTCCTGTGCCATGCCTGCCTGGACTCTGCCACACTTCCGCTTTGATGATAATGGACTGAACCTCTGAAACCATAAGCCAGCCCTAATTGAATATTATCCTTGTAAGAGCTGCCTTGGTCCTGGTGTCTTGGTCATGTGAACACTGCAGTAAAACCCTAAGACAGAAGTTGGTACCAGGAGTGGGGTATTGCTGTGATAGGCCTGCCCATGCATTTGCTTGGAAGAATGTGAATTGGGGAACTTGGATTTGGAAAGCAGTGAAATGCTTTAAGTGGAGCTTAAATGGACCATCCTCGTGGGAGTATGGAAGACTTTGTTGCAGAGAGTGACTGAACTGTGGAAGCCTGGTTCTAGAGGTCTCAAAAGAGAATTTTAATATGTGGCCCAGAGACTGTTCTTATGATATTTTGGTGAGGAATTTGGCTGCTTTTTGCCTTTATCTTAAGAGTCTGCCTGAGGCTAAGGTAAAGAGATTTATATCAATTGCATTGACAAAGAAAATCTCAAAAAAGAGCCTAGCCAAGACTTTGTTCTCTGGTTAAGTCTCATGAAGAGTGTTTTGAACAAGCATAGCAAGCTTGGAAAGGAAAAATATAAAATACATGTCTTGAGTATTAAAGAGTGTATTTCAGCAGGATGTGAAATGGAGCTGAATCCTGTGTTCTAGGAGATAACAGATACAACGGAGTAGGACTTTGAAGCAAGATCCCACCAAGCTAAGTTTAGTTTCAGGCATGGTGGACCACACCTTTAATCCCTAGAATTTAGGAGAGGTTTGTAGATCTCCGAGTTCAAGGTTAATCTACAGAGCAAGTTCTAAGACAGCCAAACTTAGGCAGAGAGGGAGTCAGAAAACAGAAAGCTGGTAATAGAATAAAGGGGACCATGTTCCAGCCCCAACAAGCATCAGAACTCAGCAACTTAGGCCACGTGGCTCTGGCTTTAGAGTGAAAAATAGAAGGGACTTCTAGGACAATTAATGCTGGTTAGCTGGAGCTAAAAAAATTAGTGGTGATTAAGAGACCAGCATCACCGAGATGAAATCTTCTGGTAAGTATTTTCTGAGAGCACAAAGAAGTTGTGCCAGAGATAGCCAAGGTTGTAACTCGTGCTGCAGCTGTACTTGGTAATGTATAAGAGTCACCCAAGTGGTACTAGCTTTGAAGGCATGAAGGGGTCATAAAGAGCAGCTGAGGCTTAGCACTGTGAGAGGCCATGGAAGCCCACTGATGAAGGTGCAGCCTCAGTTGCAGTTGATGGCCCAGGACCGAAGGGGTCATGCAAAGGACTTGCATCTTGGCACCATGAAGAGAGCCTATGAGGCTATTGGTGAAGCCTAGTTGCAGCAGAAGACCCCAGAGTACTGGAGATGCCAGTACCCTGGATGATGGCAGGCCCAAAGCTTACACTGCATGATAGCTTCCAGTAAGTTCCCGCGTTGACTAGATGGAGCCTCTGCAGTGCCTAAACTGGCCACCAGCTCCTCCTTGCCTCCTTCCCTTTCTCTTTTGTTCTCTCTCTTTCTCTCACTGGCCTTGGCTTGCCAGGCTGGCATTCAAGTAGCTGAGATTACAGGCTTGTACTACCCAGTCTCACGCTTGAGACCTGTCTCAGTCCCCCAGGTCACAGAGGTTATTGGGCCCAGGCTTGGTAAGTGTTTCTCTGTTAAGAACTCATTCAGGTAGCTGCCATGGTGGTGGCACACACCTTTAATCCCAATACTTAGAAGGGAGAAGGATGAGGAGGATGTAGAGTTCCAGGACAGCCAAGGTAATGTAGATGCCCTGTCTCACAAAACTAAAGCTATCATTTCATTTTGCTAGAAACATTGTTTCAAAAACACACATACACACAAATTACATGAGGGGGGGCGGGGGCTGGAGAGATGGCTCAGTGGACAAGAGCACTGTCTGCTCGTCCAGAGAACCCAGGTTCAATTCCTAGCACCCCTCTGACAGTTCACAACTGTTAACACCAGCTCCAGGGGATTTGACACCCTCACAGAGACATACATGCAGACAAAACACAGATACACTATAACAAAACAAAACAAATGGTAACTAAAAAAAGTTACAAAGTTCCCTATGAATATGTACAGACTTTGTATCCACTTAAATTTTTAAAAATCAAATCAAGTTTTAAAAATTAAAAACAAAATAGAATTACCAGAACTGACAATCCCTCTTCTGGATAAGAACCAAAGAAAATTAAATTATAACCTTGCAAAGAAATCTGTTCACTAGTAACAATTGTAGCATTATTCACAAGGGCTAAAATATGGGAACAATCTATCCAGATTGTGACCTTATTAATGGTTGCTCTTAATATCATTACAGATTCTTTTGAAGTCAGGGCATTGGAGACGCCTCTACCACTGAATAGCCATGGCTTCAACAGACAAATGGACAATGAGAATTAGACATACTGTGAAATATTACTCACCCTTAAAAAAGGAGATGCCACATGGACAGAACCAGAAGACACTGCTTAAAGAAACAACCCCGACATTGCAGGGAAAATGCTTCATAATCACATTTATAGGGAAATTACATCCAAGCACACAGCTAGAAATAAAACAGGGCAGGGGTAAAAACCAGATAAATCCCAAAGAATACAAATTAGGAGATATGGAAGAGTAACAAGTCAGGAGATTCAGGGTAGAACAGAGGACTGTGGGTAATCAAAAGATACTGTATCCAGGATTATGTCCAGTAAGTTCATTTTAGCAAGTCTTATAAGAAGTAACCACCCATGCATTTACCTCACCATAGTAACCGTATACATTTACTACCTATATGCATCCCATAATATGTAGCCAGTCTTAAGTATACACAGTAAGTTTTTTTAAAAAGACATTATTATTTATATGCTTGTACATGGGTACCCAGAGGCATTTTTCCCTTGGAGCTGGAGTTACAGGTGTTGTGAATGGTCTGAACAAAGTACTAAGAACTGAACTGAGTTCTCGGGAAGAACAGGACATGCTCTCATAATCCCTGAGCCACCTCTTCAGCTCCCACAGTAAGGTTTAAGAAAGAAAAAAGCAGGCATGGTGATATATGTCTTTAATCCCAGCACTCAGGAGGCAGAAACAGGTAGATCTCTTTGAGGTCAGTCTGGTCTACAGGGTAAGTTCTAGGACAGCCAGGGAGGGCTACACAGAGAAACCCTGCCTGGAAAAACAAGCAAACAAAAGCCTATGTACTGGTACAGACCTGTGATCCCAGTCCCTGGAAGGTGTAAGCACTGAGTCAGTAGTTCAAAGCCAGGCTCAGCTACATTTGAGTTTGAGGCAAGCCTGGGGTTACTTAAGACCCTGTCTAGAAAGAGAGAGAGAGAGAGAGAGAGAGAGAGAGAGAGAGAGAGAGAGAGAAAGAGAGAGAAGAAAAAAAATTTGTGTGTATTATGATTTCTAGTCTAAAAATCTGGAGTTCTTCCTTGCCTTAGTGCAAGAGTCACCATTTAATTTATATTTCTCCTCTTTTTTTTCCCCCAATCTTCAACAAAGGATCACTTTCCCCTGGGGTAGGTTCATCATCATTCTCTCAAAGCTTCTTCTGGCCGGGCAGTGGTGGTACACGCCTTTAATCCCAGCACTTGGGAGGCAGAGGCAGGCGGATTTCTGAGTTCAAGGCCAGCCTGGTCTACAGAGTGAGTTCCAGGATAGCCAGGACTACACAGAGAAACCCTGTCTCAAAAAAACCAAAAAAGCTTCTTCTGGCAAAGCCAAGAGTTTACTGGACAATTGCTGTTAGCCACAGCAGCAAATAAATAACCAGTGATACCTAATGTCACAAAAGCAACCTTCAGTAAATTCACAAAAACACACCTTCCTCTCTCAGCATTCCCCAACACTCACTCCCTAAACAAAAGGCATGGAATGTCGCTCAGAGGTTAAGCACACTTGGCAAACATTTCCACTAGTTAAGCATTTAAATCTGCAGGGCCAGAACAGGCGGTCAATGGAATATGGAATAGTCAGAACACAGGAGCCAAACTAAGAAGTAACTTTAGTACCAGGACAGATAGATAGCTAAAGGGCAGAGCATGAGAGGGCTTGGGTTGTAGCTAAGTAGTACAGCCCTTGCCTTGCATGGGTGACAACTTGGAAGTTATATCAAGTTTATATCAAGGCCATGCTGCAGTTTCCCTTTGCCCCAATAGACTCTATATTAGAAAAAAAAATGTATTAGCTATTGACTGAGATAGAGGCAAGGGTTGACTTAGTAATGGAAGAAGTTCAGAGACCCACATTCTTGCCAGGAACTAATACATGGCTGCCAGTGATCAGAACTGTCTGCCAGAAGGTTCTGGAGTTGGGCAAACATAACTTCAAAGAATGTTTTAAGGGCCAAATGAATCGGCTCAGTGAAGGCTAGTGGTGGAAAAGTATCAGGATGAAAACAAGCACAGAATACTCTCTGCCCTGGGCATTTTTTTTTCTCGTTTTGACACTTTGGGTTTTTAGAGGTGGTGTCTTCAGACTTGATAAGTAGTTTCATACCTGGGATGTACTGTTTTTACAGTTTTACTTTTTTGTTTAAAGCAAGGAAGTAACTTCTTATAGTGACTAAGCATGACAACTGCTACATTAATACACTGAGTAAAAGACAGCATTTGGTGTAATGAGGAATGCGTTGAATTAGAGGAATCCCTCTAGGCCAGGTGTGGTGGTGTATGTCATTAATCCCAGCACTCGGGAGGCAGAGGAAGGAGGGGATCTCTGTTGAGTCCAAGATCTGTAAGGTCTACAGAGTGAGTTCCAGGACAGCCAGGGCTCCGTAGAGACCCTGAGTCAGAAAACAAACAAAAAAGTTAGACAGAGACCCTATGACACCAATCACCCGTGTCAAATCTTGCCACAATTGAATCACCACCAATCTGCAAGACAAGCGGCTCTGCTGGGTTTCTGAGTCTGTACTCCCGAGGCAGCCCACGTCTAGGCAGAATGATGCCAGCAGCTATACTTTTGAGAGCAAGATCAGGTCAGGACTTGCCGCCAAAACATAAGAATGCAGCCACCCCAGGCAGTTTATTGCAATTGCACATTGGGCCGGACATGTGTTTCTCTGGCTTCAGGAAACCAGTCTTTAGATTCTAGGGGCCGTGCCGATGTCCTCTCTTCCCGCAAAACCCATCTAAGCACCTCTCCTGCAGAGCCCTGGTGCTTGGGGATCTGCACGCCCTGCTCTGGACCCACCACCGCTATCACTGGTAAGTACTTACACGGAGACCACTTTGCCGTTCAGGATTCCCGCTGGTGCCATGGCCTTTGCTAATCTGCCACCCACGTGAACACCAGCAAAAATCAGGTTACAGTCGCTCCGCGTGCGCTCCGGACAGAACAACCCACGTGCGCAGGGACCTCCCGGGGAAATACAGCCAGTGCGCCTGCGTCGCGCTCCCAGCAGCGAAGGTGCGCAAGCGAACCGGAAAGACTTCGTAACCCGCTGACAGTAGAAGCTCATGCCCAGGCAGCAAGAAGACTGTCGCCAAAGACTGGCTGGCGGCTGTGACTGGCTGTGGAAAGAGCCTGTGCAAAGCGCGCTTTTGACACAAAGAGCCTGTGTCCCGCCTCCCTTTTAGCCAATCAGAGATAGTGTGTAGGGGGCGCGGCGGGGCGGGGTCTGTGTGGAGTCGGGGCAGAACCCGGGCAGGAATGAGCCTGTCTGAGCAAGTTCGTGTGACCTAGGTTGCTGCAACTGCGTCCTGCAAAGCGGTATGATTTGGATCATTCCGGCTTCTCCCGGCTGGAGCTTGCAGGCCTTAGGCTACTTACCTCCAGGCTATTGACCTGGAGTGGGCGATGCGGCTTTCCACGTTGTCATAGGCCCTAGCTTTTAGAGTGTGGCCGGGGCGTGGGGGGTGAGGGGTGTGGGGAGGGCACCTGGGATAACTTTGCCTTTCTGTAACCCTACTAGCAGGAGTGAAAATATCCTAACGAGGCACTTGTGTCCCTCTGGTTAGCCGTCTGCGGAGAAAGCACCCCAGGGAATTGAATTTCCTTCTGGACTCTTGCAGGGTGGAAGGGTGGAAGGGTGGGGGAAGCTGCATAGTGTCAGCCAGAGTAGAAATGTGTTTCCAGGAAAGAGATTTCAGAAATCACCTTATAGGACTGAAGCCTAGACAGTAATGGACGGAACCACATCTCGACCTTCACTGTCCAACTCTGTATAAGTCTGACTCCTTTACCTCTGACTCTTAGCCTCCTATTAGAACCCAGAAGATAAGACTTCTCTTTGTCCCTCTTCCCAATGTGACCATATCAAATAAATCTCCTTTTTCTATATCTTACCATTACTTGTTTAATTGGCTTATTAAGGATGGCGACTAACCTGGTTTATTGGATTCTCAGAGCCCAGGGTCTGACTCTCACTTCTAGTAACAGTAGGGAGGACCAATCCACAGCCTTGGCATAGAGACACGTTCGCTACCACTGAACTGTATAACCCAACCTTCCATAACTAAAATCGAACCTGCTATCCTCCCAGGGTTAAAGCCCAAAGGCAAGCTCAGCCCAGCAGCTAAGAGGAGCCTCAGAGTAGAAGCGTGGGACTCCATATGTGTAGAGGGAGCTGGACGCAGGACTAGTGATCCTCTGCGCTCAGCAGATCAGCATTGAAGCAGAGACCACTCGGCTCATCAGCTAGATGCCAGCAAGGCTGACATCCCGCCCCCCGCCCGGTTTACCCTGGTTCAGAAATGAATCTGGCCATGTCCTTGCGAGCCTGGTGGTAGAGAAAGGCATTGGAGTCGCTGATTGACTTTGCTCTTTCTTCTGCTGGAACTGGGCTGGATTCTTACTGTTGGGTTCGAGGTAGAAGCCGAGAAAATTTATTTCAGATGCGGAAACTTAAATTTTTTTTTTTTTTTTTTTTGGTTTTTCGAGACAGGGTTTCTCTGTGTAGCCCTGGCTGTCCTGGAACTTACTCTGTAGACCAGGCTGGCCTCGAACTCAGAAATCCGCCTGCCTCTGCCTCCCAAGTGCTGGGATTAAAGGCGTGCGCCACCACCGCCCGGCGGAAGCTTAAAAATTAAAAAGCTTTATTCTCTGAGTGCTCCGGAAGGCAGCCAGTTCAGGACCTGAAACATGTCCCAGAAAGGAGATCGTACAACATTTTAAAAGAACGGGAAGACAAAGCGAGGAGTGGGCTGGGGTGAGCTGCCGTGTTGTGCAATTGTATTTTGAAATTATGGGTTAAGCCATTGGAGACTGGGCCGTATCCAGGGCACCTGGCTTCAAGGTCCTTCATTCATCCTTCTGGACATTAGGTCCAGAGCTCAGAGTGACAAGAGGACAAAGGAGCGGGTCAGTGCATGTAGTTAATTAGGGCATAACAGGCAACTGGTTATATATTTTTACAGCATAAGCATCTTGGTTTAGATAACAGCAATGTCTACATTCTTTACTGGTTAGCAGACAATTAAGAAAACATTTGGAGAAGTGGGGTAAAGTGTTCACTCCTAGGCCTCGGAACAGGAACCTGCTTGACCCTGCCAGCAAGACGGAGAAGTTGTCCCTGAGATGGCTGCACTCAGACAACTGTTCACAACAGAAGCTGTTCGGCTACAGGGAAGTCCCCAGCTGCCTTAGAGCCTGGGACCTTGAATTTAGTTTTTCCCCATAAAATAAATGGAGTCTGTAAACAAAATGTTAGTCTCTAGAATAAGTTTCTTTGGCTTCTTCCCGACATTACCCTCCTCTGGTTGCAGTTTTCCCCGCATCGTTCTAAAGATAAGTCCTTCCTTAGACCTTCACCACATGGCTGTTGACTTAGCAACCACTGTTAGAGTGGCTTCTTTCAACTAAGGGCAAGACACGTGACTGCCCCCCAACCCCCTCCCCCAACCTTTCTGCCCTGGGAATTAATCCAGGGCCTGGCATGCTAGGCAAGGGCTTCTACCAGCAGCTTGGGTTTTATTCTTCACTAATGTGTGTGTGTATTTTAGTTTGTGGCTTTTGCCTGAAATCTAGGGTTTTACATTACATCCATAGACAGTTAGATAATCTCTGTTTTGTTTCACTAGCAGTTTAACTGAAGTATAATGTGTAGATGGTAACATTTGCCTGTTTTTCAGAATACAAGTATACGGGCTGGAGAGATGGCTCAGTGGTTAAGAGCACTGGCTGTTCTTCCAGAGGTCCTGAGTTCAAGTCCCAGCAACCACATGGTGACTCACAACCATCTGTAAAAGTTCTGGTGCCTTCTTCTGGTATGCAGGTATACATGCAGATAGAATATATATATAAAATAAAATGAAATAAAAAAAGAATACAAGTGTATGGTTTTTAGTTTATGGAGTTGTGTAACTGTCACCATCATATAATTAGGAAATTGACGCTGTCTTCATTGTTGGTTGGGTTTTTTTTTGGGGGGGGGGTGGTATCCAACCCAGAGCTTCTACTATGGTTAAACGTAAGTTCTGCTAATAAACTACAGTTCTAGCTTCCACTTTACTATTCTTTTATTTATTTAGCTATTTATTTATTTATTGGCTTTCTAAAGACAGGGTTTCTCTGTGTAGACTTGCTGTCCTAGACTCTATCTGTAGACCAAGCTGGCTTCGAACTCACAGAGATCTGCCTGACTCTGCTTCCTGAGTGCTGGGATTCAAGCAAAGAAAAAGAGAGAGAAAAAGCCTGGAGAGATGGCTCAGTGGTTAAGAACATTTGCAGCTTTTGAAGAAAACCCAGGCTTGGTTCCCAGCATCCACACAACAAATTATAACCACCTATAACTCCAGCTCTAGGCAACACAACTCCATCTTCTGACATCCAAGGCTCTTGCACCCACAAACTATACATATACAAACACATGCAATAAGGATTTTTAAATGCAACAAAATGGTCCCATAAATTGCAGTTGGTGTTTTGGCTGTATATTGCATTTCAAAGAAGATTTTCACTAATTTAGCTACCTAGTTGGTAAGAAAGAGGCCCAAGCCCCATTTAACAGGTAGGGAAATGACCTTATGTCCATAAGCCCAAGGCCCAAAGGTATGACTAAGGCCCTGAACCTTGATGCCTCATGCCTAATGTTATTGCCTCTGCCATCTAAGCAGACTAATTTTCAGCTATTTGTATGACCTGTATAATTCATTCATCGAGCAAGTAACTGTTGAGCAGCCATTTCCAGCCAACAATTCTGCTCCAGATGCTGACAGCACCCTAGAGAACCCAGCATCAGGGTGAACTATATTCTGGTGGAGGATACAAACATTGATTAAGTTAGTTATTGATTTAGAGATGAAAGAATAGCCATGCCATTATTTATTTATTTTTCTGTGCTAAGGTCAAAAGCCAAGATCTTGTACCTGCTGGGCAAATGTTACACTGGTTGCTAAGTGACATCCCTAGCCCAAAGACATGCTACTAAAAAAAAAAAAGTCAGATGAGCCAGTGTGTTAGTAACTTTTCTGTTACTGTGGGAAAACACTTGAACCAAAGCAATTTATAGAAAGAAGGTTTCATTTGGGGCTTATGGTTTTAGAGTGTCCATCACCATAATAGGAAACATGGCAGCAGGCAGGCATGTCAGCTAAAGCGGCAGCTACGAGCTCACATGTCAGACCCCTAACAGGAAGCAGATAATGCACAGGGAAAGGCAAAGGCTTTAAAACCTCAAAGCCTTCTCCCAGTAACATACCTCCTTCAACAATGCCATACTTCCTAACCCTCTACTGACTGAGAAACAAAGTATCCAGCCATCTGAGTCTTTGGAGGACTTTCAATCCACCACAGCCAGGCACAATGGTGTGCTGTCTTTAATCCCTGAGTTTAAGGCCAGTCTGGTCCACAGAACAAGTTTCAGGACAGCCAGGACTTCACAGAGTAACTTTTTCTTGAAAAACAAAAAAGGAAAACGAAGGTATACAAACACACACCACACACACACACAGAGAGAGAGAGAGAGAGAGAGAGAGAGAGAGAGAGAGAGAGAGAGGAAGAAGAAGAAGAAGAAGAAGAAGAAGAAGAAGAAGAAGAAGAAGAAGAAGAAGAAGAAGAAGGAGATGGGAAAATGATATTTTAATGATTTTTTTTTGTCTGTTTACAGGGTGGAAGGTTGAAACTCACACAACACATGTGCTAGGTAAACACACAACCACTGTTCTGAATCCTCAGTCTAAGTGCCCTGCTCACAAGTGTGGCAAGAGAAGTTTCTCTGGGCATCTGATGTGAGAGAGAACCCTGACTCAGCAAGGAGCTTGGAGTGTCAGAGAGAAAGTAAGGACTTGGTCTGAGCAACAAGTCAGGTAGAACTGCCATTTTAACTTTTCGGTGAAAGGATTATATTGGGGGATAAGACTCTGAAAGAGAATCGATTAAAATGTTCTTAGATGCCTCCTGGACATCAGTCCCTAGAACATTTCAGTGTTTAGAATTCCTGGAGACGGATAGAGGAGATGGCCCCATGGGTAAAAACACATGCCGTGCAAGCCTGCCAACCTGAGTTCCAACCCAGACCCAACATGAAAGGGAGCGTGCAGTAACCCAGTGTTCCTCCTGTGAGACGGAGGCAGAAACAAGACAAGCACGTAGAAGCTGGACACCCAGAAACAATGGAAGACCCTGCCTCAAAACAGGGTAGAAAGAGAACTGTCTCCTGAAAGTTTTCCTTTGACCTCCATGTGAAGGCTTAGTGATGCCCTGTCTTTAATCCCTGCACCTGGGAGGCAGAGGCAGGTGGATATATCTCTCTCTCTCTCTCTCCCTCCCTCTCTCTCTCTCTCTCTCACACACACACACACACACAATCACACACATGCACTAAGAATGTAATGTCAAAATCCAGCTGCTGCTTCTGCTACAATACCACCCAGCAGCTCTACCTCTGTGTCAGTCACATATCTATATATACATTTATTATATACATTACATAATGTTATATACATTATATATATGCACATAAAGATGTCAGGATGAAATGGTACATGCATACAAGGTCAGCACTTGGGAGGTACAAGGGTGATCCAGACTAAATAGTTAGATTCTTTGTTACTAAAAAAAAAAAGTCTAAATGTTAATTGCTTTGATTTTTCAGCTCTAAGAATTTATCCTACAGTGATGTTTACAGAGGAAGAGGTAAATATAAAAGCATTATTAATCAGAATATCAATTTTAGTAGTAAACATAAAGCTTTCCATTATAACCTATCTCTTCATTAAAGAAATAGTAGCTGGGACCTGGTGGCACATGCCTTTCATTCCAACACTCAAGAGGCAGAGGCAGGTGGTGCTCCATGAGTTCGAGGCCAGCCTGGTCTTCAGAGTGAGTTCTAGGACTGCTGAAGCTACAAAGAAGCAAAAAATAGTAGATACATGTGTGAAAACAGGTAACATATGTGCCGTTGATCTCATTGTGTGGTCTAGGCTGGCCTCAGATTCCCAGTCTGCATGAACAGGTATATACCACATGCTTGTTTTGTTTTTGTTTGCGTGTGTGTGTGTGTGTGTGTGTGTGTGTGTGTGTGTGTGTGTGTGTGTCTTGTTTTTGAGGCAAGTTCTCATTTAGCTCAGCTGGTCTTGAACTTGTTATGTCGTTTAGGATGACTACAATTTCATTTCCAGCACTCCTGTCTCTCAGAGTGCTGGAATGATACACATGCTGTATACCTATGACAGGATGACACCTATACAGGATGACATCATCTTGTGCTGCAGGGCAACACAATTCTCTGCCAATTTAAAGAATAAAAAGGCAGGAAAACTAGGGTTTCAACACTCAATCAAGTTTTATAACAGTGAAAGTACAGGGTCTTTATGCTCCTAGGAAATCATTCTACCACTGAGCTACACCCAAACCTCACAGGGTATTGTTTTAAGAATTTATTTATTTATTTATTTATTTTTAAAGATTTATTTATTTATTATATATATGTGAGTACACTGTAGCTGTCTTCAGACACACCAGAAGAGGGCATCGGAACCTATTATAGATGGTTGTGAGCCACCATGTGGTTGCTGGGAATTGAACTCAGGACCTTTGGAAAAGCAGTCAGTGCTCTTAACTACTGAGCCATCTTTCCAATCCTAAGAATTTTATGGAGGAAAATTTTGCTTACCTGGGTTAAATGTCTATTGCTCTCATTCTTGTAAATCTTAATTTCTTTCTGCCTATTTGTTTTTGTTTTGAGATGGAGTTTCTCCGTGTAGCCCTGGAACTCACTCTGTACACCAGGCTGACCTGGAACTCAGAGATCTGGCTGCCTCTGTCACCCTCAAGTGCTGGGATTAAAGACCTGTGCCACCGCCACCCAGCTCTTTCTGCTTAGTTTTTATTGTGCATAACTAAATAAAGACAGTGGACAATCTTTTTCAGCCCTAAATTTACATTTGAATGGCCTTTATAGATTCAAAACTATTTCTATGTTAGACTCCAATTCTGGAATGAGGTCAGGCTATCAGTATTCTTTGCTATTTGAAATATATTCTTGGCTATTTTGGCACACACACACACACACACACACGGAAGAAATCTCTGCTACAAACGTATTTGAGACAAATTATCTTTTCCATAGAAATAATAAATAGAATCACCATTTCTATCCTCTTAGGGATCAGAAGTTTTATATAGATATGATACTATAGACACACACATATCACACACACACACACACACACATATATATATACATATATATATATAATATGTGTATATGTCAGAGTATTCATTTGATCAATCCTAAGAACTTCACAAAAGCCTCCAAGCAGGATTTTCATGTTTGATAGTGTCTGTTCACTTGGGTAGGCTCACTCTCTTAAACATTTTTGTCTGCTTCTTCTTGTTGCTGTTGTTTAATGTTCACTAATATTTGTGAAAAGTGCTTTGTGCTTTTACTTCCCTTAGTTAGGGAAATAACCACAGTCTAACTACCACCTTAAGATGTCTCTGCCTTCCCTGCTGTCTGTGATGCGTTCACCTGGCAACGGTTTCCGTGACGTGCAAACATTCTACTGGCAAATTGTGCAGGATGCCCACTCACTAGGGAGTCTCCTGGGAATTGATCTTGGATTTGGGATTGTCTCTTGATCGTGTTATGGTAAAAGAAAAATTATGTTCTGCTCTTTCACTAACTGAGCCATAGTAAGCTCTATCTTACACCACGTAAGAAAGTAAGACACACAGAGAGCATGAAGGTGGGATTTTCCAGAGCTGTGGAGAGTACTCTGTAACTTTCAACAATGTTAGATAGAACTCAGCTTCCGTTTAAAAATTTTTAATTGCAGATGTATGCATGTGTATTTACCACAGCATGCAATGGTGGTCAAAGAACAACTTACAGGAGATTGTGTGTGTGTGTGTGTGTGTGTGTGTGTGTGTGTGTGTGTGATGACCTTCTCAATGGCCTTCTTTCTTCTCTTGAACTTCCATAAAAGAAGCCCCTAAGTGACTGTCAGGGCCCCTGAGTACCCTTCCCTGAGTGGCCTGCTGCTCTAGTGTATTCTTTTTTTTTTCTTTTTTCTCGAGACAGGGTTTCTCTGTGTAGCCCTGGCTGTCCTGAAACTCACTCTGTAGACCAGGCTGGCCTCGAACTCAGAAATCCGCTTGCCTCTGCCTCCCAAGTGCTGGGATTAAAGGCGTGCGCTACCACCGCCTGGCTCTAGTGTATTCTGATCTGCACTCTGGTGCTTGCTTCTTTTCAAATCGGTGTGTGTTTACTTCAGTGCTTGAGAACCTGGGAACCCAGGGCCTGGAGAGACGGCTCAGTGATGAAGGACACTTCTCTAAGAGAAGACCCAGCTTTGACTCCTAGCACAAGTATGACTGTTCAGAACCACTGATCTCCAATTCCAGGAGATACAGTGCCCTCGTCTGATCACTGAGGGCTCATACACATACACAGACACAGACTCACACACATATAAACATATAAATAAAATAAATATTTAGAAAGGGAACCTGGAAACACCCAGCCCAGACCCGGACCTCCAGTCACACTAACACACTCAAGGACCTTGGTTTTGACCCTTAATACTGAAAGGAAAGTACTATGGGGTTGCATTTATACTTTCTTCCAGGGCATAAAGAGCTCTGTAAACTATTGTATGCACATTACCAATTTGCATTTGAATTCTTGTGGTTTGGTTGTTTCTTAAGTGCTATAGTTAGCATTTATGACAGGTTGAAAATTTTATTTATTTATTTATTTATTTATTTATTTATTTATTTATTTTTTGAGACAGGGTTTCTCTGTGTAGCCCTGGCTGTCCTGGAACTCACTCTGTAGACCAGGCTGGCCTTGAACTCAGAAATCCACCTGCCTCTGCCTCCCAAGTGCTGGGATTAAAGGCGTGCACCACCACCACCCGGCAGGTTGAAAAATTTAAAACGAAAGAAATTTACAGGTCATAAAGCTATGACTCATATATAGCAAGAACTGGTATATATATGTGTGTGTGTGTGTGTGTGTGTGTGTGT
>JANHMN010000022.1:5668329-5683872 GCA_030674055.1 Rhabdomys pumilio | reverse complement strand
CACCACCACACCACCACACCACCACACCACCACACCACCACACCACCACACCACCACCACACCACCACACCACACCACACCACCACACCACCACACCACCACACCACTACCACCACTACCACCACCACACCACCATCACTACCACATCATCACAACCACCACCACCACACCACCACACCATCACACCACCACTCAAATAAATATAATTTTAAAAATGAAAAAGCTCAAGCCAGGCATGGTTGCACACTCCTGGAGAGCCCAGTGCTCAGGGGCCTGAGTAAATAAGATACTGAGTTTAAGGTCAGCCTGGATTGCCTAATGAGACCTTGTCTCAAAAAATAAAGACTTAGTGACAGTTATTATTACATGGTATCCTCCTGTTCATGTTATAAAAGGAAGTTTAGCAACTGTAGCCAGATACCTGAGTCCCAGCATGAGCCATTCCTTGCTTCCCAGGCAACCTACCATTTAGTCCCACAGGGACCCAGTTGTCTCAATAAGGCAGCTTTTCTCTATACAGCATGCACTTCAATTATTTGTTATAATTAAACTTATCTCTTTGTGTAGCATACAAAAATAATTGCAATGTGTGTCTGCCCTATAATGGAGAAACAGGTGCAAGAGGGCTATATTTGGGTAAGGCCAGAGAGAGAAAGAATAAGTATGAGCCTGTTCAGCTGGCGGTTGTGTGGACTAGTTTAGGGAACATGGTATTGAGAGAAAACTCTTGCCTAGGCGGGCTGCAGGAATAACGGGTCAAGAAGTCACGAGTCACATACAAAGTTGAGTATTGTAAGTCGAATACAAATTCAGTGCATTTAAACATTTATCTTTATTTTATCTGTATGGGTGTCTGAATGCATGTATACATGGTTGAAAGAGGATGTCAGAGCCTGTGGAACTGCAGTTACAAAATGTTATAGACCACCATGTGGGTGCTGGGTGCTAGAGATAGAACTTGGGTCTTTTGCAAGATTAGTGGGTGCTTTTATTTATTTTTAAGATTTATTATACATATATATATATATATACACACACACATATATGTATATATGTATACTGTATATATACATGTGTATACATGTGTGTATATATGTATATGACACTGTAGCTGTCTTTAGACACACTACAAGAGTGTTGGGGTCCAACCTCGACACAGGATCAGAGTTCTCAACTGGAAGCAGGGATATCTGGAAGGCTCTTAATAAACAGACACAGACAACTTTTTAGGTACAAACTGACAGGCAATTTTTCAAGGCTTAACGATGCTCTCTCTCTCTTTCTCTCTTGCTCTGGCTGTCTTCTCTTTCTCTCTCCCTTGCTTGCAGCTTGAGGCTGCATGCACTCTGCTTTTCTCCTGTGCGCTTTTCTTTTCTCGAACTCCCACACTCCTATATACCTCTGTGTATTCCCCTGTCACCCTCTTACACACACTGTTCACACACACCTCACACACACCACACACACACCACATGCACTCTCTTTTCACTCGCACACACACACTCTCCTCACAGTCTCTCCACTCACTCCACACTCACCTCACACTCACATCACACTCACATCACACACACCTCACACACCTTATGTGTTCCTCACTCTCACCTCACCTGCCACATTCTCTCTCGCCTTTTTTTTGCCCCAGTCTTTTATTGATACTCCAAAAGCAGGTAGGAAAAAAAAAAAAAAAAAGACATTGTATAATCATTGCCAAATCAAATTCAAAAGAATTACCACATCCCACAAAAAATCAAGAATTACAATCGTTCCCCAAAGTTTCAAGCTTCCCCTATTCCCAGGCCTGTGGCCAAAATAATAATAATTGCAAATTTATCATTATTTGAACTTTAACTTTTGACTTATTATACTTCAGAGCTCAGAGCTCTGAGGTCAGCTACTTGTGTTTTCCTGTGACGCTCTAATGATAAATGACGTGGGCAAAGCTCCCAGGCAGTGGCCAGAAAGAGTCAAGTTAACCCTCAACCCAGCAGTTCTGCTAGCTTTCTGCTTCTGCACATGGCACACAATGACTCTCCTAAGAGTCCCGGTGTTTTGACTCAGTTTTACTAATATACAATTTTATTTATTCTATACTTGCTTGTCCAAGAACCACTCTCAAATGTGGTGCAAAACTTATTTCATAACTTCAATAACTTTTTCCTTTCTCAGGGTCCCAATGTTGGCTCTATTTAATTTTCTAAGAATTTCTTCAAACTTTCTTTGCAAGTCAAGCATTAATCTGGAACTACCATTGTGCAATTATCGCATTGTTTCCAAGATGAGAACACACAGCACGCACCTGGGCCGTTAGGACTGTGCTGTGCGGTGGTGGTGGCGCACGCCTTTAATCCCAGCACTTGGGAGGCAGAGGCAGGCGGATTTCTGAGTTTGAGGCCAGCCTGGTCTACAGAGTGAGTTCCAGGACAGCCAGGGCTACACAGAGAAACCCTGTCTCGAAAAAAAAAAAAAAAAAAAAAAGAATCATTACATCGAGGAACATCTAGTTTCACATAATTCTAGAGCAGAAAAAGAAGGGAATGGGAAAGTCAGATAGAATAATTATGCACACCAAGGATACTGAAAAGCAATCATGCGCAAATGAGATCTATACAGCCGTTTTTCAGGGCTAAGGTTAGGAGAAATGGGAACAACTGTTTTTCACAAAGAGCTGCCATGAGCTACTGAGATGTCTCCATCCTGGCCTACTGCAGAGAGTCCCTTATTTCAGATGACGGGTCCCCTGGAAGGATGTGTCTCCTGCTTCTTTTTACAAGGAGCTGCTGTGGGCTTCTGAGATGTCTCCATCCTGGCCTGCTGTGGGCAGTCCCTGTCATGGTATGCTGTCCCCAGCAGAAGAGTGCATCAGATCCCATTACAGATGGGTTGCTGGGAATTGAACTCAGGACCTCTGGAAGAGCAGCCAGTGTTCTTAACAGATGAGTCATCTCTCCAGCCACTAGTGGGTGCTTTTAACCTGTGCCCGAGGACTTCCTAAGTAAGGGAGGTGACTATACTGAGTGACTGTCCCTATTCTCACACACTCCTTCAGCTCCTTAGGACTGTCTGTCAGAAAGACCCCAGCTGCCCACTGCAGTACCAGAGTGCAGCGTAAGGCAGCAAGGAAGTGTATCTGGGCCCTTGGGGTGCAGGGGGTCCCAGGCTTTTCCTCACATGTCTACTGTCTACATCAGTGGAGTTCCTCTGGAGTTATAAGGAAATCATTGTTGAGTCTAGCAATTGCTCTCCATTTTACCCCCATAAGCTTGGTGTTCTACACAAGGGAAGCAAAGCCATGCTCAGCGTCAGTGCTCAGTGTGAAACCCTGCCACAGACTGTGATTGGACAAGGTGCACATTCTTCTAGATACATTTCCAAATGCTGGCCCTGTCTAGATGTGAAACTTCACAGAATGCTTAGGCACTCGCTGTAGATCTGAAATAAAGCGTGCATTTTATTTACTGGCAAAGAGAGATGTTGTGTAAGCACCCCTACCCCTGTGGCTTGGCTCTGCAACCCTGACTAGGAATGAAGACATGACTGACACCACTCAGACATGTTGGTACAGAAAAGCGGGAGTCAGCAGGTTGTGCGTGTGACATGGAGCCTCACTTACTATCACAACAATCTGAAACCTCAGTGTGTGTTTAACACTGAGGAGGAGTTAGCTGGTGTCCCTAGCGGTATCTGTAGAGGGGGTGGCCTCTCAGGCAGTAACCATGCAGAAAGACACAGCTGCAGTTGCTTCATAAAGCATTATGGCAGTGATCCCTTTCTCACATGCTGGAGGTCTGACCAGCTAGGGCTGGTGTATATCCATGGTCGCATGAGTGTGAGCCAGTGGCTATTTACTAGAGCCATAACCTGACCTGTCCTGGGAGAAAAGAGGGATGCTGGAGGAGTCAGCCTGGTGTCTAACACCACTAAGACCGTGCTGTGTGTGTCTTCTGGGTTGTCTGTGACTCTGGGCTCTGGTGTGGTGAGCTTCTTAGCCCGTGGAGGACGAGTCAGCAGCATGTACCATGCTGTGTTAGGCTGATGCACCTCAGAGAAAGAGCCCCGAAAACAGGCAGGTAGATACATTCCAGCGTAGGTGTGTGAACCAGTGAAATAAATGTTTGGAACCAAAACGGGACGCACCTGAATTTCAACCCCTGAGATTGGTGATTGATGTGTAAAAGTTGTTAAACACTTTCAGTTCTAAGTACAGCCTTAAAACTGTCGTTGTGACTCTATTGTTTATTAATAATGATAATTGATATAATTATTATATAATTACCTATTATTGATAATAATGGTAATTATATAATAGTTATTATATAGTAACTATTATTATTATCATTATTGACAGGCTTTCACTATGTAGCCCTGGCTGGCCTTAAGCACCCTCATTTTCCTGCAGGCGTGAGCCACCACACCCCACTGCTCTCCCCTTCACTGCCCTCTGCTGTTCTCTGGCTTCCTCTTCCTCCAGCAGCCATCTTTCTTGCTTCCCTTTATAACTTTATGATCTTTTCTCCCCTCTATCAGTCTTTTAAAACACTTTTGAACTTTATTTTATCTGCATGTATATCTGTGCACCACTTGCCAATCTGGTGCCCGAGAAGGCCAGCAGCGGGCGTGAGGAACTGCAGTCAGAGATGGTTGTGAGGTAGCATGTGGGTGCTTGGCACCGAACCTGGGTTCTCCGAAAGTACAACCAGTTCTTTTCACTGTCAAGGCATCTCTCTCCTTTCTCACAGCTAGCCCCCTCACCTTTTGTTTGAGACACTCTTTTTGCCTAGCTCTGGTTGTCCTGGAACTATGTAGACCAGACTGGCTGACGATTTCACAGGATTCTCCTGCCTCTGTCTCCCAAGTACTGGGGTTAAAAGCAGGTGCCGCTACCCCCAGCTACATTTAGCCATTTAAATCTTTACTCTTCCTTTGGATTCTCCCCCTCTTACGTTTCCCGCCAGCACAAATAAGATCAGGAACTAACACAGACCTGTGAACACCGCCTGTGTGTGAGCTACACACCAGAAAGCCAGATGACTAAGGCTGTAGCATCGCTCCTTTGTGGCAGAAATCCCCAAATCCATTATTCCTGCAATTTAACAGTTATTTTATTTATACTAAAGACTCACGCAGTTTTAATGTTGATAAACTATTTATTTCAAGCATATTGTGCCATTGTGTTTTATTTTAAAGGACGTCTAAACATTAAGACACACTGATAAGGAATAGATTTGAAAGGCTTCATTTTGTTCTCTAGCAATATGTAATTTATATTCACAGTGACTTAACATCACGATATTTAAAACAAGAAGTTACGTTAAGTAATATGCTTTCCCCTACTCCTTAGATGAGAAATCTTCAAAGCAAGCTGTACATGAAAGAATCGTCTTTGCAAGAGATGAGGACTGAGTTAAAGAGTTACAAAGAAACTAATGCCCAGCAGGCGCTACAGATAACGTCCCTGAGAGATGACATCAAGAACCTTCGGGACCTTATTGATTCTCTAATGAAGATTAAGATTTTGAAAAAAACAAAATCTCAGAATTTTGGAAGACACAACCAGGATCTAACTGAGCGAGTTATAGACCTAGAGAACCGTCTAAGGTAGTGATATATATATATATATGTATGTGTGTGTGTGTATGTGTATGTGTGTGTGTGTGTGTGTGTGTGTGTGTGTGTGTGTGTGTGTATGTGTGTGTGTGTGTGTATGTGTGTGTGTGTGTGTGTGTATATATACATACATAATCTTTTTGTCATCTATTTTCAAATTGTATATAAGCCCATATTCCTGATCAGATAATTTTATAGAATTTCACTTAATACCTGATACTTTGGGAGTGTGCTGGTTAAATTTGGTCTTCTTTTTTTTTTTTCACTTTTGTTTTCTGTCAACTTGACACAAGCGAGGATAGTCTGGGAAGAGGGAACCTCGATTGAGAAAATGCCTCCATAAGCCTGGGCTGTAGGCAAGCCTGTGGGGGAATTTTTCTTGATTAATGATTGCTATGGGAGGGCACAGGGTCCTGGGTTCTATAAGAAAGCAGGCTGAGCAAGCCATGGGGAGCAAGCCAGTAAGCAGCATCCCTTCATGCCCTCAGTTTCTGTCTCCAGGTTCCCATCTTGAATTCCTGCCCTGGCTCGCCTCATTGAAAAACTATGACCTATACATTAAAGAAACCGTTCCCTCCCCAGGTTAGTTTTGGTCAGGTTTTTATCACAGCAACAGAAACCAAACTAAGGCAGGAGGTGTCTCTGTTGGTAAAGTGTTTGCCTTAGCAGCATGAGTCCCTGAAATTTACTCCCCTGCACCAACTCAAACTATTGAGGGTGGTGGTGTGCGCCTGTAAGTGTTTAGCACAGCGATGCTGAGCAAGATGGATTCCTGGGGGGCTTACTGGCTGGCCTGAAAACCTGACCTTGTTGAAGATTCTTGGGTCAGTGAGAGAACCTGTCTCAACAGAAAGAGATGGAGGGCACTCGAAGAATGCTATTGTAGGCCGGGCAGTGGTGGCGCACACCTTTAATCCCAGCACTTGGGAGGCAGAGGCAGGTGGATTTCTGAGTTCCAGGCCAACCTGGGCTACAGAGTGAGTTCCAGGACAGCCAGGGCTACACAGAGAAACCCTGTCTTGAAAAACCAAAAAAAAAGAACGCTATTGTAGGTTGGCCTCTGTGTGTACGTGTGCACACACACCACCGACATTCCGCCCCCCACACCTTTTCCTAAGCAGTATGACAGCCACCTTAAAGCATAGACACTCTAGTGGTTAGCCAACCACCAGCACTATCTAGTGTTAGAACATGGCCATCACCTCCAATGGAGACTCCACACCCAGGGAAGCTGCGCTTCTCCGGCAACTGGAAACTACTGATGGTCCCTCCCCACAGATGCTCCAGTTCCACACATTCATGTGAGTATAACATAAAACATGTGACCTCTTGATTTCTTTTACTTTCCCTTTCCACTGAAAGGATAATATAAACCCCATTTGTCCCTATTTACGGATCCCATTTGTCTCTATTTTGAGGACCAGGCCTGATTTGAAAAGAGGCCATAATGTACCAACTTCAGGAATAGATCATAAGTCCCAGAAACTAGATCATAAGCTCTAGGAACAGACCATAATATCCAGAACGAGATCTTAAAACCCTCTCCCCAAAAACAGCCTGAGAATAACCACAAAATTGGGAAATATCTTATCTCAGAATGGGATAAGATTTGCTTATTTTATCCCATGGTTGAATGTTCATGACATAGGAATGTAGTCCACTGATCACATGTGACCGCCTAGCACCCACCAACGGAACTTTCCCCTGGTTCCCTATAAGAAGACCTTTGTGCCTTTATCTGGGGTCACCATTTCAAAGAATGGTTGACCCCCATATGCTGGTTGTTTCTGCAGAATAAATGCTCTTTGTTTTTGCATACTATGTGAGTCTGGAGTCTTCCTTCAGCAATTTCTGGATCCTTACAACTCAATGTTCTCAGGGTTCCCCTGGACTGTAGCGTTAATCAGCATCTTAGCTCCTCTTACACTGAGCTACGTCTTGGGCATCATGTGTTGTTTAGTCATTTATTTACTGAAGGACATATGGGTTCGTTCTAGTGGGGGCTTTCTGCTTTACGACTTATCCTGCTACAAACATCCTCGTACAGACATCTAAAGTCTCCCCCTCAGGTATTGTTGGACTGTATAGCAGCTGTTTAAAGTTTTGATGTTTGTTTGTGCTGAGATGGGATCTCATTATAGTTCAAGTTGGCCTCACATTCTCTGTCTCCCGGGATTTGGATTTGTACTATAATTCTCCTGCCTCCCTCATGCTGGGATTACATGTACCCACACCCAGCTTCTTTGAGTTATTTTGAAGGTATTTCCAAACTGCTTTCCAACAGAGGCGGCTGCACCTTCTACATCCTCAAGCAGTGGTAGGTTACGGTCACAGTGTCCTCATATTCTTATTAAGATGAGGAAGTTGGATCTCCTGGAGCCAGAGTTTCAGGTGACTGTGAGCCACCCGATGTGGGCACTGGGAACTGAACCCTGTCATCTGCAAGAGCATGAAATATAGCCACTGAGCTTACTCTCAAACTCTGTGGCCCTTTCCCCATTTTATATAGAATCTCACTATGTAGCCTTGACTAGCCTGGAAGTTGCTATGTAGGCTAGGCTGGCCTTGAAGTTAACAGAGGTCCATCAGCCCATCTTTCATTGTTTTTTTTTTTTTTTTTTTTGTCAACTTGACAGAAACTTAGATGTATCTGGGAAGAAGGAATCTTAACTGAGAAAATACCTCCTTCAGATAGGCCTGTAGGCAAGTCTGTGGGGCATTTTCTTAATTGATGGCTGGTTTGGGAGGGCCCAGCCCATGTGGGTGGTGCCACACCCCTGGACCACTGGTCTTGGGGTATATAAGAAAGCAAACTGAGCAAGCCATGGAGAGCAAGCCAGTAAGCTGCACTCCTCCAGGGCCTCTGCTTCAATCCCTGCCTCTAGGTTCCTGCCTTGGTTCCTCCCTGCCTTGCCTTGATGATGCCCTCTGACATGGAAATGTAAGCCGGAAAATCCTTTTCTCCCAAATTTTTTTGGTTGTAGCCTTTATCACTGCAATGGAAGAGAAATGAGAGATGTTCTCTTCTGACATTTATTATTTCTGTAGGAAAGCAAGCCAACTGACTTCCTGCTCTTTAAAGCTAACTCGTGCCTCTCCTCTTGTTTTTAATTGGTAGAGGCTTGACTGTGATGTGGCTGTATGGTCATCCTGTCTCAGAGTTGCAAACCTTCTTGGGTTTTCAATTAATGTCTTTGATTTTTATTAGAAATCTAGGGTTATTTTTTCTGATATTGTTTCGGTACCATCCTGTCTCTTACAGTGCTGCTCAAGTTATAGGTTTGTTAGATATTTTTTTTTAAATTTAATTCAGTTATTTAATGTATTTTAAATGTGAAATTAAAAAAAAAAAAAGTAGAGCTGGGCGTGGGTGGTGCACAGCTTTGAGCCCAGTATGCGGGAGACAGAGGCAGGCGGATCTTTTGGCGTTCAAGGCCCTACAAAATAACTTGGATGACACTCAAGTGTGTTATACAGAGAAACCATGTCTCAAAAAAAACATATTTTAGTCATATTAAAAATTGGTTGAGCTGGTTTCATTACATTGTTGACCCCTGCTGTCCTACACAGAGAACACCTGCTGGGAAGAGAGCTGGCCCAGCGAAAGGCGGAGCTTCTGGAGAAAAGGCGGTCCTGCCCCAGCAGGCTCTCTCCCCATAAGAATCTGAAAGGACCGGAAGATTCCTTGGATATTTTCCCAGTGAAGGTGAGAGTCAGTTTTGACTCTTTCCCCAGGAGAAAAGGGTTCGTATTTGGTAGGGTGTCGTCGTTTCTCTTGTGAACGAAAGAGCCAAAGAATCATGGTGGACCGGATGACATCGGGATTACCAGAACTGCAAGGTCTCTGTGATTTTAAAGAAAGATTTGGAAGCGAGGAACCGGGCCATGAGCCAACTATGGGGGGAGGGGAGGGGAGAGAAAGCGAGAGATCGGACTCGTCCGTTTCTTGTTCAGATTGGCTCCTGCTTTTCAATACGCTGGGCTTCCAGTCTCTGGATATAGACCAGACTTGGTGGGTCATTAACTTTGGCCATTGACATCTAGTTCTGTGGATTTTCCAGAAGGAAGTCCACTGGAAAGAGAGGGGGAGGAGGCAGACAACTGTCAAGGGGGCTGTGTAAGTTTCCTGTGAGCTCCTCAGACCATCACAAAGTATTATGTAAAACAAGGACCTGTGTGACTCAGTTAATGTGGGAGATCCCACTGGGAGGGAAAAAACCCAAGGGCTGAAGAGATGGTCTAGCAGTTAAAGAATGCTTGCTGTGCACGCATGGGGACCAGTGTTAGGATTATAACAACCATGTAACAAGCCAGGCATGGTCAGGCAGGCCTATATCTCCAGCACAGAAAAGCCCAGGTCCTGATGATCTCGGTGGTTTTCTGGGTGCCAGGTTTAGCAGATATCCTTCCTCAAAGGAGTAAAGCGGAGAGTGTTAGCTGGGCACACCTGTCACTTTCTGGCACACAAACACAGTCATGCACATCTACACACACACACACACACACACAGACATTCTAAGGGTCTATGATTCTCCGAAGAATTATACCCAGACTTCAATACATAGACACAAAGAGTGTTTTATTCTGCAGAAGTCTAGCGTGTTGGGGGTCTCCCATTACCTGTGTGAGCTCGCAGGCTCAATTTAAAGTGCATTAAGGGGAATCCCAGGGTAGATGACCGTATCATGTTCTATCTCTTAGGACATTCCAAAATCATTATTGGGGAAAGGAGCAGAAATCTGTTGTTGAGGAATTCTGGTCGGTGGCCTTATCTTGCACTATCTCTTAAGGACATTCCAAAACTATTACTGGGGTATGAGGGCTGGAAACTGTCGGTGACCCATTGCCTTTGCTTCAGGTCAGGTGGCAGGGCAGTTTCTGACTAGCTTCCTGAAGCCTGGTTCTTAGGCCTAATCTCTTTAACTGCCAATTTGAAGCTTGTCATGGAATCAGCCTGTCTCATCAACATGAGTATATAGCATACACACACACACACCACACACACACACACACACACACACACACACACACACATTCAGGAACTACTTCCAGTGTAATTCCAATTTTTGTTTGCATCTCAAGATTTTAACACTTTCTCCCCTTTTTAACTTCTGTTATAGAATCTCTTCTTAAAAAACAGAAATTCTCCAAGAAATGGAATCTACGCAGGTCTAGCTCTCCTCCACTCTGCTGCTTCCCCTCTAGGTTTTAGTGATACAAACTCATCATTACCTCCACTATTCTTCCTAATGTTTTTTAATCTCTCAACATCACCCAGCAACAACCACAGCAACAACAAACCACTGGGCAACTGAACTTGCTGACTCAGCGAGGTAGACTCCTCCCAGGGGTGGAGCCTAGCAGGGTGGACTCCTCCCATGGGAGGAGCCTAGCAGGACCAGCGATGGGTCTCAGCTGGTAGTATGTCTTCCTGAGAAAGTCTGGTCACCATTCTTCAGCCCCCACATCTAATGGTGGAAGGAGGAGATCAACTCCCAAAAGTTGTCCTCCGATCTCCATCCTCGCACCGTGACATACCTGTGTAGCAACAAAAACCGATTTTTTAATTAAGCTCAGCATTCTCTGTTACTCTTGTCATCTTTGCAACAGAAATAGGCCAGGAGGAAGAGATGGGACTTCTTTGGCTTACATTATGGAGGCTGTCACATTTGTTAAGCATTGATTCTTTTTTTCTTGTGGTATTAGGGATTGAATTTAGGACCTATCCAGTGTTAGTTAGGTAAACACTCGCTCTACCTCTGAGCTACAATTTCAACCCTACATGAATATAATTCTTCATGAAAACACGTTTCCTTGACATTTTTTTACCCAGTGGCTTCAATATTCATTGGTGACCTTTGCCCAAATCAGTCATTTCATTAGGAATTACAAAATAATCATTTCCAGCTGGGTGTGGTGGCATACAGCTGTAATCCCAGCTCTAGGGAGGGATCTCTAAGTGTGAACTATACACCAAGACCTTGATGGGTTATTTCTCCACCACCAGTGAAATAAGCCAATTCAAGCTTGATTAGATTATATTAAAGGCAGGTATATCGGGAAGCTGCTCTCAGGCAGGCGAGTTCACTGACTCCAAGTACTGAGGTGAAGGAAGTCGCCATGGGAAAAGAGGTGAGGAGGGAGACAGAAAGAGAAAAAGGGGTTGTACAGAGAGATTAAGGAGAGGAGGAGCCTCCGGGGAAAGGGTGGCCCAGACCCTGGACTGGAAAGTTCAAGGTTGAGGGCAGAGTATGCCAGGTAGGGACTGAGGGATGCTGGGAGAACCTAGAGGCCAGTTCGGCTCTGATATGCAAAACATGCACCTCAGTCCCTTTCCCAGGTCTAAAACCAAACACCTCTCTCAAAACAAACAAAACAAAAAACAACAACAAAAACAAAAAAGCTACCAAAAAATCCCCCCCAAACCAAAAAGAGCCAGTGTACAGGCTCAGCAAATAAAGGCACACTTTGTGACAGTCTGATGCCTTGGTTTTGATTTCCAGAATCATGTGATAAGAGGAGAGAAGGGATTCCTGCACGTTGTCCTCTGATCTCCATGTGTATACATGGCACATGCCACCTCCTTCATAACAATAAATAAGATAATTAAACATAATAAAATGATAACTTTTAAAATTCCTTGTGCTCCGTGAGCTTGAGTGTTCTGTAGAGTCTGCTCTTAGAACACGGGCTGTTTCAGTTCCTTCTTCTTGCTGTTAGTGTCTCTTAAGTCAATGCCCTCATTTCTTTTGTGACTCTAATGTTTCAAATTAAGGGTCTTTTCACCTGAGGTGGTGTGTTAATTCTGAATTCACAGTTCATAAGAAGTGACATAGATATTTCCATATTAAGTTTCAAGTGGGAAATTTAATCCTTGTCGGTACGTTTAGGACAATGATGAAGTCTGCAACTTTGAGAGAGAGAACACTGTTTACTCTGAAGGACCAACTGATGGGCAAATCGCTGGCAATAAATGTCAACAAGATTTGATCCACAAAGAAAAACTAACGTCTGAGTTGGACAGAGCTCCATATTCCTGCAGCTGGGAAACCACCGCTGAGCAATCCCACCACCAGGATTTCCTTGGTCAGTTGGCTACTCTGCTGAGTGACAGCATCGGCCCCATACTAGCCACAGAAGAAGCCGTGAAAGAGAGGATCCAGGAAATGGGGGCAAACGAACAGTCGTGGAAATGCGTAAGTGTACGCGGAAAATTATTCTTCCCAATTTAATTATCTTTTTCTTTCTTTTTTCATCTCTCTCTGTCTCTGTCTCTCTGTGTTTCTTTCTGTCTTGGTCTCTCTCTCTCTCTCTCTCTCTCTCTCTCTCTCTCTCTTTTGGTTTTTCAAGACAAGGTTTCTCTGGGTAGCCCTTGCTATCCTGGAACTTGCTCTGTAGACCAGGCTGGCCTCAAATTCACAGAGATCCTCCTGCCAGGATTAAGGGCATGCATCACTATTGTCTGGCTGAATTTTGTTTTTTAATTTATGTGTTTGTGGGAGTGCACCTAAGTATGTGACTATGCATATGCATGTATGCTGGTGCATGTGAGGGCCAGAGGTTGACCCTGGGTCTAGGGATCTGCCTGCCTCTAGCATTTGATTGACAGATGTGCACTAAGCTTTTTATATGAGTGATGAGTATTCCAAATTGGATCCTTATGCTTGCACAGTGTCTGAGACCTCTCCCCAGCACCCCAATTTTATTAGTTCAATATGTAGATTTTGATATTAGCCAATTAGTAAGCTCTTTGGCTTCATTTGTAATTTTTTTCAAGACAAGGTTTCTATGTGGAGCCTCAACTGTCCTAAAACTCACTCTGTAGACCAGGCTGGCCTTGAACTCATAGAGATCTGCCTGCCTCTGTCTCCTATGTGCTGGGATTAAAGGTGTGTGCCACCACTGCCTGGCTCATTTGTAATTTTTTGACCATTTGTTTTTATTATTTTATTTATGTTTATATGCATGTATCTATGTAAATATATGCTACTTGTGTGCATGCCTACAGAGGGCAGAGAATGGCCACAGACTCCCAGAGATAGCATTACAAATAGTTGTGAGTGGCCTGGTGCGAGCATCTCTATGACCACCAGCAGAGTGATGGTCCCAGGGAGGCTGGTGTCGGTTCAGACTTTAAGAGTCCAATTCTGATTGGTTGATTTTAGGCATATTTAAGCACAGCACAAGTTGGTAAATACTTTCCTGGTGATAACTAACCCAGCCCCATGTGCACAATAAAGCTTAAGACGTGGCTACATCAAAACTCTTTGTAAAGTACATGTGGCATCTTCCATAAAGATGGGTTCTATAGACTGACAAGCTCATGATAACGGTCTAGGGGGAGGATCTGATTTGGTCATCTTGGCCACACAGATAGTGCAAAGGTCCCCGGGCTATTAATCACATTGATTCTCACTCTTCTGGTTAGAAAACAGGTTATATATCTCTCCCTTTGAAGAGTCAACCCAGTGTGCTTAACATTCCTGGGTCCCCTGCTCGTCTGTGAGCACAGAACCTCTGTGCCGCCCACACCTGACCTGCGTGTTGGGAACTGAGCCCGGATGGTCAGTCAGTGAGTACTTCACACAGCAGAGCCGTCTCTCCAGCTCGTCACTGTCATTTTGATTGATTGGGTTTTTTTATTACTAAGTGGAAGAAGAGAACAAGTCATTTTTAACTGTACTGGAGACACTTTAACTTGGTCAGAGCACGGAGCCCTGCTTTGACTCTGAGCTCCACCATTTGCAAGCTGTGTGTTTTTGGGTAGGTTACTTATGTCCACTGTGTGTTAGTTCCATGTAAACTGACTCAAGAGCTATCGTTCCTACTTTTTCAGCATGGTTGCAAAGCTTCAACAGGTTAACACATGATAAATGCTTAGTATAGTTCAGCATAAACTCAATAAATATTAACTTAGTACTATATTAGCTAGGCACGACAGCACATGCATATAATCCAAGGTGAGGGTAAGAGTTCTAAGGCATTATGAGTTCTAAGGGCAGCCTGGGCTACTTAGCCAGTCCCTGTCACAAAGAACAACAGCAAAATTGTTACACATCTTTTTTCACACTGTGAATATATCTTATCCTTGTGTATTAAGATTTTTTTGCTTATTTCTTTAAAATGACAAATATATCCAGATGTATGATCCTTAACTATAATCCTAGGATTTGGGAAGCTGAGGCAGGAGAAGTGCTGTGAGTTCAAGGATTATCCTGGCTAACAGAACAAGCTGCTGTCTCAAAAATCCAAACAGCCGATGCTGTAGAGATGGCTCAGTGATTAAGAGCACTTTCTGCTCTTGCAGAGGACCCAGGTTCAATTTCCAGCACCCACATGGCAGCTTACAACTGTCTGTAACTCCAGATACAGGAATCTGATGCCTCTTCTGGTCTCCCTGGATACTGGCCATACATGTAGGCAAACATCCATACATACAATAAAGAAGTACATATCAAATCTACTCATCTATCCAGTACCTCAGTGTCACAGCAGTGTGTATCGAAGGACAACCTGTACAGAGTTTGAGATAGCAAGGGAAGCAGGAAGGATTGGGAAGTGTTTCTTTAATGTCATGTGTTGCAGAAAACTGAAGCCCAGAAGCAGGAGACTCAGACACTCACCAAGAGGCTCGGGCAGCTGTACCACCTTTATGAGGAAGCTGCTGAAGGGTTACCCCAGACTGAAGAGAATTACACTGAACAGAAAAGACCCCTGGGACACCTGGAAGGAAAGGCTGCTGTCAACTGCTCTCTGAGGAGCTTAGACACGGGCAGGAAGAAAGTAAGAGCGTCCCTAAGGCGACCTGTTTCTCTGAGAATGAGCACAGTTTGGGTTGTTTTCTCAGTAGTTTTAACATTACTAAAGCTGCTTATACTAGTTATATATCTCGTGTGTGTGTGTGTGTGTGTGTGTGTGTGTGTGTGTGTGTGTGTGTGT
>JANHMN010000022.1:5651836-5668319 GCA_030674055.1 Rhabdomys pumilio | reverse complement strand
TGTGTGTGTGTGTGTGTGTGTGTGTGTGTGTGTGTGTGTGTGTGTGTTGGCATCTTACTGTATAGCCCTGGATGTACTCAAACTCTCAGCTTTCCTACTTCAGCCTCCCCAGTGCTGGCATCACAGATGTGCACCACATCTGACTTAACACATGTTTTTGAGAATGGCTAAGGGGGAATATGTTTCAAATCCTTGTTGCTTATGATTTTCTTTTAAAAAATCCTCTCTTCTTTTTCTCTATTGTGCATATATTTGATAAGCCTTATCATGGCACTTGTTAATATGAGTCTTATTTTTAATAGTTTTTCCTTTGTTTTTGGACAGAGGTTAGTTTAACAATATAATATACGCCAAGCTAGACTGAAACTCCCAATGTAGCCTAGGATGAATTCATATTTATAGTTCCTCTGTCTCTGGCTCCGTAGACTAGCTGTGATTAGAGACGTGTACCAACTCCCCTGGCTAATACATTCCTTCATTCACTTTTGAGTGAGGATGGTCGGGAACGGCGCGCAATGGAATGGCCCCCTAGTGGTGGGACTCAAGCTACTAGACGAGATGAGTATCTGTGAGGGCCCACTGAAGATATTTCTCAATCATTCCTTTGTAAACTGCTGGCCTCTACTTCCTGATTCCTCATATCCATGAGGAAGAGGCAAACAGAAAGGGTAGGAATGGCTAGTTTATTTCCAGGAGTTTCTGGAGTTTTAAGCACTTTTAAAAAAAAGTTATTTCTATGCTGGTGAAATGAGCCAATTCACAGCAGATTAGAGTATATTTACACAGGTTTACTGGGAACCTGCTCTTAGGTGGGAGAGTTCACCGGTCCTAAGGAACCAGGGCGAGGGATGCTCCCATGGGGAGAGACGGCGGAAGGGAAAAGGAAGGAGAGAAAGCACCACGTGCATAGAGAGAAGGAGAAAAGAGAGAATGAAGGAAGGGAGGGCAAAAATGTTCCAATTACATAGGGAAGAGCCTCTGGGGAAGGGCAGCCTAGCCCCTGGGCTGGAGAGTTCTGGGCTGGGGGCAGGGTAAACCAGCTAGGGACTGAGGGATGCTGGGAGAACCTGGAGGCCAGGTCTGCTTTGGTATGTAAAATATGCATTGCAGCTGCTTGTTCCGGGGTCTGAAACTCAATATTTTTTACTGAATTATGTGCATGTCCAAACCACACAGTTCTAGACTGATAGTGGCTCAGAGTGCAATGCCACTCACTCACTCACAGTTGACTAAGTTGGTCTCAGCCTGTCTATCAGTGTGTGCTTCTGCTGTTTTTTCTTGGCATGCCAGGAATCAGAATCTTATCATGTGGCCGTGGCTGATCTGGAACTTGCTATGGAGAGCAAGTTGGTCTCAGACTCAGAGATCCACCCACTTCTGCCTCCCAAGTTCTGAGATCATTCAGGTTTTTGTTTGGTTGGTTGATTGGTTTTTGTTTGTTTTGGTTTTTTGTTTGAACGGTTTTTAAAAAACCAACCAACCAACCAACCAACCAAACAAACAAACAAACAAACAAACAAGACCTCTCCTTCACTGGATCTAGAGAGATGGCTCAACAGTTTAGAGCGCTTGTTGCTCTAGCAGAAGACCTGGGTTTAATTCCTAGAACCCACATCATGGCTCTTAAGTATCTGGAACAACAGTTTTACGGAATCCAACTTCCTATTCTGACCTCCTGAGGTACCAGGCACATACACGAATATAAGCAAAGTACTCATACATAGAAGATTAAATAAATTTCACAAAACAAAACCCTCCGTATTATGAAATTATTTTTGTTTTTGAGACAGGGCCTCACTATGTAGTCCTGCAATTTGATACACAAACCAAGTCAGTCTCTGATTCAGACATTTGTCTGCCTCTGTGGCCATAAGAGGCATGTGCCACCATGCCAAGCCACTCTAAAATGACATAAAAAGATGTGCCTCATACTGTTTAAACTTGAGTTTTGAGGAAAAATGATACCCTGGTCTCAAATAATATATAAATTCAAAGAGTGTTTTATTCTGCAGAGAAGTCGAGCATGCTGGGGTCTCCCATTACCAAGATAGAGAGACAACCAAGTGAGCTCACAGTCCAGATTTAAAGTGCATTAGGGAATTCCAGAGTAAGTGACCTTTAACTTGCTCCATCTCTAGGGACATTCCAGAACCACCACTGGGGTGTGAGAGCTGGAAACTTGCTGGGGAGGTCTAGAAACTGTTCCTGAGGAAGAAGCTGAGGAAGTCTGGAAACTGCTGCTGACACATTGTCTTTGCCTCAGGCCAGGTGGAGGGCAGTTTCTGAGGTCTGGACTTGCCTGGATTTGCCCAGTTCTTGGAAACTGAGATTTAGGCCTTGTCTCCTAAACTGCCAATTTGAAGGCTGGCATGGAGTCAGCCCAGCCTTCTCAGAGCAAACCTTCCACATCTGCTCTTCAACAGTAATGATTCATGTCTATGCAAGATATTTAAACAATGTATTAAATTTAAAGAAAACACAAATAGCAATCCTTTTCTCCAGGTCTTTAAAAGGTCTCAGGAAAATAGTAATAATCACCCATTCCCCTTTCTGCCTCTGTCCTCCCAGGAACCAATTATTTAGGCATGCATCTTTCAGAGATGATGTTGTGGTGCCTTCATTTAAGTAAGTGAACATCGCAACCAATTGAGTCTGGTGACTTTTTTTTGTTTCTCAGTGCATATAAGAATTGTAATGACATTATATTTCAGTCTATTATGTTTTCATTATCTATAACATATATGTCAAAATAAACCAGTAAAATAGACAGCTAGGCAAGCTCATTTAAGAAAGGTGAAAACACGCAATATTTGTGTGGTGGTTTGAATGAGAATGGCCCCCATAGGTGCATATATTTGAATGCTTGTTTCCTAGTTGGTCGAACTGTTTTGGAAAGGATTAGGAGGTGTGGCCTTATCGGAGGAGGTGTGTCAGTGGGCCTAGACTCAGTCTCTCTCAGCTTCCAGCTTGTGACTAAGATAGAGGCTCTTAGCTACTGTTCTGGTGAAGAGGCTGCCTGCTGCCATGCTCCCTACCACGATGGTCATAACTGCCCCTCTGAAACTGTAAGCAAGCCCCCAACTAAATGCTTTCTTTTGTAAGTTGCCTTGATCATGAAGTCTCTTTGCAAGAATAGAACAGTAACTAAGGCAATTTGTATAAATGGAGAAGGAAAATACAAAAGGATATTTTTGTCATCTACAGACAATATATCACAAATCTAGGGACTCTTGGTGGAACTCAGCGGTAGAAAACATGCATTGCATGTTTAGAAATCTTGGTTTGATTTCCACCACAGTGGGGATGGGGAGAGAGCAGAGAAGGAGGGAAGAGAAGAGGAAAGGGGAAAGGAGAAGAGGGGAAAAAAGAGGAGAGAGAAGAGGGCATCTAAAAGAAGTACATCGTTTTAAACAATATAATGAGATAAAGTCAGAATTCTCAGAATACCAATAAAGAAAACTTTTAGTCTTAATGAGACACTCCAGTAAGGTGGTAGATAATAAAAATATAAACACACAGGCTGAGAAGTTCAGGTGGTAAATGTGCTTGCTTAGCATAAAGGAAGCCCTGAGCTCCATCTCCAGCAACACATAAACCAGGCACGGCAGCAGATGCCTGCAATTTCACCACTGGAGGCAGAGGCTGGAGGCGCAGAAGTTTAGGGCTATCCTGATGGACATTTCCAGGGCAGTCAGGAATGCATGGCTAACAAACCTACTTCCAAAACACTAATACATTCCAAGATTTGAGACAACCAGTGTTTTATAGGAATAGTTTCTTTTGACTGTCTTCTTTGTATACATTTATGTCACACACACACACACCCCCCCACACACACGTTTTTGAGACAGAGTTTCTATATGTAAGCTATGTTTTTTTGAGACAGAGTTTTTCTGTGTAGCCCTGGCTGTCCTGGAACTCACTGTATAGACCAGGCTGGCCTCAAATTCAGAGACATCTGCCTGTTTCTGCTTCCAGAGTGCTAGGATTAAAGGCATGTGCCACTATGACCTGGTATTCTATAAATATCTTAACATAATTAAAATAAGCATAGTTTCCTTTATATGTTTTTATCTAGCTATATTTTTATTATTTTTGTTTAGTAGATAATTTAGAAATAATTTCTAGGGGATATATATTCTATCATGCATATTTTAAATATTCTAGTATGACATTTGCACAGTTTCTATTTTTCTATTACAAATTATGCTGAGTACCAAGCTGCATGTGAATCTTTATCCAACTCCTTAACACATTTTAATACTTTCCCAAAAAAGATGGACACATCTATGCTAGCACATATCTGATTTTCCTGATTATTTTATCAGTTTATATTTATGCTGGAAGATACTTTACCTATGTAATTTCATTAAACCTCACCCAGAACAACATCTTAAAGTACAGTTTCCAATTTCAATACTGTTGATTTCTACAAAGGAAAACTCCAGGATCCGGGCTGCCCACACAGATAAACACAGCAAGGTCAAACAGTTAGAGATGTTATTGGATCTTGAGCAGAATTCCAAGATGGCTGCAGCCCCAAGAATGGAGGAGAAAATTCGGAGACTTCAGAAGCAGCTTAGTGATTTGAAATTGTCAAATAAAAACATGAAGACTCAACTGACAAGAATAAGTGTCCTTAAAGTAAGTGCAGGGGCTGGTTTTCAAATGCTCGCCCCGTGCTTTGGGGTTCTCCTGTTTTCATGCGTGTCTCCTGGTGAACTTTTATACTTCTTATTTGGTTAGTTGATTAGAGTAAAGTATGGTTTGCAGAATAAAGTGTGGGTAACTCCTGAGGGCGGGTCAAAGGGACTCCTGTGGTGAAAAAGAGCCAGGTTAATAGTGTTGAGTTAAAAGAGCCAAACTAAGAGTGGAAAGCTAAAAGATTTACTCAGTTTGGCCACATTGTGAAGAAGGACAAAGAGATCTAGTGACTGCCCTCAACCCAAGTCCATTTTGGGGGTCTTGAAGTGAGATTACAGTTTAAATAGAGTTTAAAGATGCATATTTAATGTGCACATTCCTGGACAAGGCATGGTCCTCTCCACTGTGGACCCATCCTTGTCTGGGTCTCAGGCTCATTGTTCTGACAAGTTGTTAGAATTCTAGAAACTTTCCTCCTAGAAGACAGAGTTCCCCTCTGGCTGGTGACTTTTCCTTCACCCAGCATGAGATTTCTGTGGAAATTCTCATTTCTTTGGAATCATTGTTGGGATAGTCTCATAGTCAAACTGAGAGATATAGTGTCTTTTTAGAACGTCTTCATTTCTTCTAAGTCATTTACTGTGCTGTGGCATACAGGCATACCCACGCATCCCCCCACAGACACATGCATGCACACACATGAACACACACACACACACACACACACACACACACACACACACATGTGCATATACATACTAGAAATGTCTAAAATCTGTAACCTTAAAATGATTTTGTATACATGCAAAATAATATTAAAGCCCATAAGACAGTGGCTTTTGTCCTTACTAATACAGTTCCTCATGTTGTAGTGACCCCCAACCATAAAATTATTTTAATTGCTACTTCATAACCATAATTTTGCTACTCTTACAAATTGTATGTGTTTTCTGGTGGTCTTCATTGACACCTGTGAAAGTGTGATTTGACCCTCAAAGGTTTTTTTTTTTTTTCTGGTTTTTCGAGACAGGTTTTCTCTGTATTGCCCTGGCTGTCCTGGAACTCACTCTGTGTGGCCTCGAACTCAAAAATCCACCTGCCTCTGCCTCCCAAGTGCTGGGATTAAAGCCCCAAAGGGGTCATGACCCGCAGGTTGAGAACCACTGCTACAGGCTCATAACTTAGGTGTTGAGTGCAGCCACCAGATAAAATATCGTTTCTCCTGTTGAAGCCCAAACATAGCTCACTACTTCTCAAACATAACTAGTATTCAAACTGTCACGACTACAAACCATTTGCTTTTTGTTTTATGATTTAAAGATTTATTTATATGTATTTTTATTTTTTGTGCATGTACCTACATGACTTTATGTATACCACATGTACCCAAATGCCCACAGAGGCCAGAAGAGGGCATTCCAAGATCCCTTGGAACCAAAGTTAGAGGAGATTGTAACCTCTGTAATGTGGGTTATAGAAACCAAACCCAGGTCTTCTGCAAGAGATGTAAGCGCTCCCAAGGGCTGTGCCATCTCTCCAGCCCCTTCTTTTGGCTTTACTGAATGAAATGTTTGAGAAAGGAGCTCACCCAATAGCTCAGGCTGGTTTGGAACTTCTGATCTTCCTGCCTTAGCTTATAAATTGCTGAGGTCACAAGTAAGCACACTCGGCTTTTACTATAGTATTTTATTGGATCAATAGATTTTTTTAATTAATTTTTTTTGCTGTTTTGGGGGCTTCTAGCTTCTTGAGCTACACTATTTCAAGAGTTAGTTGCATCTAAAGTCAAACATGCACTAAATAATTGACCATCTAGTATGCAGTTTATCAATATTTTTCTACTGCAAAATCAGTTATTTTCTATATTGATATTTAATGTAGAGTATAATATCATTGAGAACATAGAAAATGTGTGAAGCCTCTTATGTCTAGAATGTAAAATTGCTAGGATAATGTTGGGAGCTGACTTTAAGCAGAAAGCAGCTAGAAAGCAGCTATCAGCTTTGCAGCCATCTGGAACCATATACCCTGACGAGAGACTTGCTTTTCAACAGCCTACAACAGCTGAAGCACACTCTGATAAACATCTTGTTTATCCCACATAGCTTGTTTTGCTGTTTAGTGGCCCCAGCTGCAAGGCACACGTGCTGTTCACGCCTGTAAGGCTTACGTCATATCTATACCTGCAAGGCATGTGGTATCCACACGCCTACAAGGCACATGGCAAAAGCCTATAAATACCCTAGACTTCCCTTCAGCGGGAGAGACAATGAGAGAGACAATAAAAGAGGGACAAATAAGAGAGAGAAAATGAGAGAGAAAAATAAGAGAGGAGCCCTTCAATGAGAGAGACAATAAGATAGAGAGACAATAAATGAGACGTGAGAGACATGAGACTTGACTACAAATCCTCTGGCTTGTCATTATTCTTCGCGTCTTCCCCCCACTCTCTCTCTTGCTAAACCCTGACCCGTGGACCGGAGCAGCAGCGCAGGCCGGGACATTTTGGCCCCCAAGCCAGGCAGAGTAAAGGCCCACAACAGGATAAAGTAGGTTATTAGTGAATATTTTAGTAAAGAAATATTCTCTTAATTCAGAAACTGATAGCCAGGCAGTGGTGGCGCACACCTTTAATCCCAGCACTTGGGAGGCAGAGGCTGGTGGATTTCTGAGTTCGAGGCCAGCCTGGTCTACAGAGTGAGTTCCAGGACAGCCAGGGCTACACAGAGAAACCCTGTCTCAAACCACCCCCTCTCAAAAAAAATTCAAAAACTGATGAGGTTTTTGCCTATATATTTTTAAAAATAATTTATTTTTATTTTATGTACATTGGTGTTTTGCCTGCCTGTATATCTCTGTGAGGGTGTCAGATCTTGAAGTTACAGATAGTTGTGAGCTGCCATGTGTTTGCTTGGGAATTAAGCCCTGGTCCTCTGGAAGAGCAGGCACTGCTTTTAACTGCTGAACCATCTCTCCAGCCCTAAAGTGATTCTTTTTTCTGTTTGATTGGTTGGTTTTTTTTTAGGGGGTTGTTTCTTGTTTTTGTTTGTTTTCAAAACAAGGTTTCTCTGGGTAGAGCTGGCTGTCCTGCTGTCCTGGAACTTGCTCTGTAGATCAGGCTGGCCTCGAACTCACAGAGATCTGCCTGCCTCTGTCTTCTGAGTGCTGGGATTAAAGGTACCACCTCCCAGTTCCCATTTTTTTTTTTTGTTTTGTTTTGTTTTGTTTTGTTTTGTTTTGTTTTGTTTTGTTTTGTTTTGTTTTAGTCTTGAGAGCCAGGAGTTACATATCAAGTATTTAATCCCAGCACTAGGAGATAGAGGGAAGAGGATCTCTATAAACAAAGAAAGATGAGTTGTCTTGTCTGTTATTTCTAGAAAATCTAAGCATTTTTTTTCCTCCTTCCTTTCCCTTACATTTTATTGTTACACAGGACAAAACCATCGAGAGGCTCAGGCAATCTGTAACAAGGGTTGAAACTGTGAAAGAGAAGACAGCAGCCAAAACAGACAGCTTGAAAACCCCATCAGATCCTGCAGAGCAGGCAGCAAGACCAGACAAGGAAAGGACTCACCAGGTGCCAGCCCGGAGTCTTCCAGAGCCTTCCACAGTCAGGAGTGTGCTGAAAGGGGTCTCAGGTCGAGAGCAAGAGGTCTCTTTCTTATGACTGCTAAAAACTAATTTCATTGACACGATCAACACTCATCTCAACTTAGACTTTACCTAACTTTGACAAAAAGGGATTTATTGGCTAATGGCATTATAGATGGTTTGAACTACTGAGCCTCTCAGAAGTGTAGATGTGTCCCTGGACTCCAGCATCAGCATCCAACACCTGACAAGGCCTTTTTCCTTCTCTTCTTGGTTTCTGTGTGATATCTTGTCTATTTTGATAGCAGCTATTTTTCCCATGTGACAGGAAACATGGCCGCTGAGAAGCATGTAGCTTTATGTTTAGGTTCTGCGACAGAAGCCATACCCCAAGAGAAGTTGTTCTGGGTCTGGGTTGGGTCAAGTGCATCTCCACGTGAATCCAGTCACTAGGGCCGGATATATGCTTAGTTTAGCTTAGGTTTGTGTTCACAACCTCTAACTAGGGTGGTTGGAACATGTAAGATAGGAAACCGTGTTTTATGTTCTATATTGCCGTCCTTGGGCTAGCACACCCAAACATGCTTAGAGTTTTCATTTTAAGATAAAACCCATGGCTGTCACCTCAAAGGGTGTAAGAGACACAACATATTCTGAAGGCAAACACAAGTGACCCTGGTTTAGCCATGATTTAATCTACTCCAAATACCATGTTCCAATGTGCTAGCAATTTCATGAAGTTTTTATAGTAACAGAACAAAGAACATTATAAATCAAAGACACATTTATTATTAATTATTATTATTTGTTAAATTACTGTTTGTTTTGAGACAGTGTCTCACTATATAACCTTAGTTGGCCTTAGCTCTCTATGTAGACAAGGCTAGCCTTGACCTATCAGAGATCTTCCTGCCTCTGCCTCCCAAGTGTTGGGATTAAAGATGTTGTGTTTTATAAAAAGATAAGGAGAAAAAGAATATGCTTGGTGGATGTGTAGTCATGTGTGGGGGAAGAGGGTGCCTCTGTGGGCCCATGCTGAGGCATTCCTTCCCCGTGAGGGACCAGACACACAACAGTATAGCATAGAATAGTTTATTGGGGGCATGAGGAAGGTAGTTGAGAGGGTAATAGAGACAGAGAAAGGCTGAAAGAGAGTAGAGGAGAGGCCAACCATGAGCACATGGAGAGAGGGGGGAAGGGAATGGAGAGAGAGGGGATAAGGAGTAGGAGCAAGAACAGGAGAGCAAGAGAGAGAGAGGAGGGGGCAAGCAGCCCCTTTTATAGTGAGCCAGGCACACCTGGCTGTTGCCAGGTAACTGTGGGTGGAGCCTAGACAACATGCCAACAAAAGGTATGTGCCATTTGCCTGCCAAGACATTTATTTATTTATTTATTTATTTATTTATTTATTTATTTAGGTTTTTCGAGACAGGGTTTCTCTGTATAGCCCTGGCTGTCCTGGCACTCACTCTGTAGACCAGGCTAGCCTCGAACTCAGAAATCCACCTGCCTCTGCCTCTGAAGTGCTGGGATTAAAGGCGTGCACCACCACCGCCCAGCCTGCCAAGACATTTAAAAAAATTATTTATATTTTATTTATGTTCATATGTGTGTATTTTTGCACACATACACACACACACACACACACACACACACACACACACACATATATACCTGTTGCCTTTGGAGGTCAGAAGTGGATAGTAGATTCTCTGGAACTAGAGCTACAGATAGTTGTGGATGTTGGGAACTGAACCTGGGTCCTCTGGAAGAGGAGACAGATAGGGCTCTCAACCACTGATTCATCCCTGCAGCCTGCCTATCTATCTATCTATCTATCTATCTATCTATCTATCTATCTATCTATTTAATGAGTGTTTTTCCGTACATATATGTCTGCATGCCACATGTGTGTCTGATGCCTGAGGAAGCCAGAAGGTGTCAGATCACCTGGTACTGGAGTCACAGGTTGTTGTGAATTGCCATGTGTGTGCTTGCAACCAAGAGCAGCCAGAGCTCTGAACACTGAACTCTTCCTCCAGCCCCCACTGTTAAAATACTTCGGTACATGTTGATGTTTGTCCTGTTGCTATGTATTGTAATGCTAAATTCTATACCCAAAGGTCTCAATAACCTTAGTCTAGTCACTTGAGTGACTTCTCAAATTTACAAGCTTTTGATGTGCAAGCCTTGCTCCTTGATTTAAAACTATCAGTTAAGTAAAATTGCTTATAGCCAGTTACTGGAGGGATTATAAGTAGGTAGTTTTTGAGTGACCTGGCTGGGGTGGAGAATCGGATTAGTTAGGAGAGACTAGGGAGGAGAAAAAGGAAGAACGAGAGGAGAGAAGAAGCTGCCATGAAGAGAGATGGACCATGAGCACGTGGTCAGGAGAAACAGCAAGTATGGGGGTGCACCGCTGGCCAGGTCAGCAGTTAGAAGAGCAGATTAAGGGTTACCCCCAGTGATTCTCAATGTCAAATAAAATAACGATAGTCTGACTCTCATTTATTTGTAAGCTAGTCAGGGATAAGCTTACAGTGGTTCTACAACAGGTATGTGTTTCAGGTAGGCGTGCTGTACAGTGAAGTCGGAAATCGCTGCTTTTGGTCTCAGATGCTATCTGATGACACTCTGAGCCTCTGCATTGGTGGAAGCAAAGGGCCTGTTGGTACATTCTAAAAGAATTCCCCTAATAATCATAAGGTTGTCAGGTCGCACATGAAGGTGGACAATAAGTGTCACTCAAGAGGACAAGATAGCTAAGGATAATTTGACCCTGCCCCTGCAACAGTCTGCCTTGGATAATGTTCAACATAGGTATGGCTTTTTTTTTTCCTGAGAGTTTCAGTTAACATCACTTTATTTATAAAGCAAACATAGCCGAGCAGTGGTGGCGCATGCCTTTAATCCCAGCACTTGGGAGGCAGAGGCAGGCGGATTTCTGAGTTCAAGGCCAGCCTGGTCTACAGAGTGAGTTCCAGGACAGCCAGGGCTACACAGAAAAATCCTGTCTCAAAAGAAAAAAAAAGATAAAGCAAACACATAATAAATAAAGCAAACACATAATAAAATGTGTTTATTACTATAATAATACTAGGAATCAAACCCAGGGCCTTGCTGATAGTTGGGGGTGATTAAGTATATGTCCTGTTTCCATAGTAGTTGCTTAAGTAATTAGAAATTGACCCATGGTTGTAGGATGTGCTGGCACAAAGCCATGTCGCCATCTTCTCTTTCCTGTTTTCTCTTGTCTCTGTGTGTGTTTTCTAGCTAGCTTTTGCTCCTGCGTGCCCCTCTCAGTCACATCTCTCCTCCTCAGCCATGCTGTTTCATGCTTCGTTTCTGAGGCGATTTCCTGCAGCTACTGCTTGATTTCAGCCGTCCTTACCCGGGAGGTACTTTGATCGTAGTCTTTAGCTAATTCTATCCTGAATACATCTGTCTTAAAATGTCCTCTCCATGTCTGAAAATTCTTAATTGATAATTTTATTTCTGCTAAAGTGCTGCATCCAAACATGGCTACCATGTTTCATGGTTGTTTTGTTGTGTGTGCACACGCATGCATGTGTATATGTGTGTGCACATATACTCGTGTGTATTTGAGTGCCTGTATGTGTGTACTTGTGTGTACATGTGTGTGTATGTGTTTGTATTTCATCACCTGAACAGGCCAGATGCTACCGACTTTCCATTTCTGTCCTAAAGTAGTTCCATGTAACTTACCATCTGTCTATCACTTTATATTTTTAAAGGATTTACTTATTCTTAGTCACGTATATGTCTGTGTGAGCATATGCTGTGTATGTATGGTACTCTCAGAGGCCAGAGTCACCTATCAGTCACAGATGGTTGTGAGCTCCCTGGCATGTATGCTGGGACTTGAACTCTGGTCCTCTGGAAGAGGAATAAGTGCTCTTCACCGCTGGGCAGCCTCTCCATTCCCTATTTACATTAAAGTCCTTGTGGTTGCCCAGCTTTCTCTGTATTTCTGGTTTAGAGCACTTTCCACATTTCCACTAGGATATATGATTATTTTAGCTGAACACTGCCCTCTTCTGTTTTCAAAACAAGGGTGCTTTTTACCTTTCTTGGTTTTGAGGTGTACTACTGCAGGGCCTTGTAGACGCTACTACAGCACTCTGCCTCTAATCTCTAAACCCCGTCCTTAAACTTTCCCTCCTGAGACAGGGTCTCACTCAGTTGTCAGAGCTGGCCTTGAACTCCTTCTGTAGCCCAGGCAGGCCTTGAACTGTGGCTGGCTGCTATTACAGGTGCAAGGGTTTTCCTGACAAGTCTTTATCTGGGAGTGGAGGGTGTAATGACATTTCCTTTTGCAACACTCTTTTTTATATACTCCCTGAGTTCCATCATTCCTCTCTTCTGCTAGCCACCTCTCCCTTGCAAGCACTCTGCAGCCTCCCCTCAGACATCTTGCCTTCTACAGTTGTTATTACCGGTATCATATGCTTTAAAGCCACTATCTTTGCATTTCCCATGCATCAGAGTGCTGATCTTGCTGGTCTCAGGTTTGTTGCTGGCATTGTGTCTGTGTCCCACACCAGTGGATATCGAGTTTGCCGCCCTCTGGTGCTGCCTCTGCTGGCTTGGGATATCCATGTCCCCCATCATGTGCATAGTGAAAGCTGTAGTTTTCTTTCATTTGGCTTTGTGCCTGTTTTCTTCTTTGCTGTTCTTGCTGATCTCTTTGGCCTTGGATGAACTGAGAAATATACATTGAGGACAGTTATTATCATTAAGCAAATTAGTAGTTCAAAAAGCAGTTTATTAACCCAGTGGCACATGCTGACAGTCCCTAGTTTGGGAGACTGAGGCTCATGAGTCCCTCCAGCCCAGGAATTATAAGGCTAGGTTGAGTAACAGAATACATACAAAAAGTATGCTGGCAAGACAGCTCAGTGGATAAAGGTGCTTGCTGCTAACCCTGCCAACCTGTGTTCAATCCCTGGGACACACATGGTTGAAGGAGAGATGGCTCCTGAAAGATGCCCTCTGGTGGCTGGAGAGATGGCTCAGTGGTTAAGAGCACTGACTGGTCTTCAGGGGTCCTAAATTCAATTCCCAGCAACCACATGGTGGCTCATAACCATCTGTAATGGGATCCTGTGCCTCTTCTGGTGTGTCTGAAGGCAGCTACGCTATATTCATATACATTAAGTAAGTAAATAAATAAATAAATAAGGATGCATGCATGTACAAACAATATAAGAAAGTAATTACATTATGAGCAAAATATAACAAGTAGTAATAAAATTGGGAAAAAATGAGAAAAAGATTTTAAAATGCATAAGAAATTTTAAAGAATTCTTGGAATAGAAAGGATTTTTCTACCTTGAAAATATCGCTTTGCCCAGGCATGGAGTGAAGCCTGGTTGTAATTGCAGTGCTTGGGAGACTGGAGGAAGAAGGTGGGTTCAAGGCTAGCTTAGCTGCACAGCAAGACCCTTGACTACCCCCTAAGATATATTGCATTAAGAAAATGTTTTGTGAAACTAAATTTCAGAGTATACTAATTTCATCGTACAAAATGAGTGGGTGACTCAGCAATTATATACTGATTTGTGTGGTGACTCTTTGCAGCTTGCCGACTTTCGGGAAACCATCATGAAGATGTTAGGATTTAACATGAAAACAGCAGACAAGGATGTCATTAATCAGCTGAAGCTTGTTGTCCAAATTTATGAAATTTCTAAAAGATCGAAGACGGCTTCTCACTGTGAGCCTGGACAGGCCAAGTAAGCAAGTTCTGCCTCTACATGATGCTAAGAAGTTATATCCAGTTGTTTCCTACAGCACTCAGAATATAGCCACATTGTGAATAAAATTGTAAAGTTTCGTCTAAAATCTCTTCTCTCCTGTGCTTGGTATTTACCTCCACTTTGGGATGATCTATTATTTCTGGCTTAGTCTGTATTGTCACTTGAGATACATGACACTTATCTAATTACTTTTACTGACTGCATTTCAAGTAGCATATGAACCATAAACATATAATTAGCTGTAACATTTATAATTATAGTCAATAGCCCATGTCTTGAATGAGTGATTTATTGGATAAACAACCCTCCTTAGTGCCTGGGGCCCGTCCAGGTCTTTTGGAATTTGGAGCTGAGGTGGAGCACAGAGTTGATAGAAGCAGAAAGACTGATGATCTCTGGCCTTGTAATGCTCTCTAACGGCACTGGGGGCTAGCAGTGCCAGAAGCTGATGGCTTCTGGAAACTTAACACTGTCTTGCGTATTCTGTGGCTGAAAACTGCTGTCTTCTTTTCTCTTTTAACTCTGCTTAAATAAGCACTGGGGAAACTTAACACTTCGTGCTTAAATAAACGCTGGAGGAACTTAACTCTTTGTATTGTTCTGTGCTTTAATGAGCACTAAAAATCTCGACTCTTAATGCTCAAGTAAACACTGGGACATTACAAAAAGGATTTATTGCTAATGTTCCCTTCTCTGGCGTCAACCAGAAGCCTCTCATTGGTCAGGCAAGAGGCTCAAAGCTCGTTAACTCTCTTGGAACCAGAAAGAAAAGAAAGGAAAGGAAAGAAGTCACTCACACAGAGAACACACACACACACACACACACACACACACTGGGTGAAGTGGAAAATGCCTACACAACCTTTCTTTATTGCTATCAGCCATTTTATAGCATTTTAGACAAACAGTTCTCTATGTAAGAAAGAATCACCTCATAGATAAAATGTTACGTAAAAGGGGAGTTACAGGAAGGTATCAATAACAAATTCAAAGCAACCGTTTTTACATGGCCTTGCCTTATCATGTGCACACCTGTGGCTTCATCCTTAGACCTGAATGTTTTTCTTTGAACACAAATTTGTCCCAAGCCTATATCTCTTTTTAATGTAATTATGAAAGCTCATTGTATTTCTTATTATGTGGCATTTAATGACTATTTATGAGGAGTGGACACATTCTGTTTTTTTTTTTTTTTAAGATTTATTTATTTATTTGATGTATGTGAGGACACTGTAGCTGTCTTCAGACACACCAGGAGCGGGCATCGGATCCCATTACAGATGGTTGTGAGCCACCATGTGGTTGCTGGGAATTGAACTCAGGACCTCTGGAGGAGCAGTCAGTGCTCTTACCCGCTGAGCCACCTCTCCAGCCCCACATTCTATTCTTGACTCTAACTTTATTACATCTTTTAGCAAAACAACTAAAACCATTTTAAAACTTCCTAAAATTATTTAAATCAAATAAGGAATTCTATGAAATCATTAATTCATCTAAATAGTATTAATTCATGAGCACTCATCTGTCTGTTGATCTACAGGAAGTCTGCTCAATAGGACAGGCTAATGCCCAGGAATCCTTAGGGTATGTAATAGTGACAGGAAAGGCATACCAGCTGCAAGAAGCAATCCTGGAATGAAGTCTCTGGGGGCCTCGCCTCTCAGAGCTCACCCATTGCATACCATGAAAAAACAGTGGGCCACCCCACGAAGGTCACCTGCTAGCCTTAACCTTTCCTAGATGGCTCCTGACACCTTAGAAATGCTGTAAAGTTACACTGTGTTAGTTCAGTCTATCTTATTTCCTTAACCAGGCATATATATATATATATATATATATATATATATATATATATATATATATAAAATATTATAATATGACCTGTCAAGGGGTTGGAAGGTCACTGAAAATTCTTGTCAATAGAATGGGTAATAAACTATATTGTGGTTATTGTCCTAGTACTTAATATTTATTTTAATTCAATTAAATTAAGTGCTTTAATTAATTAATTTAATAAATATGTAATATTTAATTAGGCTCACTTTCCACTTTATAATAACTTCATTTAAATTTGTGTTTTGAGAGAGGGTCTTACTCTGTAGCGCAGGCTGGCTTCATTGCCTTTCCAATTTCTAGACTCTAGAAACTGACTCTAGAATCTAGATTTTTCTTCCTTTGTGTGCAGTGTGTGTGTGTGTGTGTGTGTGTGTGTGTGTGTGTGTGTTTGTGTGTGTGTTTGAGATAGAAACAGACTAAGGAGCTCAGACTGGCCTCAAAGTCATGATCATATACTCTGAGTACTAGGATCATGGACTGTATCACTATGCCTATGTTGTGTGTAGCTTTTGCTATCCTGCCTTAACTCTGGGAATGGGCCACGACACCAGACCCTGCCCACAGAATATTGGATCAGTGGATGAAACACACACACACACACACACACACACACACACACACACACACACACA
>JANHMN010000022.1:5638160-5651826 GCA_030674055.1 Rhabdomys pumilio | reverse complement strand
CACACACACACACACACACACACACACACACACACACACACACACACCAATCTTAAAATACCTTTGCTAACTCAATAACTGGGCATTACTAAACCTCCCCTGCCACCCCAGGCATGATTGGATAGAATGGTCACTGGTCACTCTAGCTAAAAACTCACATTGCTGGTTGGCGTTATCTCCTGCAGCTGCTGCCCCTTCTCTCTCCTAGCTCTCTCAATTCTGCCTGTGTTCTCTCAAGCAGCTCTTAAGTGTCCTGCCCTGTCCTCAGTCATTGGTCATTGTTGTCCTTATTAATGTATCAGGAACCAGCTGGGGAACAAGACCATAGCATCAGAACCAACCCCTATATTCTACCTTTTCTGTCCAAAAAGCAAAACAAAACAAAAAAAACCCTCTTTTCCCAGACATAAATTGAGCAAAACCATAACAATCATGTAAATTACAAAGCATGATGTACAATTAGCATCCAGTTCATCATATTTGTCAATTAGGTAAAGTACTCTATCATCATTCCTAACTTAAAGAAGTATGATTCTATCCCTAGATTATGTTTAGACTTTAGCTGGCAATGCCATCTGAAATCCATGTCTTCTACTCTAAAACCTCTCAATGTTAAACAACTTGAGTTTGATTATGAGACTATAATGAGTCTTCAACTCCGTCAGAAATCTGAGAATGACCTAAACATTAGAAGGGCATATAGGAGCACTAAACACAGCTTCTCAAACTTAACAATTGTAGAGACAGCTGACTACCTGCACAGCTCACTAATTACTTATAATGTTGGAGTGTCTGTCTTCAGTGTTTTAGCCCAGAATCATGATAGACCTTTGCAAAGCAGGATTATGCAGGACTGTTTACCTTGTCTTGACAGAGCTATCAGCTTCCACATAGCATGTCCTTTTTCCAGAAAGTATTTTGTCTGCAGATGAAATAGGTAATTTCTGTCCCATAGCTACTTTGCCATGATAAAAGAGAGAGAGAGAGAGAGAGAGAGAGAGAGAGAGAGAGAGAGAGACAGAGAGAGAGAGAGACAGAGACAGGGAGAGAGAGACAGAGAGAGACAGAGAGAGATGGAAGGAAGATGGAGCAGAACCACATGGCCTAGAGAAATAACAAGTAGCAAGGGATCTCATAGCTGGGGAATAGAGTAGTGTAGTGGTGGATGTGCCCAATCTAGACGTGCAGTTTATAGATATTATAACTGAATTCTGTGTCTTTGCATGGGCCTATTGGGGTTGGAGATTTACTGCAACAAATTGGTGCCCATTTTATTGCTTAGAACCCAACTGACCTGAGATAAAAGTCTGCTGCCATGATCCTCACCCCCGAATAAATGGCTGGAGCAGTGATCTAAGGCTGCAGCAGTGTGTGGATTGAAAGCTGACTCTGAGGGGGCCTACAGAAAGCTGCAGAGAGGCTCCTTCCCCAAGCCCCATGCAGACAGCTACAGTCAGGGGCAGCATCCCAGCCCAGAGCTGGGACTTGGGCAGCGCTGGTGTCAGATTCACTGAGCCTAGGAATGGACAGGGGACCCTGGAGTGCAACTGCCTGTGAGGTAGTTTTCTGGCAGAGACAGTGAGCTGATCTGGGCATCTATGTCCAAAGGAGTCTTTCCGTGCTCACTCTCCCATAACTCCCTCATCTACACAAGACAGAGGACAGCCAGACCAGGTCTCCTGACTGTTTGCACTGCAGGCTGCCTGAGATCAATGCACATGCTACCCAAACAAAAGACAGAGAGAGCTGACTCTAAGCACAGAAGCCTCAGGTCTTTCTACAGTCAGCCTCTTCCTGTGAATAAAAGAATCTGAGAGGACTGCAGTGTCCTGAATCAAACAGCAGAGGGAGACAAAGGGACAAAAAGCTCTGGATCAGGTAATAAGAAAAAAAATATATATACACACACATATATTATAGTTATATAACTTATATATTGATACTTAAAGATGAGAAACACAATAAATACAATACCTTTTGGGCTTTATAGAATGATATTTTGAACTGTTCAACAGGGATAGATTTAAAGAAAATAGCTACCTTGTCATTTGCCATTACTGCAATATTTATTCTCTTGATTTTCATGTCTTCTCAAAATACAGTGCCCTATATAAAAAATTACATTCCTTAGAAAAGGCATTAGAAAAGACCACTAGAATGAAAGGTTCAGAAGTATAGATCATAATAAGCGACAGAAAGAGGAAAATAAAGGTTGGAGACAGGAGCTTGAAGAGATGCTAGAAAAAAAATGCAGAAGTTCATAGATGAGACTGAGCAACAGAGAGAAAAAACTTAAGACTTAGCAACACAGCCTAGAGGGAACACTAGAGCTAAAGGTTCAGGATTCTATAGGTCAAGATAAAACAACAGAAAGAGAAGAATAAAGGTTGGAAGCAGAAGCTGAGAAAGATGCTAGAAAAAAAAAGGATTCATAGATCGGACTGAATAGCAAGAAGATAGAGATAAAATTTGGAAGTAGAGTCTAGGGATAATTTACTAAAGCTAGTAAATCAAAATAAGGTAAATGCTACAAAATCAGAATTACAACAAAAGGAAAGTTTTAAAATGTGGAAGCTGGAGTTGGGGAGATGGCTCAGTGGTTAGGAGCACTGACTGCTCTTCCAGAGGTCCTGAGTTCAATTCCCAGCAACCACATGGTGGCTCACAACCATCTGTAATGGGTTCGGATGCCCTCTTTTGGTGTGACTGAAGACAGCTACAGTGTACTCATATAAATAAAATAAATCTTTTTAAAAAATGTGGAGGCATAACCTTGAACAGAGAATACAGGAACTCAAGGAACAGGAAGAGCGACAAAAGGAGAAACATGAAGCATGGGCACAGACCTTAAGGGAGGAATTTCAATTTTCAGTTAAGGAAAATACTCGGGTAAAGACAGAAGATAAAATTAGAGAAAACCAACCAAAGGTTATTAGAAAACAAACTTTAGTCTATCCAGTTAATGTACGAGAAAGACCTCAGTAACTTATCAGTTTCTGCTGTGCAAATTGAGGTCATCCACGGAGTTATCAGGAATTTGAATAGTAACCCATGGATGTGTTAGATCTGAGAAAATTTAAGGGAATCGTCACTAATTTTGGAATGCATTCACCATTTGTAAAACAAATCCTGACTTCTTGGGCTACTAAAAATAGAATAATCCCTCAAGACTGGTAGGATATGGCAAAAGCAATACTGGAACCTGTGTCACATTTACAATGGTTCTCATGGAGGAGGAAGAAGGCAGAGGAAGAGGTAGAAGGAAGATGGAGCAGAACCACCTGGAAGCCACACATAGCAAGGGATCTCATAGATGGGAAATGGGTTAGTGTAGTGGTGAATCTGCCCAATCTAGATGTGCAGCCTGTAAATGTTGTAACTGAATTGTGCATTTTTGCATGGGCCTATTGGGGTTGGAGATTTACTACAACATGTGTACCTTGCTTACATTCTTGACTCATGATCTTCCTTCATATTTAGTAATTTTTTAAGATTTATTTTTACTTTTATGAGTGTTTTTCTCATGTGCACTATATTCATCATGTGTGTGCAGTGCCTGTGGAGGTCAGAAGATCCCCTGACAATGGTGTCAGTAACTTTTATTTGTCTGAGTAATTGTTGTCTCAGAGGCTTACTGCTGAATAAGCTCACCCTTTCTAGTTCTTTCTGAACTCTGGCTGGCTGGTTCAGTTCAGCTGTTCTGACCCAACCTCCTCTCCAAGCTAACTGATTCTACCTTGCTTTTCTCAGCTTCTCACTGAATTGCTCTGCTTGAAAAACTGCCTCTGAATGGAACTGAATTCAGCTGCACTGAACTGCATTGAACTCAACTTAACTCCACTGTATTGCCTAAACTCAACTTGCAGAACTGCCCTCTACTCCTGACTTACTCTGCACTGCTCTTAAGTAGCCTCTCTTTCCTGTCTGTTCTCTTCAGAGTTGGGTGTGTTCTATCTCCAACTCATTCTGTCAAATCTTTCTCTTGTTCATCACTTTGTCTGCCCTTCAATTAGACATCATTTTCAAACATGACTGCTTCCTTCTAAAAACTAACTTTACCTTCACTGTTTGGCATTAAAGGTATGTACAAGCATGTGTCTGTATTCTAGCCAGATAGCATAGACCTAGAGAGTCTTTGGATATAATCCCTTGCCAGAGCAGCCATCTTGCTGGATTAAAATTCCTTTACACGCTGGAGTTATATATGGTTGTGATGTAGCTCTGGCTGGCCTGAAACTTGTTATAATAAACTAGGCAGGCTTCAAACTCACAGACATCTGCCTGCCTCATCCTCCTGAATGCTAGGATTAAAGACAAGAGTCATCACATCCTTCCTTCCGTGAAACCCAGTTTTTGTCATGTAACTATTTCTCTAGTTCTCTTATATGCTTTATTTCTCATATCAGAGCTCTTGTCATCATATTAGGCACACTTGGACATCTAGGATGATGGTCCCCATTTTTATTTCTAACTTTTATATTTACAGTGCTGGAGATCAAACTGAAGGCCCTCACACATGCTAGACAAGCACTCTACTTCTGAACTACCTCCCTAGGGCTGACTACCTTATCTAGGTTAACTAACCTTAAGGTTAGTCAGTTAACAACCTTATCCTTTTCTGTCTTTGAACTTAATATCGTCAGGTTCAGTGACTGAACATTTTGTAGTCATTATTTAATATCCACTAAAATTGAACACACGTATGAGCAGCCAGTTCCACACCTACACACGTAACAGATGTGTGTACATATTCTAAAAAAAGATATTTACTAGACTTTGTATGGTTGTGTTCATAATTGTACCGAAGTGTATATTATCCAAATGACCAACCACAGCCTAAGTATGGCAACCGAATCCATCGGTGCAGATCTCCTTTCAGCTGAACAGGGAGATGTCATCTAGAATCCTGAATTTTTTTAGCAGCCAAACCGGTGGCTCTAGGACCAGAAGTAGAGAGGCAGACAACACAGGTTTGAGGAGGTGGGTCTCCTTAAGAGAGGTAGGAAGATAGTGAGGAATGCAATATGGCTATGCTTAGTTCTTGCTGAACAAACAGCTTGGTTCAAGGCTGGAGCTGCTTAGAATCTTAACATTATCTCAAGATTAGACGATAAATGTATCTTGGATCTCGGAGTTCTAATGACGGGGTTGTGGGCAGCTTCAGTCACTCTGACAAAACACTTTCTGTAATTACAGGAGCTTGTGGTACCAGAAGCACCTGAGCTAGAGTGCACAGCCCTGAGACATATTGTACTCTGTCTCTGTCCTTTGGCTGTCATAGTCGTTAGGCTTTACAGCCTGGGGTTTTCCAAAAGTCTCCTCCTTCATTGTAATCTGGCCTTCACCTCTAAGTGTTCCCTTCCACATGGAGGGACCCTACCCAATATCCTTACCCAAATGGACATTTAGGTCAGGGCCACCTTCCTGCTCAAAATTTGCTTTCAGGGTGCTACTAAACTCGAGGTCCTGAAGATCCCAACAGTTCAGCAAAGCCAGTTTTATCCCACTTGAAGCGGGGCAGGCCTTGCTGCCATAGTTGTTGGTGTTGGCTACTGGACTCCAACCAATCAGGGTGCAGGGCGCTGCCGGGGGTGGGGTTTTGGGCGGGGCAGAGTTGCGTGCCCATTGGTCTCTGTTGCAGCAGGCAGGTGGCTTTCCTGACTTGACTCCCGGAGGCTTCGCCCTGTCTCTCAGCTCAGCTACACTGGGGTCTAAATGCGAGTATCTGGGAAGTTTTCCAGAACTTAGCAGTGCTGGCAACAACTCTGCACGTGCTCTGGCTCCGTGTGCAAGGTTGCTCTAAGTTGCTATACCTGTACTCAGCTGCGCAAATATTTAAAATGCATAGCTCTAATGCTTTCGCAGTTTCTCACATAAATTAGTTTATGATATATACTCCATGTTTACCTTAATAGTCTTTTGTTGTTGATGATTTTGAGACAGTGTCTTACAACGTAGTCCTGACCACTCACTATGTAGACCAAGCTGGCTTTAAACTCACAGAGATTGTGTGCCTTCCAAGTGCTGGTATTAAAGGCTGTGCCATTATGCCCAGCTTATTTTTTTTTTATGTATTTTTATTTTATGTGTATATGTGAGTGTCTAGGTATCTGTGAGTGTGCCATGTGTGTGCCTGCTGCCTGTGGAGGCCAGAAAGTGTTGTGTCATCTGGACCTGGACTTACAGGCTACTGGGAACAGCTATGTAGGTGCTGGGAACTGAACCTTCATCTTCTGCAGGAGCAGCCGGTGCTCATAACCTCCAAGCCATCTCTCCAGACCTCCATCTTTTTCTTTTTAAAGATAAATAGATCAGCTAGGCAAAATTGTGCAGGTTTTTAATCCCAGCACTTGGTAAGCAGGCTTACTTAAAGGTCAGCCTAGCCTACAGAAAAAGTTTTTTGTTTTGTTTTGTTTTTGTTTTTCAAGACAGGGTTTTTCTGTGTAGCCCTGGCTATCCTGGAACTCACTCTGTAGATCAGGCTGGCCTCGAACTCAGAAATCTGCCTGTCTCTGCCTCCCAAGGGCTGGGATTAAAGGCATGTGCCACCACTGCCCTTGGCCAGAACAAGTTTTAGAACAGCCAGGACTACATAGAAAAGCCCCTGTCTCAAACAAAAACAAAACAAAAATAAAAATATAACCAGAGCAATAAAAATAGGCAAGATTCTTTTTTAAAAAAAGGTATTTCTTTATTTTGTGGGTGTGCATATGAGTGTGTGTGTGTGTGTGTGTGTGTGTGTGTGTGTGAGCAAGTGCTACAGAACACGTGGAGGGCAGAGGACAATTTGCTGAAGTCATTTCTCTCACTTCACTATGTGAGTTTTGAAAGAAATGGGGGGGGGAACTTAGCAGTAATAATGTTCTTTACTTGCTCAGCCATTGGTCCCTCCTACCGTATTTTAATATAATTTAAATTGGTATCACTTACCAAACCCTAAGCTGATGGCTCTCAGTAGTTATTTTGAAATCAACCCGCAAGTTACTATCCCTTCTCCCTTCTCGGGAACTTAGCATCCTCTAAACACAGCTGTTAGTGAAAATGATTTCAGAGAGCCGTGAGCAAAAATCTAATACGGAAACAGAGAAAAAAAGGGGGGCTTTGTTTGCAGGGAAGGGCACATGCGGCGGAATTAACAGGAGAATGACCAGAAACACTGGGATAGGAGTGGGCCAGCTAGATTGAATTAGATATTTTATGTGAGCTGACCATGAACATGTGAAATTAGTCTGCCACTGTTGTTGCGTGTATACAGACTTTTAAGGGCAGGGTAAGATGAAGAGGCGTAAAGGTTCTTGCTGTGTCTGGCTCTGCCGAGCCAATGGAGGCACAGGATTTGAGAGTTCCCTGGGATCCCTTGGAAAAGACAAACTATGACCTTCGTTTTACCTTTTGGAGTAGGTTACTTTATGAGTGGGCATGAACTGCCAGTGCCATCCGCGTGAGCCCACTTTCTATGCAGGATGCCTTACCAGCTCTTTGTTGTCTTGGAGTTCCAGTGGATTCTCTGGAGCAGCTGCCTGCTATGTGACAACACAGTAAGATTACTCCAACTGTCCTTTATTATGCTGCAAGATTTTGTTGTTATTGTTGCTGTTTTGTTTGTTTGGATCTCACTATGTAGCCTGGGGTGGCTGGGAATTGGCTATGTAGGCCAACTGGCCTCAAACTCATAGAAATCCATCAACCTCTACCTCACCAGTTTGGTGTGTGTGTGTGTGTGTGTGTGTGTGTGTGTGTGTGTGTGTGTATGTGTGTGTATGTGATGGTTTGTATATGTTTGACCCAGGGAGTGGCACTATTAGAAGGTGTGGCTCTGTTGGAGTAGGTGTGTCACTGTGGGTGTGGCTATAAGACCCTCATCCTAGCTGCTTGGAAGTCAGTATTCTGCTAGCAGCCTTCAGATAAAGATCTTGAACTCTCAGCTCCTCCTGTACCATGTCTGCCTGGATGCTGCCATGTTCCCACCTTGATGATAATGGACCGAACCTCTGAACCTGCCAGCCGCAACTAAATGTTGTCCTTAAAAGAGTTGCCTTGGTCATGGTGTCTGTTCACAACAGTAAAACCCTAAGACTCTGTGTGTGTGTGTGTGTGTGTGTGTGTGTGTGTGTGTATCTTAAAACATTTATTTACTCTATGTGTATATGTGTGTGCCTGAGTGTATGCATTTGCATTGGGTGCATGCAATGCCAGAGTAAGTCAGAAGAGGGTATTGGATCCTTTGCAACTGGAGTGACAGGTGGTTGTGAGCCACTATGTGGGTGCTAGGGACCAAACACGGGCTCTCTGAAAGAGCAGTAAATTCTCTTAATGGCAGACAGCATGCAGGAAGAGCTGCAGTGGGCGAGTGAGCACCTGGACGTGGCCCACCATTTCACATGGCTGTGATGGGTGCACCTTGGAGATGCACAGCCCAGGAGCTTTGTCCCAGGATTGCTTCTTGCTCCTGCTGTGCCTTCTCTTGTGACAGTTTTGTCTGAGACCTAGAAATGCTGCAGAAGAGCAGCTGGGAAAGTGTTCCCTGCCTGCAAAGACACAAGAAGGAGTGTTCAAGGTTTCCTATTGAGCTTGTGCTTGAGTGAGGGTCACAGTCACAGCCGTCATGGATGAGGTACTATGAGGACAGACTGGGATACCCCAAAGGCAGCAAGCAGGAGATGGACGGCAGATTTTTTCACAGATGTCGACTGTGAGATTCAGATTAGTTAAATTCAGAGGGTCCTCATAGAGACAGCTACGTTGGATGTGGCTTTTATTTCACTTTCCTTTTCTCTGCATTTACTTCCTGACCTACAACTGATGCCATCTCTCAGCTGGCTATGGGTTAATTTGCTCTACCTGCATAGAAATAGTGGGCAGGCCTCCTCTTCTCTCTCCGAATGCTCAAGCTCCGCTCAGTTCTCTCTCACTTACTCCCCTACGCTCCCTTTCCCCATGGCAACTTTCGTGGCCTTGGTCCTCGGGGCTGGTGAACTCACCACCCGAGAGCAGAAAAGAAAAGAAAGGAAAAGAAAAGAGAAGAGAGAGAAAGAAAGAAAAGAAATAGTGGGCAGGCAAAGAGGCCCTCTTTAAAGGCCATTCTCTGGTACCTTTCCGTTCTTCCTGTGTTTGTCAACTGCAGTAGCAGGAGGTAGACAGAAGTGGCAAGTGGCGCCCTCTAGTGTTAGATCCCTCTAGTCTGGGTTTTTAGGACCCGTAGCCCTACAGGGTTTCAGATCTTCTCTGCAGCCTCCAGTATTATCTGCCTCGGCTTGAGACTCTTGCGGCCTTGAAGGCTTGCTTTAGTTGTCTACGCCTTCATGGCTGGCCGCCTACACCTTTACAACTCAGCCATTGCTGGGACGACTTGAGTTCATTCTTTTTGAACTGCTCTTAGAGATTGATGAGAAAAGTTACTAATTTTAAAATTTTCAACAAGTCACACTAATCACAGCGCAATTGAAACCAATAGCTACTCGAAACGGGGCATAGTGGCACACATGTTTAATCATAGCACTTGGGAGGCAGAGGCAGGCTGATCCCTGTGAGTTCAAGGCTACCCCCGTCTATACTGCGAGTTCCAGGCCAGCCCTAGCTTCTGTATAAAAAGAAAAGGAATCTAGCCCGTCATATTCTTTCCCATCCACTAGGGGGAGACAAGAGCCTGCTGTGTAATACTTGCAGCGGTTCTAAGTAGAAAGAACTGAGTCAAGTCGACAGAAGATGGTCCTTTTGTAGACTGTAAGGCCCGAATCAATCAATATCTGCAGGCCCTGAGGTCTCATATGGTAAAGAATATTAAGTGCAGAAAGAGAGCACACATCAGCACTAGAGAACGAGGATGCTAAAATCTCCAGCTCCATAGCTCACCTGTGCTAGGAAACCAACTCTCATGTAAAGAGCAATCTAAACAGGCTTTTAATGTTATCTTTACCGTGTTTTAAAAACATGTATGGGTGTTTTATCTGCATGTGCACTTGTGCACCACTTGCAAGCCTTATGCCCATGGAAATCAGAAGTGGTCATTGATTGGATCCCCTGGAATGGAAAGTTCAAGACCAGCCTTGGGCAGCTTAGCAAGTCCTTGCATCAAAACAAAAAGTAAGGCTGTGAGATGGCTCAGTGGGAAAGACTACTCGCTCTGCAAGCATAAGGACCTGAGTTTGAATCCCCAGCATCTGCATTAAAAAGCTGGGCATGGTTGTGTATGCCTGTAATCCTAGCATCGGGAGGCAGATCCTGAGAGTCTGCCGGCTGGCCACTAAACAGTGAGCTCCTGCTTCAGTGGGAGGCCCTGACTCGAGTGACAGCGGAAGGGAGGTGACATCTGCTTAAGCTCTGATGCTCATGCACGGGTATGTGTACCTGCAGACTCGTGTGCATAACACACACACACACACACACACACACACACACACGCATGCATGCACACATGCACGCACACATACTTTCTTCTTAAATTGCACTTAATCAGTGTTTTATCACAACAATATAAATAAACTTGGATACCTAGGAACAAGCTGGAGCCAGGGCTTAGGTGTAGAGTGCTTGACAAATGTGTGCAAGGTACAAGGTTCCTTTTCTAGTTCTGCGAAACAAAACCTAGTGTACCCACCATTTCCCCTGTAAATTATACTCTTGTATCATTCCCATCTTACAGGGAAAGACAAAAGACATAAGTGTCCAGGCGCAGAGCTGGCAAGTGGTTGAGATGAAAACTCACCCAGGCCCTGGATTCCACCCCAGCCATGGGTGCTTCTGATCTGTCAGCCCTGCTGTTCTTCTGTTGTCTGCCCTACCCACAAAGATCCTCCCCGCAATCCCAAGGCAAGGTTGAACCACAGAGCAACGAGAGGTGGTTTCTAATCTTCAGATTCCCCCATGAGAGAAGCTTCCAGAATACCAAAGAGAAAGAACACAAGTTCTCCCAGGGAAGGCTGCCAGGCTTCATGCCTGGTTTCCCGGTCAGTTCTCTGTCAACCTTGCCCGAGTTAGAGTCATCTGGCAAGTGGAACCTCAGAACATCCTTTCATCATCTTGGCCTGTAGGCAAGTCTATAACACATTCTCTTTGTTGATGATTGATGTGGGATGGCCCTGGTCCTTGAGAGTGGTACCACCCCTGAGTAGGTGGTCCTGGGCTGTATGGGAAAGTAGGCTGAGCAAGCTGACATCAGCGTTCACCCATGGCCTCTGCTTAGTTCTGGCCTCTGTGTTTCTGCCTTGAGTTCCTGCTCTGACTTCCCTCAATGATGGGCTGTAAGATGTAAGTTGAAATAAATCCTTTGTTCCTCCAATTTGGTCAACACTCTTTTGTGGCGATATAAAGCAAACCAGGGTGGCCTGAGGATTCAGATGAGAATCCACAGGAAATCAGCACCGTTGGGGTTTGAAACATAGTCTGTTTCAAACATAGTCTGTTTTAATACAGTCTCTGAGAGTTCCTGAGAATCTCTTTCTGACAGGAGCTCAAAAACACAGACATGACCTCTCACCTCTGAAAGTCCACAGAGTGCTGTCTCCAGTGTTCGTTTCTCACCCACTTCTGTCAGGCCCCGAGTGGGGCTCATGGGTTGTTTCTGTCTTCTCCTTACATTTATTGTACAAAGCCTTGGGGCAATAGCAATGAGAGCCTGGGCTCTGGAAAGAAACAGGTCCAGTCTGAACCGGTTGCTACTCACTGGCTATGTGACTTCTATGTAAATTCTCAGTCTCTGCCTTTGTGAGGTGGAAATATAAACAGCGCCCATCTTGTCTGATTGTGATGAGGATTCCTATAGTTTGGATCGTGAATGTTCTCCAGTGGCCCACGTGTTGAAAGCTCAGGAGTTCAGCCCCATTTATTCCTGGCAGGCAGTGGAAGCTTTAGGAGGTGGAGCCTGGTCTCTTCTCCTGCTTTCCTCTTCTGGCCATAAGGTGGCGAGCTTTACCTACCATGTACTCTGTCTTGCTAAAAGCCTAAAGCAATGGGGCCCGACCAACCAGAAACCAGAAACCAGAAACCAGAAACCCTGAAACCAGCAACCAAAGGAAACTCTTGGGTGCAAGATAGGGGAGGTAGATTCTCATTATATAGATCAAGCTGGCCTTGAGCTCAGGCTCCTTCTGCCTTGACTTCCAAGAGTTGGGACTACAGGCACATACCAGTCACCAGTCCACTTGTCTTTTAAGTTGATTTCAAGTATTTTGTTGTAGGAATGCAAGCCACTAGGACCAAGACTGAGCAAAATGAAGCAGATAAGGAACTGAATGATGGTTGTGTCCTCTTCGTGTGAGAGCAAGTACCCTCATATTTCCTCATAGCTCAGACACTTAAGGCAATATGGTGTTCAGCATTGGGGGGGGGGGTCATCCTTAAAGACATAAATGCACCAGGCAAATAGCATCCTCAAAGAAAAGTGTCTTATGAAAGAATAAATGGAATGTTGACTGTCAGAGAACTTTTAAGATGAAAATAACTGAAGAAGCTGTCAAGGATTTTCTCTCCTAAATTGTATTTTAGAGCAAGGTGGGCATGGGGGGGTACAGGCAGGAGGAGAGAAAAAGGATGAGGTCATGCTGACAAGCCTGTGAGACAGGAACTCTGCCAGTGGACATTTGGAGACCACAGTGGTATCAGCATAGTGATGGAAGTTTCCCAAAGGAGGTGAATATAGACCAACGTCCAGGGCAGACATCCCTGGTTCTACAGATGGCAATCTTTTATTTTAACATAATAACGTTATCTTTTACTTTTTATTCTTTTAAAAATTGACACATAGTTGGGGCTGGAGGGATGACTCTGTGGTTAAGAGCACTGGCTGCTCTTCCAGAAGACCCAGGTTCGATTCTCAGCACCCACATGGTGGCTCCCAACTGTCTATAATTCTAGTCCCAAGTGATCAGATATCCACTTCTGATCTCTGAAGCCACCTGGCTTACACAGGATGCACAGACATGCATGCAGGCAAAACACGCGTACACATAAAGTGTGATGCACAGTTGTACATCCATGTAGGTACAGTGAACTATTTGAACACACGTGTATATAATTACATGTGGGATAACCAGGTAACCTCGCCAACAGTTATTATTTCCCTGTGTTAGGGGGGTTCAGCATTTTGTCTTCTAGCTTTTGGTGGGGGACGGGATCTCTTCAGGGGGACAGGTAGCCCAGGTTGGTCCTAAGCTCCCCACATGTGACCTTTACTCCTGATCCTCCTGCCTCTTTCTGTCACATACTTCAACTATAAGCATGGACCACACCTGGTCTCCCTACCTATTTTGAAATACATAGTAAATTGCTGAGAGTTACAGTTGCCCTACCATGCTATAGAATGATCAAACATACTTCTCCTTTCTAACTATAATTTTGTATCCTTGATAACCCTCTGTATGTTTTGTTTGTTTCTTTCTTTCTTTTTCAAGACTGAGTTTCTCTATGTAGCTTGGAACTCACTCTGTAGACCAAGCTGGCCTCGAATTCACTGAGCAGATCTAGATTAAAGGAAAAAAACAACAATTTATGCAATGTTTATTAGTTTGATATGGGTTCAAAGGACAATATGAGTCCTTTACCTTGTATTTATTTATCATTAGTTGTGCATGTGTGTGCATATGTGTGCATGCTTGTGTGTGTGCATGGGTGTGTGATGCTTGTGTGTGTGCATGGGTGTGTGATGCTTGTGTGTGTATGGGTGTGTGAT
>JANHMN010000022.1:5595122-5638150 GCA_030674055.1 Rhabdomys pumilio | reverse complement strand
GTGTGTGATGCATGTGTGTGTATGGGTGTGTGATGCTTGTGTGTGTATGGGTGTATGATGCTTGTGTGTGTATGGGTGTGTGATGCTTGTGTGTGTATGGGTGTGTGATGCTTGTGTACAGTAGGTGTGGAGTTCAAGAGGACAACTTGTGGCAGCTGACTCTTCTAATTTTTAAGGTAGGTTCCAGGGACTGACCTTAGGCTATTGGTGGTTAATTTGCCTTTTCCCACCGAGCCATTTCTTGAGTTCAATGTGAGGCATTTCTAGTGTTTTTCTCTAATAAGTGAAAAATTTAAAAATGTTAAATACAGGAGAAGTAGAAAAAAATGGACAATTAAAAAAATGAAGATTGAACTACGGAATCAGACAGTCTTATTAGAATATGTGGCCTCTTAAACCATGTCTGCCTATAGCCCTTCTCCTTCCTGACCTCATTTTTGGTGACTGTTACACTGTCTGGCCTGTTATTAATACTGTTTTATTCTGAGCCACAAGAGGTAAGGACGCTGCATTTCCAGAATTGCATTTGAGTCATTTGTGAAATTGTATCTTACAATTTGCCACCATTTCTGGAGTCTCTTTATCATCTCCTTCTGAAATGGGCGTGCACAGTCACACCAGGGCTAGTTTTCCTTCTAGGTCGTGGGAGAACATTGCTTTGGAGCTAGGGGCGAGGCTAAGGATACACGTCCTTCAGGCTGTTTGGCTTCAAACAGTCAGACTGTCAGCAACTCACGGTATTTGAGAGATTCGGGTAGAGACCAGTGGCAAGGGGCAGCACAAAAGGTACTCTGCCTGCTTATTCACAGCCATCTAAGGTTAGGACTGAGACATGCATGGGTGGCTGCAGAAACTGGTTTGCCCAGGTGATTCATTTAAACTGCCAGACAGAGGAAACCTGTCTGGTGGCCTGGGGACACAGATATTGAGTTAGATCCCCATTGCTGCAGATGTCCTTGGCACCTGGAATGCCAATCAAATATATACATCAGTAAAGAGTTCAGCTATATAGTTATGCTCATAGATCAGGTCTAGAACAGATCTTGGTAAAATTTGGAATGGCACTACCCTGTTCTACAGGACAGTCACACATCACTGATTCAGGTTATGGCACATAGAAGAAAAAACCTATCATATGCAAATAGACAGGAAGGCAGAAAGTTAGCAGGTATATAGACACACTTGAAGAGGAATATTTGTTTAGCCATATGCATGTAGGGACACCCCCACTCTGAGCCTCAGTTTTCCCATCAGTAGAAATGGACAGACTCTTGGAATCTAGGAGAATCCATGGAAACAAGTGAGCAAAACTCTGCAAAGCTGCTGTCTGAGGCCTGGGCTGGAAATATGTTCAATAAATATTACGTTCCTTTTTGTGGCAGCAAAGATGAGTGCTCTACTCAAACTCACCTCCCAGTGTTAAGTCACACCGTCATAATAGCACTGAGCATGTTGCAGAGACAGAAATTCCAAGGTTTGGCTGTTTGGACAAATGGAGAGATTTGAAATACAAAAATATTGTCCTAGTTATCCTGGGACAGACCAGGACTGCTTTCTCTGGGGAAGCTGTTAGCCAGGGTCACCCCGTCTGCCTGGCAGAACCATGCTCTTCCTGATAAGAGGCGCAGGGTCAGCCAGGGTCGTCTTCTCAAAACTGCCCGGCAGAGGCGGTGCTCCTTTAACTAAACCTTATCTTTGTGTAATGTGATACTTTCTAAGCAAGTCTATTGGTAAGTTCTTTATAACACCAGTTTTTTAAACCTCTGTTTCCTCCTTCAGCCATGTACAAAGTCCTTCCTTTCTTCCTTTCTTCCTTCCTTCCTTTCTCCTTCCCTCCTTCCTTCCCTCCCTCCCTCCATCCCTCCTCCTTTCCTTCCTTCTTTCCCTCCTTCCCTCCCTCCTTCCCTCCTTCCTTCCCTCCTTCCCTCCCTCCTTCCTTCCTTCTTTTCTTCCTTCCTTCCTTCTGTTTGTCTGCCTTTCCCTCCTTCCCTCCTTCCCTCCTTCCTTCCTTCCCTCCCTCCCTCCCTCCCTCCCTCCCTCCTTCCTTCCTTCCTTCCTTCCTTCCTTCCTTCCTTCTGTTTGTCTGCCTTTCTTTCTTTTTTGTTTTTTCAAGGCAGGGTTTCTCTGTGTAACCTTGGCTGTCCTGGAACTCACTCTATAGACCAGACTGACCTCGCATTCACAGAGATCCACCTGCCTCTGCCTCCTGAGTTCTGGGATTAAAGGCGTGTGCCGCCACGTTGGTCTGGGTAGAGGAGAGGACCCTGGCATGTCGCATTAGGCGATGCCATTTGTGGCTGATCATCACCAGCGAAGATGTCCCTGCTCTACAGTGATGAAACTCCACTAGTGTGGTTTCTACCGCTTCAGGTCCTCTTGAAACAGACCAAGTTATACCCACAGAGTGTGGAATAGTTCTGTCCTGTGCTTTAGAGCAGAAGAGAGCATCTCAGGACCCAGATCCTCCAGATACACACAGAACAGAAAGACCAACAATCCAAAGGCATGCCTTACCATGACTCCTGCCCAGCAGGTTTTTTTGTTTTGTTTTGTTTTGTTTTGTTTTGTTTTGTTTTGTTTTGTTTTGTTTTGTTTTGTTTTTATGGTCTCTTCATCCCTTTCGATTTTTTTGTGTGTTGCTTTTTTCTCTCTTGCCTTAAACAGTCTCTTGTTTGTTTTACTTCTTTGATTATTTCTTACAGAAACACTCTCCCTGTCCATTTTCCTCTGCTTCTTCAAATCGATGCCTTTGTAAATGCCTGAATGGGCAAGGTGTGTGCTGTGGGATTGTGGGGGATGCCAGAGACACAGGACGACACTGCAGTCGGTGTCAAAGTTGAGCTGCAGGGAGGTGGGGTGCACATTCCGCAGAGCTGATGTCTGTAGCGGCAGGGCGGACGGAGCCAGTGCTGTCTTTTGAAGTAGACAGAGCATCATCAGGGAAGAGGCAGGCTGAGACAGTAATGAATCTGCTTTTATGCCTTCTTGCCAAAAAGTGTATCTGTTATAAACAGGATTCTTTACTTTCTCCACTGTCGCCCACGTCATGCTCCAAGTTAATCTAGTTAGCGTCATTATGAGCACCAGTAGGTAGACAACATCAAAGCCGCAGGCTCCCTCCTTAGCACCAAAACCAGCAGCCAAAGCAAACTATTGAACTGACGTCACTCAGAATATGTAACAATTGAGTTTTAATAACTCAGTGCTTTGTTCCTGAAGGTGTACTAGCAAGGTGTTCAGCCTCCGTCATGGGGTAGTTGGGGGGGGGGGGGGGGGGAAGGAGACCTTTTCCTGTCACACCATGTGATTGCGTTGCTAGGTTGCTAGGCAGCTTGGGGATGAGATAGAGACAAGCTTGTGACCCTGCTAAGCAAAAGCATCATTGCTACCACAGGTCACAGGGAACTTTTTGGTCTAACCATTGGCATCCACTGTCTCAAGAGTCCCTTCGTTTTTTGGTCGTGGTTCAGGTAGACTGGAGGATAATCATCCTTCTTACTGTCATCCAAGCAGACAAAGCACGCATCTGGGTACCATTATCCTTCCTGACGGACAGGGTGAGTCAGAGAGGCAATTTCCTTTCCTCCATTCATTCTCTTTGCTTCAGATGCTCTGCAACGATATGTCTTGTGTAATGAGCAGTAAGCTGTGGGTGTCTGAGGGTCGTGGAAGAGAGAACATGCTGCCCCCGAGAGCAGGGCACTTTCTGAGGAAGCATGGCACCCAGCCCAGGGCTCTACTTCTGGGATTGATCAGATGGCAAGGGATGCTGAGGACGGCTTCGTCTGTAGGAGGCATCAGGGTTATGCATAGAGCAAACCTTGAGTCAGCTTTATTGCTAATCCACTGTAGATGTGTGGGGTTTGTTGTTGTTATTGTTTTAATTTTATTTGTTTGTTTATTGCTTTTTTTTTTCCAGACAGGGTTTCTTTGTGAAGTCCTGGCTGTCCTGGAACTTGCTTTGTAGACCAGGCTGGCCTCGAACTTGGAGATCCTCCTGCCTTTCCCTTTCAAGAGCTGGGATTAAAGACATAAACCCCATCTACACCTGGCTTTTGTAGATGTGGTTTAAACAGACACAGGAAAGGACTTTAGGCTATGTCCTAGGTTCAAATCCTTCTCAGCGCCAGGCGGTGGTGGTGCATGCCTTTAATCCCAGCACTTGGGAGGCAGAGGCAGGCGGATTTCTGAGTTCGAGGCCAGCCTGGTCTACAGAGTGAGTTCCAGGTCAGCCAAGGCTATATAGAGAAACCCTGTCTCGAAAAACCAAAAAAAAAAAAAAAAAAAAAAAAAAGTATCAGTGTGTGTGTGTATATAATGTGTGCACATGCCACGTGGTTTGTGTGGCAATCAGGCTAAGTTTAGGGAGTTGGTTCCCTCCTTCTCTCCTTCCATCTTTTTATTTTAGTTATTTATGTGCGTGCTTACTATGCAAGTGTTTGGCCAGCGTGTGTGTATGTACCATATATGTGCCTGGTGACTGGAGGTCAGGAGAGAGTATTGGCACCCCTGGGACTGGAGTCACAGGCCATTGTGAGCCACCATGCGGGTGCTGGAACTGTCCAGCTCTTATGTAAATCCTTCCACCTTACTTGGGTTCTGTGGACTAAACTCAGGTCTGTCAGACTAGCTTGGCAGGTCTGTTTATTGCTTGAGCCACCCTGGGCTCCCTCCAGATGGATCTTGTTAACAAATATCATTAAATGAACTAATTTGTTTAAGATCTCTTCTTTAACTTTTCTACCCAAGGCAGGAAAGGAGGAAGGACTGAGTGATACAGGACACACAGACACACAGGAGAGGGCACAAGGATGTGCTGTTGGGAGCCGACTTTTAGCAGAAAGCAGCTAGAAAGCAGCTATCATCTTTGCAGCCATCTGGAGCCATATACCCTGATGAGAGACTTGCTTTTCAACAGCCTACAACAGCTGAGCACACTCTGATAAATATCTTGTTTATCCCACATAGCTTGTTTTGCTGTTTAGTGACCCCAGCTGCATGGTACACTTGGTAAAATGTCTTCACCTGTGTTCTCCTGCGTGTGCTTATAAATACCCAGGATTTCCTTGTAATACAGTCAATATGGGCCAAGAGGAGGAGTCAGTATACGCCAATAGGGGCAATAAAGGAGTAACCAGACTTGACTACACACTCTGGTTTGTCTCCATTCTTGTCTCTTGCCCCTCCGTCTCTACTCTCTCTCTCTTGACCAGAGCACTTAGCCCCAAGCGTGGGGCAGAGTGGTCCGCAACATAGTGGCCCCCAAGTGAGGGGCAGAACGGAATGGAGTGGGCCATTACAATGTGCAGACTTGTGAGTACCAATCTCATCCTTGCCTATCCTCAAGGAATGGTCTCAGTGGCTAGCCACTCCCCCGTCCCCTCTACCTTTCCTAACCCTCAAGGATGGGGACATTCCACCTCACAAATGGAAACAGTACAGGACTTTTAGCTTAAATGAAATCCATATAACATAGGATGAATGGGGGCAGTGAGACTTTTGCCTTTGTTCATAGTTTATAAAGTACGAGCTTTTCCACATGTGTAGTCTTTGGTACCTACCTGTGGCACTCATAAACCCAGGCCTCAGGAAAGTCCCCGAAGGCATTTTGGTTACAACCCAAAATGTTGAGGTTGCCATTGTACACGTTTTTCCTCCAAATGCCCCCTTGGTTTCTTCTATTAGATTAACATCCATCGAGAATCACATTCCAGATCTGAAGAGACAGCTCAGCTATTAAGCTAGCATACTGCTCCTGCATAGAAGCTGAGTTCCCTAACACCCATCCCCAGGAGGGAATCCCACACCTGTAGTCTCCCTGGGCATCTGCACATACCCGCGTGCGCATAATTTAAAAGATAAAAAGTAGATCTTTAAAACCCTTCACAAACGTCCCCATGATGTGTGCGGATGGCTTGACGACTAATTAGGCACACGAGTGACACCAGGTTGGCCTACAGGTCATTTGTTTTCCTTTTAGCTTTTACCACCAAAGGCTGCCTTAAAGTCAATTGTTTCCTCAAAGACTATAAAGTATGATCCCAGCCGTTGAATAGTAGAATCAGAGCTGCCATCCGGGGGCGCCAGAGACCCTCTCCGCCAAGGAAGAGAGGAACCCTGTAAAAGCGCAGGCAGATTTTACTCCAGGTGAATTCCAGGAGGCACACGGGATCTTGGCCCTAACCCACTGCTTCCCCCTACCCCACCCCCGCCCTCGTTTTCTCTCCCCACTTCCATCGCCAGCCGCTGATAGATGAGCGTTCAAGCCTCCACCTCCAGCCCATTGCCTTACCTTTCTTGGGTTCAAGCTAACACTTCCTGCAAAGGGATCTGACTTCATGGCTCCGTTATTACTGCTTATATGGGTGCTATTACCCGAACCCAGGGCCTGCCCATGCTTCTCAAGGATAGTTGTCAGACTGAGGCATTTAATGACATGCACGTGGGTCAAAGTATGGGAACAAGATGAAGTGTGTTCCCTGTACGCCCACGGTCAATCCAGGATCCCTGGGGATCTGATCAGAAATTCCCGTTCCCGGGCCCCATCTCGGTCCTCCATCGTCAGTCTCTTGGAAGGGGGTGGAGGGTGTCCCTAGTGGATGACTCTGAAGTGACTGGAGGCCGACATCCAGTGGATCTGGTTGCGAGGCGCGGGAGTGCCTGAGATCTCCAGCTCCCGGTTTGTGGTCACGTGGGCTTCTCAGCTACCCTCCCACACTCTTTTCTAGGTCTTTAAAAGAAAGACGCACTAATGCTCGTTAGTCGTGGGCAATCTTTGCAGCTTCTCTAGCTGCTGGCTTTTTGGAACCGCACTCTCAGGTCCCTGCCTTCTCCCAGGCTTCTAGAATTAATCACCTCTTGAAACTTCCTGAGAGTAGAGGAGGTGGGAGCTGGCCTGGAGGGAACGGCTTGTGGGCTTGTGCTGCCACTGGCACCCCTTGGCATCCGGGTCTGCAGGAGAGTCTGGCAGCCGCCTCAGGGCTAGCAACAACCAGTGGCTGAGTCCTGCTTAGGGACCAAAAAAAAAAAAAGCACGTGTTTGTATTTAGAGAGTGCAAAAGAGAGAATGTTCACCTGCCAGGTAAGTGTCCTTTTGCTTGTAGTGAGGCTTAATTGACTTTGGGGGAAGCCAGCAGAGTTTAGAACAATAAAGGGGCTGGGACAGGGGGATGGATACAACTGTCCTGAACACTACCGGAAACGGAAAATTTATTGACTTTTGGGTTGGTTGTATGAATCTAATTGTCCTTTTAAAGGAAGAAAATTCCTGTGATTTTCCTAGCAGTGGATAAAATGATGACGCTTCTTGCTTGAGTATTGTGGACCAGGGACGATATGCCTATCTTAGGCAGGTGATCATGACTTGAAAATGAGTCGACTGGCAATCCTTAGTCAGAAATAGAGTTTAACTTCTTTCCTGGATAGTCTGCGAAAGATTAAATCTGATTTCTCTTTTATATGCGGGGGAGGAATCTAACTGTTACTTCTTCCAGATTACCTGTGGTGACTGTTTCATAGCAGAAGGAGAAAATTAGGTCAAGTGAATATTGTTGGATGTGTGTGTGTGTGAAACAAAACTGAATTTGAGTGCTATTCAGAAAGCAAGCCTGATTATTTTACTTAGGATTTAGAAGGCAGGTTTGTGTTTGGCACGTAGTACCTTGGAAGATTTTTTATGTCTTGTTCTATTTCAAGTGCTTTTGTGAGCATCCCACTTAAAATGTCATTGTTACTGTAATGATCTGGCTCTCGGAGGATATTTCCTCTTTCTGCATGTGAATGCTTTTAAAGAGTGAAAGGAAAGATTAGAAAGCGGATATATAACCACAACAAGAAGAATACAATAGGTAGCTTCCCTTTTGGTCCAGAGCAACAGCAGGGCTTCTCAACCTGTGGATTGAGACCCCGTGGGAAACCTTGATTTCCAAAAACATTTCTATTACGATTCATAACAGCAGCCAAATTACACTTATGAGGCAGCAAGGAAACTAATTTTGTGGCTGGAGGTCACCATTATTACACGAGGGACTGTATTAAAAGAACTGCCCCGCTAGGAAGGCTGAGACCCACTGCTCACCAGACATTCTGTCTGATGTAAAAGACGAGAGTTCATCAGTCAGTGTCAAAGCAGGAACTCTAGGGTTTCATCTTATGTTCACTAGTTGTCTAGATGAATCTGAAATTCTTATCTCAAGAGCAGTTTAAAAAGCAACACTGTAAGTCTTGTCCAAAATGTTTAAATGTTTGAAATCAAATATCATGTACAAGACAATTTCAAGATGGGTCTGAGGAACCCAAATAGATCTAGTCAGATTTGATGTTTCTCAGACTTTATTTTTAATATAAAAAGGTGAAATTTAGTACTAAGTTCAGCATATCAAATATATAATTTAGCACTTAGTAGGCCTTATGTCCCCTTCCAAAGACTAACACACTGTAATTCTTATTAAATAATGACTTAAAATATATTTCAACAAGCACTGACAAAATATATTTCTTGTTAAATTTTAGTTGTTTTGAGTCATTTTGTGGAATGATTAGAAAATGACTTTATAAAATTCTGAGGAATAAACTCCAATCATTTGCAGGTAAGTTGTTTTGATTATATACGCAAAGCCCTTGAAAACTGAACATTCGGTTATTAGACTTCATAATTCAGTGTTTATTTAGTACATTGTCATAGAAATTTGAAAAAGTTCTACTTATTGCATTATTGTTTACAGACAGTTGCATTTAAGCTTTTTTTTTTTTCCTTAAATACCACTCTAAGATTCATGACAGAGAAGAATTAGCTTTTTCTCATTTTGGAAGATACATATTCAGTTTTAAAGAGTTGCATGTAAGTCAATTATTAGTGGTCTGTTTTATGGTTGTTTTAGAGTAAGTTTTCTTTGTTCCTATCATGACATTGATTGAAGGCCTTAATATTTTTCTTTGGAAAAGATACATATAAAGATAATAACTGGTAAACAGAAGCACATAGAAAGAATGCTTGATGCTTACAAGGTATCTCTAAGGGGCTGGAGATGTAGGTTGGTTGGTAGATATTCTGCCTGGCGTGCACAAAGCCCTGACCTCTGTCTACGGCATCACATGAGTCAAGCGTGGTGGTCCTTTAATCCTAGAACTCAAGATAGGGAAGAAGGAAGAGTTTAAGGACAACCTTGGCTACATAGCAATCTTTATGCTAACCTGGGCTGCATGAGACCTTGTCTTACAAAAGAAAGGAGCAAGAAGAGAAATGTATTTATGCATATTTTTTTTGTCTATAAAATTCCAGTGTCTGTGGGTGTGAGTTTTTACTTTTGTGGGGAACACAGGTGTGGAATGTGTGGGTAGGATGCTTTGCAGAGTGGGATAGACTTCTAGAAGAAGAATGGACGATGCCCATCTAAGCTGTTTGCATCCGTGGGCCCAAGATATGGTCCTGACAGGAGGTGGCATCGTCTCTGCACACAGAGCTGACAGCTAGCTAGACTGCTTGAGGTGATCGATTTCCATCAAACACTAGTCTAAAAAAAAGTAAAATTCAGAAGCAAAAGCCTCAGAGAACAAAAAGCATTTTATTTTAAACTGTCTGGGAATCCTGATCATCTTGAGAGGTGTGCCCAGTGGCATATCAGTGGCCGTGCAGGCTTCAACCTCTGCACAGTATAATGAAATCTCATGGAATGTTTTCATGCATGCAGCCTCCCTTCTCTCTTTCCCAGAGCGCTGGGAAAATATGCATTCTATAATGTTTCCTCATTTCTACCGAAGACGACAGGAAAGTTTGAGTTTATGCGACTTGTCTAAAACATGGCTTTTAGTTATTGTGCAGCCCAGGATCCGATGTTGAGTTCTGTGTACTAGGTCAAAATACACATGAATACAGGCTGAGTGGTAACTGACGTCTATCCTTCTGCTACATACGTAGGTCTGTCTTCTCATTTTGTGATGTATGTTATTTCCAGAGCCAACCTTTTTCTTCTCCATAAAGCCACTGTCACTATTTGGGGGGGAGGAGGGGGTCTTAAAAAGTTATCTATTTTTTAGCTTGAGATCCAAAATGTGTTTTTCCTGACCTCAGCCTGCCATGCGTAACCCTGTGTGTACAAAAGCTTTTCTGAGGTTGTGACTTAGGAAGAAAAGATCTCTCATGGGTGACCATGTTATCAATCATCCACAATGCCACTGGTAGACAGCTGTGACATGAGTTTGGATGTATCGGAAGATATTAACCAGAGAGCAACCTTAGTTCTAATAGCCATCAGCAGTGGTCTCATCAGCAGTGGTCTCGACAACACTGAATGCACTGGGACTTGGTGGAAACCTAGAGCAGTTGATTAGTGATATGCTAGCAGAGAGATCTCTGTTTCTAGACAATGACATTGTGGCAGCTCATTGGTGACTTGAGTGATCTCAGCACTTGCTTTGCTTGACACATACCTGACAGGGCCATTTGAACTGCTGACCTGAGGGGGTGTGTTTCAGCTGCAGGTGATAAGGATGGAATCAGTTCTCTGCTGCTTTTAAACTTTGTATTCATATTTTTCCATGTGACTGTTTGTTGTGTGTGTGTATGTATACATTTGCACATATATATGTATATGCATTGTATGTACAAGCCAGAGGACAACCTCAGGTGCCACTCTTCTTCAGGCACTGTCCATTTGAAAAAAAATTAATTAGTATTTAAATATTCTATTTATGTATATGCATGTCTGTATGTGCATGTATGTGCATATGCATGTGGTTCCTGTGGAGGAAGGTGTCAGATTCTCTGGAGATGGAGTTATAGGCAATAGTGGGCCACTTGATATGGATGCTGGGCACGAACTTGGGTCATCAGAAAGGGTAGCAAGTACTCTTAACTGCTGAGCCATCTGTCCAGGCCACTTTAATATTTTATTATAATTATCATTATTATTGTTGTTGTGTGCATGTATATTTATGCATGTATGAATGTATGTTTGTATGAATATGTATGCATGCATGCATGCATGATGTCTATTAGAGCATGGGTATGTGCATACCATAACTCTGTATGTGTCTGGAGGTTAGAGGACAACTTTTCTCTCAGTCTCCTGTGGATTCTGGTGACCAAACTCAAGTCAGCTTATGAAGCAGGTGATTTTACCCACTGAGCCATCTCACCTGTTTTTTTGAGGAGCTCTCATCTGTCTGGTATTGACTTTCATGTAGCTTTTTACACGGATTACATTGGGTCTTCATGCTTGCAGAGCAAACACTTTACTGACTGAGTTATCTCTTCAACCCGGGTAATTCATGCTTCTTAAAGGTGTGATGAAGGGGCTGGACAGTCAGCTCAGTGGTTAAAAGTCCTTGTTGCTTTTTCAGAAGACCAGGGTTCGATTCCTAGCACCTACATGGTAGCTCACCACCATTTGTGACCCAATTTCAGGAGATTTTCTGGTTTCTTTAGGTACCAGATACACACTTAGTGCACAGACATCCACAAGCAAAACACTCATGCACAGAAAATAACGATAAGTAAATCTTAGATATGACACTCAATCAGAAGAAAACATAGCAGAGGTCTCAGATGGTTGCTACTGGAGACAACAGACAGAAGTTCAGAGCAGCCCATGGAACTTGTGGATGCTGGAGTGTAACCACACTCCTTTTGGAGATGAAAGTTAAGGGTCTATGTGTTTGTTCCTTATAGAGGTTTACACTTAGAAAGATTTGGTAGCATCTTTGTGTTTTTCTTTTTGTTGGCTGACTTTTTTTTTTTCTAGACAGAGTCACAGTACGTAGCTGTAGATGGCCTGGAACTCAATATGCAGAACAAGCTGGCCTCAAACGTGCCGCCATAACTCATGCCCCTGCCATTCCAGTGCTGGGAATTGCAGGTGTGGGCCACCATACCTGGCTCATTTCAGTAACACTCTATGTGAGAGAGGCTGTAAAGGGCCGGGATGTGGCTCAGGGTTCACACAGTGTTTGCCTGCCATGCAAACAACCCTGGGCTTGATCCACAAGCACCATATGTACTGGGTATGATTGGGTACATCTGTAATTACAGACCTGCGGAGGTGGTAGAGTTCAAGGTTCTCATCAGTAATAGGGCATGTTCAATACCTGCCTGGGTTACTGAAATACCGCTTCCACACAACAAACAAGCAAGCAAGCAGAAGGTAAGGCTGGAGAGGTGGTCCAGTGACTATAGGCGCAGCCATGAGGACCCAGAGTTCTAGCCCCAGCAGCCGTGTAACAAGCTAGATATCCCTTGCTTGCGGTCTCAACTCCAACAGGGATGGGGACAGGAGATTTTGGAGTTTTTGGCTTACAGCCTAGGAGAGAAAAACTTGACATCTAGGTTCAGAAGGAGAAGGAATGAGCAGGGAGTGGCAGAGAAGGGCACCCAAGACCCTCTCTAGCCTGCATGTGTATATACAGATGCATGTGCCTGCACATACACACGTACACACATACACACACACACACACACACACACACACACACACACACACACACACACATAAATAAATACATAAATCTTTAAAAAGGAAGGTAGCACATATACCATAATGACTATACTCATTTTTGGACATAATTTTTCTTTGTTAAATTGGACCTTCTATTTTGGCCTTTTATACTTTTTGTAATGTTCAAGAAATTTACATTTTAATACTACCTCCAAATTTTGTGTATAAATACAATTGCTGTGCATGCCAAGAGCGTACGTATCTCACTCTCAGCTGAGAGAAGGCATGCTGTTTAAATTCTGCTGTTAAAGTTCTTTAAATGTATTTTTGATTTAGGATTTGGCAGTATCAGACATGCTCAGATGATACAGGTAAGCAGTGCACTGAAGTCTGATCTCAGAGCTGAAATTCCGGAGAGACAGCACAGTGAGGGCTGGGTCTAGATAGTACTGGGGCTCACGAGACTGCTCAGTGGTTAAGAGCACTTGATGCTTTCCCCCTTTATTATCTACCAAATTTCCCCTACCTTTGAGTCTTGGATTGTCTTTTTTGTTGGTATAGCAGTCTGGGTCAAACCAGGACATATGATACTTTCAACAGGGGAAATTTAATGCAAAGAAATACTAACTGTAAGAAGAGATAAATCTAAACTATGCAGAGATCCTTTTAGCCCCTTAGGGATGAGGGAAAATACTCAAGGAAGGACAATTCTGAAGGGGTTTAGAATTTGCCAGGCAAGGTGAGGTTTGGCCATTAACTTGCGGTGATGTCAGCTTGTTTAGAGGATCTAGGGTTGCCGATAAAGTATTGGGTCCCCTCTAAAATGCAGTTCAGTGGTTGGCTGCTAGAAACGAGGACATGCACACAAAGTGGGAACCTGTATTCTATCTAGTGCAGAAGGCCTTTGGAACATGCTGGATGCCAGGGTGGAGAGTCTTGTACAGTAGATGACTCTGCAGTGTTCAGCCTTTGGGCCACAGTCTAGAGAGAGGTGCCTGTGAAAAGGTCATTACCATACAGAGTGCAATGTTGATGAAAGATTTCATTCTGGACCTTTGGCTGGGGCAAGCCCCACCCTGGATTCTCACCTGCTTACTGCCTGTCTCTACCAGGGCCGGAAGTTGGAGCAAGCCTTTGTCTTGTGGTGTCTCTCTAGCGCCCTCTACTGAGCTTAGTATCAAGCTCAGGTTTTACTGGACATCTATCATTGATGGATTAGTTGATTGATTGCATAAACACTATATTGAAGATTGCTTTTAAAGTTTAGAGGCAATAGACTGACAAAGTTACCATAGTCAGATGTATGATTTATATGATACATTTCTCATATTTGTTATTGTAGATTTACTGCATATTTAAATATATTAAAACTTTCCACTGTGGGTTTGGAATTAGCTCATGTCATCAGGCTGGAGCAGCAAGCACTGCACTCATTGAGTCTGTTTGCTGTCTGTGTTTTCTTTTGTCTTCTTTTTCTTTTTTGAGATATATCTTAAGTATCTCATATATCCCATGCCGTTCTTGAACTCCTGACAAAAGGATGACCTTGGACTTTTGATTCTTTTGCCTCTACTCTCTGAATACTGGGTTTACAAAGATCTTACACCATCCCCTGCAGTGCTGGGGATCAAAGCCAAGGCTTCCTGTGTGTGAGGCAAGTGCTGTACCAACTATATTCCTAGCCTGCCTCCCTCCTTCTCCCTCCCTCCCTCCCTCCCTCCCTCTCTCCCTCCCTCCTTTCTTCCTTTGTCCCTTTCTTCCTTCCTTCCTTCCTTCCTTCCTTCCTTCCTTCCTTCCTTCCTTCCTTCTTCCTTCCCTCTTCTCTCTTTCTCTCTCTCTTTCTTTCCTCCTTCCCTCTCCCTCCCTTCCTCCTCCTCCTCTTCCCCCTCCTCTTCCTCTTCTTCCTCCTCTTCCTCCTCCTCCTTCTCTTCTCTCTCTTTTTCTCTCTCTCTCCTCCCCTCTCTTTTTTTCTGAGACTACATCTTACTCTGTAGTCCAAGCAGGCCTGGAACTAGAAATTCCCCTGCCTCAGCCTCCTTGAGTGTCAGGGTTGTATGTAAGCACCATTGCCCCTAGCTAAAACGAATACTACTTAGTTACTCCAGCAGCTTAAACTAACTGGACCTCGTCTGCTTTCTCCTGCAGGCATTCCACTTGCCCATGAGTCTCTGAGAGCATCATGTCCATCTGTACCTCTTCTCACAAGGATTTTTCTCAGCTTCATCCTGCTCAAGGCATGGAGATCAAAAACTCACCATCAAGCCTTACTTCCCCTCCCTCCTATAACTGTAGCCAGTCCATCCTACCCCTGGAGCACGGCCCCATCTATATCCCTTCCTCCTATGTAGAGAGCCGCCATGAATACTCCGCTATGACATTCTATAGTCCAGCCATGATGAACTACAGTGTTCCTGGCAGCACCAGTAACCTGGAAGGCGGGCCTGTTCGACAGACCGCGAGCCCAAATGTGCTATGGCCAACTTCTGGACACCTCTCTCCTTTAGCCACCCATTGCCAATCGTCTCTTCTGTATGCAGAACCTCAAAAGAGTCCTTGGTGCGAAGCAAGGTCACTAGAACATACCTTACCTGTAAACAGGTAAAGTCCTGTCAGTCATGGGTGGTGGCATGATCTTCTCTTTACAGGTTAGTATGAAGTACAACGTGTTAGAAAAGGTCTTTACGCCGGGCGGTAGTGGCGCACGCCTTTAATCCCAGCACTTGGGAGGCAGAGTCAGGTGGATTTCTGAGTTCGAGGCCAGCCTGGTCTGCAGAGTGAGTTCCAGGACAGCCAGGGCTACACAGAGAAACTCTTTCTCAAACCCTGTCACTTACATTCTTAGGATACTGGAGACATGTTCCTCTGTTCTACGCTGATATTCTAGTCCTTTAAAAGTTGTACTTATGGATGGATATTATGGAAAGAGTTCACTGTAATGAATCGTCTCCAACTTACATCAGTTTGGTTTCGGTGAAGGCATCGGGCTTTACATTTTTTTTTCTTTTAAGAGTCAGATTAGAGTCTTAGCGTATACCTACTGTTGATGACAGATTGTCTCCAGGATGAAAGTAGCCATGGTAACACTACAACTTCCACGAAGTAGCCATGCAAAGCCAGGAAAGCTGATAGGCATAGGCTTTGGTGATGAGCTGAGGTGGCGCTTTGTAAGGAGCAATGAGAACTAACTGTAGGATTCTACTGAAAATGTATGAAGTTAAAACAAAATTGAACTCTGAGTGCATGGCAACATGATGGATTGTTTCAGTCTCTTTGTAAGATTTTCCACTCTAATGATGGATAGTATATGAATACGTGGCAGGAAGAAGTGGATTTCTTAAAGAGAGTACTAAGTTAGGGCATACTGACTCTTAAATGCATTGCTTGTAGGGTGTGATGGTGCAGACTTTGGTCTCGGGAGGCAGGTCTAGCCTAGTCTACATAGTAAGTTCCAGGATAGCCAGGGTTACATAGAAAGACAAAACAAAACAAAAAGGAAATTTCATAAAAATATTTATATAATAATAATTTACCATAATAATACAATATTATAATAACATTTCAAATATTGTTATAAAACTTAGAGGAGACAGGAGCTGGAGGGCCCATCTCAATGCTAGAGGCATGTTTAACACTCTTGAGGCTCTGCACCCCAAAACCCAGCACCTCTGAGCCCCAAAACAACCTTTAAGAAAATACACAATAATTTATTTTTTCTTCTTAATCTTTTTATTTATTGGTAAGATAAAGAAACAGTGCTTTTAACTTACCTCTCTTTAAAGGGTGATGTTTGTTTTTCACTATTTCTAGACTAGCAATAGTTTTACTGTCTCCCTCCCCAAAAGAAACATGTCCTGACAAAATCAGCCCCTGGGCAGGAGTGTGCAGCCACCCCTCCTGCTCCTTTGCGGGCCTCTTCCTCCTTAGAGCTACTGATGCCAGCCCAGCCCTGAGCTGCCTGCTCCTTGGCCTTCTGAGGACTTGGACTCACCAATGCACTCAAATGTCAGTCAACTCCGCAATGGAGATCCCTGTGATCTGATATCAGGTTTCCTGGAGCATTATTTATTCCTAGCTCTGGAAGACAAAGAGATTAAATTTTTCAAAGTTCATGTTTTTTTTTTTTTTCTTCTTTCTGCAAAGCCCTTTCCCTCTCTTGTGTGTCCTTTTGACAACGGCTGCATTCTGTTCCCCCCAGGGAGACACTGAAGAGGAAACTCAGTGGGAGCAGTTGTGCCAGCCCTGTTACTAGTCCAAATGCCAAGAGGGATGCCCACTTCTGCGCCGTCTGCAGCGATTACGCATCTGGGTATCATTACGGTGTCTGGTCATGTGAAGGATGTAAGGCCTTTTTTAAAAGAAGCATTCAAGGTACAAGACTATGATAAATCATTTCTTTAGTAGTCACACTTTGGCTTGCAAGCAGCTTTGCAGAGATGATCTGATATAGATGTCACCGTTGGCCTGGCTGGTACATGAACTTGAGTAGCTAGATGAATGTATGTTTGGGAGTAAGTTGAGTGAGGGCACATGGGTGCATGGACTGCATGTTTCCACCCCAGAACCTCAAGGTTATAGGGTCAGTTTGCCCCTATATTACCTAACTGGGGGAAAGAGGGTGCTTAGAAAAGGAGAGAAGATATCTATTTACAACCTTGTAAAGATACTGTTAGGAAAAAAATCTGTGCTCATCAGGAGCTCCAAAGGCTGTCTGTCTGTCTACCTGTTCATTTTGTCCTGGGTTTAACATAGGGTATGCCTATGTCATGATGGTGGGCTGGCTCCTGAGGGGAAGAGGATAAATATGATTTATGGAAATGGTCAGGAATCAGGAATTAACTGTAGCAGACTTCAAGAAACCTGTCATGCTTGGGCTCACAGTTTGTAACCTCCCAGTTTTTAGTCTGATATCAGACTGTCTCCTTGACTTTCCCTGGAGTCTTTAATGCTGGTTACTTGCTAGGTGTGTACTTGTTCATGATTTGTTTGCTGTTAGTGTGTGTGTGTGTGTGTGTGTGTGTGTGTGTGTGTGTGTGTGTACACGCCCCCTTTTGGGGGAGGACATGAGTGTGCCATTGCATACATGTGGAGGTCAAAGGACAATATATATGCTGGGGTCAATTCTTTGTTTCCACTTTGTGGGTCTTGGGGCTCGACTCAGGTCATCATGCTTGGCAGCAAATACCTTTACCACAGATCCTGTGTAGGCTTTTTTAAAATCATATTTTTAATAAACTTCAACTGTGCACACCTGGCTTCAAGGTTATTCAGCCCGACTGTCCTTGCCTCTTCTCCTCCCTCACTTATCACCTCTCTGCCTTACCAGCCCTGATGCACTAAAGTCACTGATTTTCTCAAAGATGTTTCTTTTTTGTGTATTTATGTATGTGGAAGGGTGCACATATGTAGAGAAGTGCAGGCACACGTGTGCCATATATGTGCATGTGTGTGGAGAGGTATGTGCGTGTAGGAGTACATGTGCACATGTATGTGTGTACATATGCTCTCAATTTTTATTTTTAAAATATGAGTTTACTTTTTGTGTTTGAGGGTTTAGCCTGCATGTGTCTGTGTACCATATATGTGCCTGGTACCCAGGGAGGCCAAAACAGGGCATTAGATTCCCTGAAACTAGAGTTCCAGATGGCTATGAGCTGTCAGGTAGGTGCTGGGAACTGAACCTGAGTCCTCTGTAAGAGCAGCAAGGTCCCTTAATCACTAAGCAATCTCTCCAGCACTCCCTGTCTTTATTTTCTGAACAGTATCTCTCACTGAACCTAGACTTTGTCGGTTAGACTGGACTGGCTGGCCAGGCAAGCTCTCAGAATCCTGTTAGCTCTGCCTCCCAACATTGGGATTACAGGCATGGGCTTTCCTAGGTGTTGGGACTCTGAATTCAAGTCCTCAGGTTTGCATCACAGGCAGCTGAGTTACTGAGGATTCTCCCTGACCCCAAAGTCACCGTCTGTGATCTTGCTTGTCTTGTCTCTGTTCTGTCGCTCTGTCCTTTCCCCTGAGCTTCCTCTCAGACAATCCCTGCTCCAAGCGTTCTTTTTCCACTCAGGCTATGGTGCTCCACTTCTCAACTCACTAACAGCATGGGGGGCGGGTACCAGACTGAGAATGGCAATTTAACTTGTCCACTGATAATTCTAGATTAGCAGGACATTTTACCTCAAGAGAGAAACACTGGTAACATCTGGAGTCTGGAGGCATGAGCCATCTTTCTGTGTGTCCCTGAAGTGTACATTGTGTGGATGGCCACCTGTTGGTACTGGCTCCTTCATTTATTAGCCCCATGACTTTACCTCAGCCTTTCTCTGCTTCTGTGCAATGGGAGTATTCATGGAGTGGTAGTGGAGAAATATACTCATGAACTATTTTTATTTATGATCACTGGAATGGTAGATTATAAAGTCAGGTCTAGTTCCCCGCTACCTGTTCAGAGCAATTCAGATGTTCTGAAATTCAGATTTGAAAGGTTTTTGTTTGTTTGTTTGTTTTAGATGAGTTCACAATGTAGCCTAGAACTCTGCATAACCCAAGCCAGTCTTAAACTAACAAAAATTATTTACTGAGGCTGGAGAGATAGCTCAGTGATTAAGATCACTAGCTGTTCTTCCAGAGGACCCAGGTCCAATTCCTAGCACCACACAGCAGCTCACAACCATCTCTCACTACAGCCCCAGGGGATCTGATGCTCTCTTCTGGCCTAGCGGGGCACTTGTGCACAGACACACAAGCAGGCATAACACCAATATGCGTTTAAAACTATTCATTAGTGTGTGTGTGTGTGTGTGTGTGTGTGTGATGTGTGCATATGTGTGTGAGTGTCAAATGTCATGGTCTGAGTGTAGACATTAGAGGCAAACTCAGGTCTCCAGATCTGCATGGCTATAAGTTTTACGGGCTGAGCCAGCTTGGTGGCTTCATCTTACTTTTTGAGACAGGGTCTCTCACTGATGTTAGAACTCATCAATTTGGTTAGAGTAGCAGGCCATCAAGCTCCAGGGCTCCTCCTGTTTCTGCCTCCCCAGCACTGGGACAACAGATAATCAGCATCCTGCCTCACTTTTCACACTGGTACTGAGACCAGAACTCAGCTTCTGTAGCGAGCTCTTTACTGCGCCATCCCTCTGGGCCCCTGAATCCCGTATCTTGCTCAGGCTCCAGAATTACTTCTTAAGGAACTCTTGACATATTACAAATAGCAGCACCCTTTAAAAGGAGACCGCTCTCTTTTGCTGTGTAGGAAATGCATGTTAGCTTGAAATATCTGTGGGACTTGAGGCTATAGGTGCCAACTGTTGACAATAAAAATTCCTCTTGTTATTTTTTTTGTTACATCAGACAGGGTGCCAGATCCTAAATTTGCAAAAAGAAAAGTTAATGCCCAAACAATTGTTTAATGCCTCAAATGATCCTTCCACGAGATTCTTTATATTTTTGGCATAATTTACAATAATTAAACATCTTTCCTCCTTATCCTCCTCCCTCCCTCTCTCTCTCTCCGTTTCTCTCTCTCTCTTTCCTTTTTTCTTTCTTTCTTCCTTTCTTTTTTTCTTTTGGTTTTTCAAGACAGGATTTCTCTTTGTATCCCTGGCTGTCCTGGAACTCATTCTGTAGACCAGGCTGGCTTTAAACTCTGAGATCTGCCTGCCTCTGCCTCCAGAAGATGTGTGTCACCATGGCTAACTGCTTAGTTTTTTTTTTTTTTTTAAATGGCCCCAGATAAGCCAGGATGTTACACTAGTAACTTTAGAGGTTGATTGCACTTAACATTTATTTATTTATTTATTTATTTATTTATTTATTTATTTATTTGACAAGGTCCCATGTAGCCCAGGCTGACCTTGAACCCACTAAATTAGGCAACAAGCACGTGATCCTCTACCTCCAGAGTGATAACAGGGCTCCCCCATTAAGCCCAGTTTGTTCGGTGCTGGAAGTTGAGCCAGGGTGCCAACTCTGTACTTCTTGACACTTACCCTCTTTCATTTTCATAGTCTGTAACTTTCCTTGCCAACATGGTTGGTAAGGCTGCCTGCCTGCATCTTAGTGCAGTGGGGCCGTGTGGTGCCGGGCATCTCCTGAGGACCAGACTTGCTGACCTCTCCCCATAGTAAGGTACCATCAGACACGAATGCTGCAGTTTTTCTCCTGGGCTGTGGAGCAGAGAAAAGGGATCAAGGACAGAGGTTACTCACCACTTCTGGTCTAGATTAGGGCATGGCTTATTTTTAAAAGCTTATTCTTTTAATTCTATTTCCTATTGAAAAATTTTCAACAAATATTAGTGAGACTGTGTCTGAGATTGTATGACACAGGAAGACAATGAATTCAGTGTATTCTATTTTGTTCATTGCTGGTGCAAAACAGTTTCTTGAATGATGAATTTGTAAAAAGCACTGGGCTCATACTATGCCTAGAGATTCATATTCTGTATGTGTGTGTGAATGTATGTGCGTGCACACATGTGAGTGTGTGTGTGTTTGCGTACATGTGTGATTGTGTATCCATGCCCTTTTGGAAGCTAGAGGTTGCCATTCGGTATCTTTCTCAATTGCTCTTCATCTCATTTTTAGAGTCATAGTCTCTTACTGAACCAGACGGCACCGAGGGTCCTCTTGTACCCACTGCTGGTTTTACAGAGGTGATCCTAGCTCTTGGTGCCAGGGATCAAACTTGGGTCTTTCATGCTGTGTGACTAAGCCACCATGTAAGCTCGTCCTTACACTCTACTGACGGAACCATCTCTCCAGCCCTGTGTTCTTTCTCACATCATGTGGTTTCCGGTTGTTGAAGATCTAAAAGCCTTTCTCATGACCCTTAACATTCAGCCTTAGAGATTAATTACTTTGTCTTTTTGTTGAAAATATTATCAGTTACTTTTATTGTTTCAAATAATGCTATGATTTATATTTGTTTATAAAACATTTGGAAGACGTTTTCCTCTGGATGTAGTCGCAGAACAAATGGGTAAGGTCTGAATGTCACGTTAATGTTTAAAGCTCCCAACCATCGCCTTCACCCCTTTTCCATTTTTGGTGAGCGTCTCATATAATCCAAGCTGGCCTCAAATTTGTATCTGGCTTTGAACTCCTGAACCTCCTGTTTCCATCTCCCAAGTGCCCAGATTACATATGTGAGCCACCATGATAGGCCTTAATGTTTAAAATTCTTGGTAGGTTTCTTTCAATTATTGTTCAGAAAGGCACAGAAATGATTTTTTCTATTAGTGAACTGTGAATGAGTTTTGTTGTCATTTCTTTTGTTTTGAGGCAGGGTCTCCTGGAGCCCAGGCTGACTTTGAACTCATGACCTGAACATCTGATTCTCCAGTGACCACTTCTTGAGTGCTGTGGTTACAGGAGTGTGTTATCATGTCTAGATTTATGTGGATGGAACCCAGGGCTTTGCATGCTAGGCAGGGACTCTAACAAATGAGCCACACCCCCAGTGCCCTGAGGGTTTTGTTTTGTTTTACCAAAGTGTTGATAGCGTTGAGACTATCTTTTTATTTTTATTTTTTTGTACTTTGCAAAGCTGTTTAACTTGACCTTGAACTCACTCTGTAGCTTTAAACTCTTCCAGCTTTCGTCTCCCAGGTTGACATGCAGAAATATCTAATCAGTACACGGTTAAATCCTATCAAGTTTGCAAATATAACTTTTAAACCTAGGTCTTGTGACATTGGAAAACGATTTCAAGTTGTACTTAATTTGTAGCAGTTGACTTCTACATGGTATTATTTTATTGAAAGAGAAACATTTTGGTATATTGACTAGCAGAAGAATCAATGTGTTTATCTCTAAGACACATTTTTTCATATATTTTATTGATTAAAACCGTTCTCTTTTTATCTCACTGTTTTAAAATATGGGAGCTGAGCTGCAGATATAGCTCAGCTACAAAGAGCTTTAGCACACAGCCTGGTTTCTAGAGGAAAACGGTGTAGGATTTTAGTTTGAAGTATAACTTAATAAAGATGTGATGTTATCGACGGAAAGTTCCATCCTGTTTGTGTCTCGTTTCCTCCCCAGGTTGGGGATAGCTCAGTTGGTAGAGTGTTTGTCTAGTGTGCACAAAGCCCTGGTTCAGTGTATGCTCTTTGGATGCTGACTTAGTTCCTGGGAGCTCCCAGCAGTCCAGGTTAGGTGACACTGTTGGTCTTCCAATGGGGTTGCATCCCCTTCAGTTCTTTTGCTCATATTGAACCTTCTGATCTTTTACAGATGGAAATATCTTCTTATATGTATATTTTTATTGTTTATGAGATTATAATGACATCATTCCCTTTTCTTCCCATCACCCTCCCATGTGCCTCCTTGTTCTCATTCAAATTCACAGCCTTTTTCTTTAATCACTGTTACATTTATATATAAGAGCACCTGCTGCTCTTTCAGAGGACCCGGGTTCAGTTCCTAGCAACCACATGGCAGCTCATAACTGTCTGCAACTTCATTTCCAGGGTGTCTGTTACCCTCTTGTCTCTACAGGCAATGGCACACATGTGGTGCACATACATACTTGTAGACACTTGCACAAACACAAATTCTTATATATATAATATATTATAATTGTATATAATTATTATATATAATATATAATTTGTATTTTGAGATAGCTTTGTGGCTTTGAACTCATAGAGATTCACCTCTAGGGTGCTGGGATTAAAGGTGTGCACCACCATGCCTGGCTTATAAATAAAAATTTAAGACTGTCACACAGATTAGAGAGAAATTTAAAATCACAGATGCATTCCTCCTGGCCTGGAAGAAAGGAGACATCACTGTGAACTAGGTGATGAACTGCAGATGTCTACAGGAGCTCAGGGCAGCGTGCAGTCAACCGACAGCTAGAAAAGGACCCTTCTCTACCACAACAAGGCATTAATGCTATCCGAAACTCTAGCGAGTGAGGGGGATCTTGAGCTAAAGTAATTGAGTGATATGTGTCTTTTAAGAAAGCCAATGTTACTGAGCAGTGGTGGCGCTAATTCCAGCATGCCTTTAATTCCAGCACCCAGGAGGCAGAGGCAGGTGGATCTCTGTGAGTTTGATGCCAGGCTGGTCTATAGAGCAAGCGTCAGGATAGCCAAGACTACACAGATGAAAAAAAAAAAGAAGAGAAAGAAAGAGGAAGAAAGAAAGAAAGATCAAGAAAACATGCAAGCTAGTGAATACAAATTTAGTTGTTTGCATTTTAGAGAGTCTTCCTGCTGTATGGCCAGGCTGGTATTGAAGTCCTTCCACTTCTGTCTCCCAAGTGCTGGGATTACAGTTGTGTTCTATAACATGTGGCACCAAAATATTTGTTCTTAATGAATTTTACACTTACAGTATTTATGTGTGATGTAAGAATACTTTACCCAGGACTGTTTGGGGAAATGTTGTCGACATTACTTTATCACCCAGAATACTTTAACACGTGGTTTCTGTGTCTCCACCACACTACCATTCAATCTGGGAAACTAGCACCATATGTTTCTACCCCAAAGGCTCAGACTTGGAGTCTTGCTAATGCCCTCTCTTGCACAAGGGTCAAGATCAGGACTGTCTGTGTGTTTAGGTGTTCTATCTTTAGTCTCTGTCCTCCAGAGCGAGTGTTATTTCCATCATCACAGTACTTGGGAAGACTGAAGCCGCCATCTTGCATAGCTACTGCCCCTCTCCTTGGCTTTATCTGATCTTCCACCATTAGACTCTGCTTGCATTATTAGCAAGGACAGCCCAGTCATGCCAGTGTGTTCTCCTTAGCCCCTTTCATGGGGTGTGTGATTTCAATTTGTTCTGTTACTAGTGGGTTCATTTCGATTACTTGATTAAGGCACTGGTTGCCAGGCATCCATTCTGCAAAATTACTCCTTCTCCCTTTTGTAAAGAATCTTTTTTGTAAGGAAACCTTTTGAGCCTAAGCAAATATCATATTCTTCATTAAGTCAATGAATTAATTTGTATCAGTCTGACTTATGGGTTCTTTTTTCTGTATTGGGTTACTGTCATTATTTTTGGAGGCTCACATTGTCTCAGATCTGGCCAGGAGGAGTCCTTGAGCAGACTCGTCTACCTTTTCAATATGTTTCTGTAATTCTTTGGGGATTGCTTTTCTCCTTCCTGGCACAAAATGTTTCAGGCACCTTCTGTATGTTACCTGCCCTAGTTCTGAAGTAAGCTGTTTTTTCATGGAACCCTCCTTCCCTTACTGGAAAATGATAATGATAAAAGATATAAACATTTCTTTCCCACTGCTCGTGGAAAGTTCCTGAACCAGGTCCTCTTAGGAGACAGAGATTAGATTTATGTATGTATCTATGTATCCATATATATCTGTGTTCCCATTTCTGTGTATATGTGTATATGTGAGGCCATATTGAGATGCTGTGGGTGGTTATTTTTGATGGGTGTATGTGCACATGTGTGGAAGTCAGAGGTTAGGTGTTGTCTTCTGTTGCTGTCCACCTTAATTTTTGAGACAGTTTCTTCTGTGAACCTGGGCCCTCTGATCGGTGAGACTGGCCAGCCAGTGTTTGGGTATCCACCTCCTTCAGCCTGCACTCCTCCAGTGTACTTGTTAAGACTACATGCTACATGTATGTATGGTACAGAGTTGGAGTTAGTTTAAATTATGCTTTTGCCATTTTCTAACAAATATGTAGAACTCTGTGGATAAAATGAAGAGCTAAGATGCTTCTCGATTTTACCTTTCTTGTTGGTTTGACCTTGCTCTGGGGGTCACAAATAAATGCTGCTGCCATAGTTAGCTTTTATTTGGGAATCACATGGGTCCTCGTGTTTGTGCAGAAAGTATTTTACTCACTGACTTGAGTCACCGCCCAGCCCCCAAGAAGCTTTTGTTTTTGCCCCGTACTCCAAGAAGCTATCTTTTTAAAAAGTTTAATATTTTTTGTTGTATGTCAGTGAGTGTTTTGTTTGCATGTATGTCTTTACATGATTCCCTTCAGAGACCAGAAGCGGGCATGGAATCCCCTGGACCCAGAGTTACGGAAGGTTGTGGGCCTCCATGTAAGTGCTGGGAATTGAACCTGGATCCTCTGAAGAGCAGTCAGTGCTTTTAACTGTTGAGCTATTTCTCCAGCTGAGAGAAGTTATCTTTTACAATAAGAAATTAACTATAGGCTGGGTGGTAGTGGCACAGGCCTTAATCCCAGCACTTGGGAGGCAGAGGCAAGTACATCTCTGTGAGTTTGAGGCCAGCCTGGTCTACCTGGCAAGTTCTAGGACAGCCAAGGATATCCAAAGAAATCTTGTCTTGAAAACCAACCAACCTAACAAACAAACAAACAAACATTATAGTTTGACTATAATTTTAAAAAGTCCGAGAAGAGCTTTAAAAACATAGTATTTTATATACCTTTTAAAGTTAAATGATGTATGTATGTATGTTACATAGGTGGAGTTAGTTTTTAAATGATCTTTTCAGTGTATGCAAACATGTATGTAGATTTCTGTGACTAATATAAAGGATGGGAAAGGAAATCTTTGCCTCTAGCCAGAGCTCAGGCAGGTGATGAATCTGTCTCCCAGCCCCTGTGACCAGGTGACCAGGCTATGCAGTCACAACTCCCTTCTTCCCTCCAGAGTTGAGATGCTCCTAGCCTTCACCTTCCTTGCTATGGCTTGACCACGAATGTGTGTATCTGCTGTCATTTCACTTTTTCTGTTAATGGAATTTCATTCCCCCACCCCCAACTCTCTTTCTCTGTGTGTGTGTGTGTGTGTGTGTGTGTGTGTGTGTGTGTGTGTTTCTCTGTCTGTTTCTGTCTCCATGTTTCTCTCTTTTCTTTCTGAGACACTCTTACTTAGCCCAGGCTGGCCTGTCTTTATCTCTGAAGTACTGGATCTATGGATGTGCTACCATGCCCAGTTTTATGCAACAATGGGGGTTGAACCCAAGGCCTCATGCATGCCAGGTAGGCACTTGTCCACCTGAATTATGGCATCAGTTTTAGAATTCTATTTTTCTATAAATTACCCCTTTTCCAATGCATCCCTTGTCAACTTCTTTCTTTCTTCTTTTCTTTCTTTTGTTCTGTCTTTTACGATTTGCTCATTTATGAGTTTCACTCATTGCTGATATGAAAATCTGGTCATCACAAGCAGCACATGAGAAGTGCAGACTCTTTTGTTTCTGACTATAATCCAACTAAGAAATAAGGGCCCAGGTTCTTTTCAACATTCGTGTCAGGCAGCAAACAACCCCTGTGAGTCTAGTTCCAGGGAATCTGATACCCTGTCTGGCTTCATGGGCCAGACATATAACACACACACACACACACACACACACAAAGATGCTTGCTGCCAAGTTTGATGACCTGAGTTTGACCTTTGACCTACATCCTCTCTCTTTCTAAGTAAATAAAAGCAAAAATTTAAATAAACTTTTAAAAAGGAATAAAGACACCAAGGCTGGGTATATAGCTCAGTGGGAGGGGATTGCCTAGCATGAGGCTTTGGGTTTAATCCTTAGTGCCAAAAGGTACCCAAGTATCTTCTTCACTTTGGTGCCTTTGCCTGTATCTGTGCCCTGTCTCTTGGCTACAAAGTGTCATCAATCAAATGTTTCACTTTCCTTGCTGTAGGATATAATGAATGTTTCATTAACCACCCTTTTCCTTGCTGTAGGACATAATGATTATATCTGTCCAGCCACGAATCAGTGTACCATAGACAAGAACCGGCGTAAAAGCTGCCAGGCCTGCCGACTTCGCAAGTGTTACGAAGCAGGAATGGTCAAGTGTGGTGAGTGAGTGCTCGCTTCCCTTTCATTGTACAAGGTGCCCATGAGCGCTGAGGAACTGGAGACTCAGGCCTGCCTGAGAGGAGACTGAGGGAGTGGGGATTAGCTTCAAGTATTTGTATCCATCAAAGTGCACCGGTTATTCCTTGCAGCTACCAATGGAGTTGGAACACAGCTCAGTGGTTGGGCAAAGGGGAGGCCTCTGTGTAGGTTGGCCAACTATAGCCACTGAAATGCTCTAAAGGCTGGAGGTCTACCTGCCAACAAAGGGTGACATCCTGGCATAATTGTCAGCAGTTAAGTGTGTGACAAGAAAGCGAAATGTACAGAGGATTATTCAGATGACTATGGGGAAGATGCAGTTCTGTCTCTTCACCAGCTTTCTAGACTTAGGGGAAAACCATATATATGTATATGTGTATGTGTATGTGTATGTGTATGTGTATATGTATATGTATATGATGTATATGTATATGTATATGATGTATATGTATATGTATAATGTGTATATAAATACATATATACATATTTGTTTCTGACTCATACATATATACATATATGTACATATATGTCACAAATGTACTAGAACTATGAGGACACAGAGCAGATTTTGACTGTGACTACATACACTTCTATGAATGTACAGATGTAACTTACAGTCAACTTAGAGATTAAAGTTTATACACATACAAACACATATATTTTATATATTTATTTTTTTCTTTTAGATTTTTTCTCTTTAAATTATATATATATATATATATATATATATATATATATATATATATATATAAATTTATACATGTAACTACAGTGTCTGCATTGTTCAGTCTCCTGGAGCTGGAGTTACAGTGTGGGTGCTGGGAGCCAACCTTGAGTCCTCTGCAAGGGCAGCACATGCTTTTCATGACTGAGCCATCCCTCCAACCCCATAGCTTGCTGGTTTTGGGAGCTCTTCTGCATACATTTTCTTATTTATGTGTATTCACATTGGCTCTGCCTGTATTTATTTTTCTGGCAGCCACCGATGTCTTGCCTGTAATTAACTTGTAACGTCTCTCTATTTGAAAATCAAAAAAAAAAAAAAAAAAAAAAAAAAAAAAGGTCACCTTTTCTCTCTGATTATTTCTTAGTAGCTCTGCTTAAAAGTAATCTCTTAAAAATTATGTTGTTTTGGATATGTGTGAGGGTACCTGAGGAGGCCACTGGAGTTGGAGGTCCAGGCAGGATGTCTCTTCATTTGATCATGTTCTCTGGCTTGCTAGAGTCAGTGATACTCCCCACTCTGTGTGGGACATCCGGCCCCTGTGCTTGCCCCCCTTCCCAAAGGTCTGTGTGTTAAACCAAGACTGTTTCCTCTGGTGCCTCTATTAGGATATAAATGCCTCTATTCTCAAACAGCTTTTGAGAAGTGGTGCTGAGCCAGAAGTGTTTAAGGTACTGAGGGTGTGCCCTTCGAGGGGATTTTGGGAATCTATTTTTCTTCTCTGTCTCTGTTTTGCATCTTTGTCATGAGGTAGGTGAGGAGATGGTTCCCTCTGCCTCAATACTGGCTTGCTGCCATTGTCACCAAATGCTCATATTTGTCATTTAAAAGGATCACATCTGCTTGAAACTTCTAGAACTGAGAACCAATATAAACTTTTCCTCTTTATAAGCTGATTATATCTTAGTTATTTGTTACGGCAGCAGAAAGCTGACTAACATACTCCAAGGTTCATGACCTCCCAGCATGCACTGGTTCCCTTCTGAAAGATATATTTAAATATCTCTATCTATATATATATAATATATTATATATATATATGATATATATTTATGTAGATATAAATATATCTATAAACATCTAAAAGATATTTTAGTCCCAACCACTTCAGTTATTTCTTATACTAGAAACTAGTGGGCTTCTTTCCGAACCTATTTTCAATCATTATTACAATATATAATTAAACATGGAATATATGTAAACATGAAATACAGGTAGGAAAAGACAACTGTTTCCAGGAAAACCTAACTGAAAGCTATGAACAAAAGTGCGAAGGACAACAAATAATTATTGAGTTGGAATGAGTGAGATTTGGGGATAAACCGTAAACATAACAAGATTCAGAATGTAAAGTGCCCTGGAACTATCTAGGTTGTCCTCTGTTGTGTTGTTTGGAAGGGCAGGTTAAAGAGCTATTTAGTTTTATTTTATGCCTATACATGAGGCCTGAGTATATGTGTGAGTGACTCCCTGCAGTTACAGATGCTTGTGATCCACCCAAGGTGAGTGCTGGAAACTGAACCTAAGTCCTCTGCAAGATTAACATGTGCTCCGAACTGCAGAGCCATCGCTCCAGTCCCTGTCGCTTGACTTTAGATACTGACCCTGGAAATCCCAAGATAGCATATGACATATCTGTGCAGAAAAGAGACTACACCAGTTGTTAGAGATGCTTACAGAGAAGGCCTTGGTCCTTTGATAAGTTATTACAAACAGATGTTTTCTGTTTTAGGTTAAGCAGAATTTTAAGATGTGTATGTATTTAAAAAATAATTTCCAGCTTAGTCTTTAGATACATTACCATGTTGTCTGTGTTGGCCAGTCTTAGCCCCAGCTTCAAGAGCTGGAGTCTGTACGAAGAATCTTAATGTCTTCACTTTTTGCTGACTGCTCTTTTAGCTCCAGCTCTCCCTCTAGCCCTTGGGCTTCTTATCTCAGCAGCAGACTATCTGCTGTTTGGGTTTGAGAGAAGCGGTAAGCAGACATGTGGGAATCATGACATGATGTCTGGCCCTCTCAGCTTCCCTTCGCTCTCCTCATGGGATAGTGCTTATGTGAATTCTGATTCTGACACAGTGTGGTCTCCCCAGGCACAGTACAGAGAAGTAAAGAATTGTGGTCCAGGAATGGTAGCTCACACCTGTAGTCTCAGCCCTTGGGAGGCTAAGACAGAGGATTACTGTGCCTCCTAGTCCAGCTTGGATGGCATAATGAGACCCTGAAACAAAAACAAAACACAACAAGGATTTGGAGGAGGCTTTCTAATCAATTTGGAATTCCAGAAGATGTTCTGGAGGATGTCAAAGAGATGGGTAGATGTTCTGCCCTGCATGGAATGGAAAGACTTCTCGAGTTATTCATACTTCTCATTGCAGTGACAAATGTTTCCAAGGGAACAGTTGAAAGGAGGAAACTCCATTTTGGCTGATGTTCTTAGAAGTTTCTGTCCATGGTCAGCTGGCTTGTTAGACCACTGGGAAGGCAGGAGCCTCATGGGGGAGGAGTGAGTGGAGGTAACCTGTTTACTTTATGGTGACCAGGAAGCAAGGAAGGGTTCAGGGGGCCAGGGACAGCCTATGCATTTCAGATAAGCACAAACAAATCCCCTGACCAAACCGCACTTCCCCCGCCTCCCAGTAATGAAGTCGTCCATCAAGAGACCAATCCAGGGGCTAGAGACATGGCTCAGAGGTTGAGAGCGCTAACTACTCTTCCAGAGGTCCTGAGTTCAATTCCCAGCAACCACATGGTGGCGCACAACCATCTATAATGAGGTCTGGTGCCCTCTTCTGGTGTGCAGGAATAAACGTAAGCAGAACAGTGTACACAATAAATAAATAAATAAATAAATAAATAAATCTTTAAAAAGGAGATCAATCCATTGAAGAAGCTTTGCAGCCCAGTTAACCTCTTAACAGTGCCACCCACTGTAGACCAAACATTCCAATGTGAGCCTTCTGGCAAGCACCTCATAGCCAAAGCATGTGAAAGGGGACTTACTATTTCTCTCATCTTAACTATATGAGTGTTTTGCCTTCATGGGTGTCTGTGCACCATGTTCATGTAGTGCCCATGTAGGTCAGGAGAAGTCGTTAGATCCCCTGGAACTGGAGTTACAGATGGTTGTGAGTCACCCTGTGGGGAGCTGGGAGCTGATACTGGACCCTCTGCAAGAGCAGCAAGTGTCCTTTGCCACTGTGCCATCACTCCAGGTCCTGTTCCTTCCTTTATTCCTGGCAGGTTTCTGCTTTTCTCTAAATCCTCTGTTCACACTTGTCCTTGTCTACTATCTTTAATTTTTTTTTTCCTGGAACTCACTTACAGAGTGAGACCAGGCTGGCCTCGAACTCAGAAATCCTCCCTCGTCTGCCTCCTGAGGGCTGGCATTAAAGGCGTGCGCCACCGCACACACTAATTTTTTTTAAACATATATACATATACATTTAAATTAAAGATTACATAATTCCCCTTCCCCTAAAAACCTTTGCATCTTTTGCTGTTGTTGTTGTTTTACACACAGACACACAGATACAGACAAACACTGACACAAACATACAGAGACACACACATAGGCATGTAGACACACAGATACAGACACACACTGACACAAACATACAGCACACACACAAACACACACATAGACATGTAGGCACACAGATACAGACACAGACACACAGACTCACACAGAGACATGCAAAGATAAAAGACAGACAGACAGACTGTTTAGTCCATTTTGTATCACTTTTATGCATATGATTTCAGAGCTGACCTCTTGGTTGGTGGCTCTTCCCTGGGAAAGACAACTTCCCCCAGTCTTAGCATGCCTTACTTGCCTGAGGTTCTTTGTCTGTGGGAGGGGTCGCATGAGATACCCCTTTCCATATTAGCACGCCTACGGGTCTTGTTTACTCGACCATATAGTTGAGGTCTCATAGGTGTGGTGCCCCTGTCATTCTCACAGCAAATTTCTTGGTCCTCTGGTTCTACAAATTTCTGCCCCATCTTCACCAACGTCCCCTGAGCCTTGTGTGCAGGATGCGTGCTGTGGATGTATCAGTTGGGGGTGAGCATCCCACTGGCTCTTGATCTCTGCTTTCTCATCAGCTGTGGATTTCTGTAGTGGTCTCTGTCTATTGCAAAAGGAAGCTTCTTTGATGAATGATGAGGACTATGGTTATCTGTGGGTCTAAGGATAGACATTTAGAATTCAGTTAGGACTGCACAGACTTCTGTTCTAGTGAAGTGGGGCACTGCAGGTTCTCCTCAAAGTTCTGTGCCCTTCCCCTCTAGCCTCAGGCAGATGGGTGGGTCTTCTTTCCCATCTTGACGGACCAGGGATTCTGCATGCACTCAAGATCTATCTTCCTGCCCTGTTTCCTTTCCTTTTGACTTATGAATCCTATCTCTTACATTCATTCTTTTTGTTATTTCTGATCCTACCCTTTAGGCTAGAGTATTGGGACTTTTTTAAACGGTGAGGGGGCACACACCTAGGCTGACTTTTGCGGGGTGGTGGTGCTGTAATAGCTTCATATAAAGACATCCTGTGATGTAAATAGCCAAGAACACGAGCTGAACAGACATGTATTTGGTTTGTATCCCTGTGCTGGGACAATAGCTCAGCGTCATTAGGTGCCATCTCTTTACTCTTGTATAGATGGTTGTGTCACTGATAGCAGCAGGACAGACCAGTTATCACAAGTCAGCTTTGGATCGGAATTCTCATTGGGGTGATCTCTATTTCCTAGCTTCTCTACCCAAGACAAATTTTAAGTGTTAAATTTTGTCTATATATACGTGTTTGTGTGTGCACACATGTGTATGTAGATATGCCTGCGTGTGTGTAAATGTGTATGAAAGCCAGAGGTCAGCCTCTGGTATCTTCCTCAATTGATGTCCAGTTTTGGGACAGAGTTTCTTACTGAAACTCATCTACTTGTCTTCCCAGTGCTGGGGTTACATACACATAGTGATGTTCCAGGCTTTATGTTGGTACTGGGGATCAAATCCAATATCCTTGCACAGCAAGTATCCATCCATCTATCCATCCATTCATCTATCTATCTATCTATCTATCTATCTATCTATCTATCTATCTATCTATCTATCTAAAGATGGTCTCCTTTAGTCCAAGGTAACCTATAATTTACTATGCAGTTAAGAACAAATTTGAATTTAGCCCCTCATTTCTACCTCTCAAGTGGTGAGATTACAGACATGTTCCACCAGACCTAGTTTCTGTAGTGCCAGGAATCAAACCCAGGACTTCATGCATGCTTGGTGAGTACTCTGCCAACTGAGCTACATCCCCAGTCCCATATGTGCATCTGTTTTTAAACTCCTTATCCTCATACTGTACAAAAGACAAAAATATAGTCAGAGAAGTATTTTCTTAAGATATATATTTTGTTATATTTCATTTAACCGTGGTTGATTTTAAGTATCTATAACACTTTATTCATAAAGTAAAATATAAATGGGCTGGTCAGAAGGCTGAGCTGGCAAAAGCACTTACCACTAACCCTAACTGCCTGAGTTCAATCCCCAGGACCCACAAGGCAGAAGGTGAAAACTCACTCTGAGCTGGGCAGTGGTGGCGCACGCCTTTAATCCCAGCACTTGGGAGGCAGAGGCAGAGGCAGGCCAGCCTTGTCCTACAGAGCGAGTTCCATGACAGCCCGGGCTATACAGAGAAACCCTGTATCAAAAAAAAAAAAAAAAAAAACAAAAACAAAAACAAAAAACAAAAAACACCTCACTCTGGCAAGTTTTCCTCTGACTTCCACATGTACACAGTGATACATGTGTACCTACAACCATATACACATACACGTGCATGTGCACGTGCGAACACACACACACACACACACACTTACACACACACACAAATAAGTTTTTAAAAATGTAATAATTTTTTTAAAAAATGAAATACATGTTAAGCTTTTAGCTCTTCTGGTTATAAATTAGCTTCAAATGTCCCTACACTGACATAGCCTTTTCCTGCAAAAGAAACAAGATGGAACAGACGTAAGCAAAGCAAGCCCCAGCGTCCGGCATGCTATCTTGAATTAACACTTCTTTCCTTTTGTTTGATCACATTTCATGTTTTTCTGCTTCTAGCTATGCCAGTTCCTTCAGTGACGTGCATTTTTGATTGATTTGAAAATTTCAGCCCCTTTTTCCTAAGCAAAAGAATTCTTTTGCAGTTCTAACCCGAATCAGCTTTTGATCTTCCATGCCGCTGTCTAGATTCTTGTTTTACCTTCTTTGTTCAAAAACTATTATTATTATGATTTTATTCACTCAGTGCTGTGTGTGTATGGTGTGTGTGTGTGTGTGTGTGTGTGTGTGTGTGTGTGTGGTGTGTGTACGTGTGCACATGCTGAGGATTGAACCCAAGGCCTTGGGCACACTAGACAAGCCCTCTACCACTGAGCTCCACAGCAGCCCGTGAACCGTGATTTTCTTAAGTATAAGTTTATATTTTCTGTTTTCTTATAATTACTTCTTGAACGTCAACATTTCTGTGGTCATTCTTCTCCATTTCCCAAACACATGAATGCCGTGGCTTCTTAAAAATTGTTTAGTGAGAACTGTCCTGGATTGTTATAGATTCGTTCTATGTGTATGATTATTTTGCCTGCATGTGTGTACATCATGTGCATGCCTTGTGCTCCTGGAGGTCAGGAGGAGGGGGTGTTGGGTCCTCTGTACCTGGTTGTGAGCCTCCATGTAGGTGCTGGGAATGGAGCCTGTCTTCTGCAAAGATGCTAAGTGCTCTTGGATGCCGAGCCATTTCTCCAGCTCCTGTCATCCTTACTTATTTTTAGGTTTGGATGACACATCAGTCAGCTGGGAAGATAACTCCAGATTCAGGGAGACCCTAGCATGGTCATACAGGGGCTAGGATGCGCAACCACTCCTGGCTTTCCTCCTCATCATCTTAAAAACATAACTTTATTAAGTTCTGATTCATAAGCCTACAATAACAAAACTATTTTGGTACTAATCTGGGCATAGAAATACAGACCAGTAAGACTGAGAAGAGAATCAGGAATAAGTGACCTGTATAAATCAATATAAATCAATATTTATTACTGACAGGCATTTACAACTGGTAGAAAAAAAGCTTAGGGTGTAATTTGTATAGGGAAAACTGTTTATCTATTTGGGGAATACGACCTGAAATATCAGCTTCAGGTAATACAAACATGTCTGTAATACAAACATGTTTAAAATTCCAGATAGATTTTCAACCACTCAAGTGTTTATGAAGATAAAGGAGAATACTTTTTTAAAAATCTTTCTGTGAAACAAATTGACCATTCATTAAGGCTTTAAATTTTTTTTTATTTAAAAAATTATTTATTTTTATTTTATGTTTATTGGTGTTTTGTCTGCATATATGTTTGTGTAAAGGTATCAGATCCCCTGAAACTAGAGTTACTTACAGACAGTTGTGAGCTGCCGTATAGGTGCTAGAAATTGAACCTGGGTCTTCTGGAAGAATAGCCAGTGCTCTTAACCACTGAGCCACAAGCCACGTGAGCAATTTTAAATACACAAAACAAGCTGCATGTAATCTATGATTAGCAGAAAGCTTTTAATGAATATATGTTTTGTTTCAACAAATTGGCTTCTTTGAATTCATTATAAAGAAGCAATTGAATCTACCCACAAGGCACATTTTTGGTTAATTTTGGTTATTAATACTTAATAAAGAAATTATAATATCACAGACTTACATCAACATGGGACATTTTAGTTTTTGGTTTTTGAGGGATGGTTTCCTGCACTCTTTAGCTGAGGCTGGCCTGGAACTTACTATGGAACTTACTATGTGTCTCAGGTTGGCCTAGGATTTGTGGTAATTCTCTATGCTTGGTTTCCAGGCCTATTCTGCTATGCACAGAACAATGCTGGATTTTAAAAATAGGTATTATATTACTAGAACAGAATGCCTTACAGGCTGTGAACTTTGTTTATTATTTCGTGTGTGTGTGTGTGTGTGTGATGTGCCCGCGCGCACACACACACACACACACACACACACACACACGTGCACATCACAGCACATCCATGGAGCTCAGACCAGTTTCGGGAATCAGTTTTTTCTTGTCACTTAGTTGGGACAAAGTCTCTCTTGTTCTTTTTCAGCATTGCATTCTCTAGCTTAGCTGGCCTCTGGGCCTCTGGGCAGCTCTCTTGTCTCTGGCCTCTGTCTTGCTGTAGGAGAGCTGGTCTTCTTCTTCCTCTTCTTCTTTTCTTCCTCCTCTTCCTCCTTTTTCTCCTCTTTCCTTCCTTCTTTTTTCCTCTTCCTTCTTTTTATCCTTCTCCTCCTCTTCTTCTTCCTCCTTTTTCTGAGACAGGGTCTCACTATGTAGTTCTGGCTCTCCTGGAACTCACTATGTAGATCAGGCTGTCCTCAAATTCACAGCGATCCACTCACCTCTGAGTGATCCACTCACCTCTGAGTACTGTCTCCTGAGTACTGGGATCAAGGGAATGTGTCTCTATGCCTGGTATTTAAGGCTTCTTTTTTTGAGTGTTGAATTCAGGTCACTGAAGTTTTTACGTGGCAAGTGTCACAGAAGCTTTTTCCCAGCCCAGGTGACATATTTTCAATGAGATAAAGAGCGGTTTATGAAATAGAGTATTTATCATGATTCTAACTTTGTTTATAAATCATAAAAAAGCATAAAAGAAAAAATACAAGTATTTTTAAAATGTTGTTAGCATATATCATTTACTAGCTGGAATATCAATGTTAAAGTCCTGACTTTTTCTCCTTTTCTACTTGAGGAAAATTCCTAACTTCATATCTCAGAACTTGGAGTCTATCAGCATACTTTAGAAGAGAAACAAGTTGCAGGAGCCAGTGATAACCTTGAAGCAGAACAGAAGTTCCCAAACACATTATGTGTTAATACACCCAGACAGTAGTTATCTTTGTCCATGGTCCACAGTCTCCAAAATATAAACTGGAATGATATCAGTGATGTTGCCGCTGCTGTCAATACAGCTGAGGCTGGGAGTCGAACTCATGGCCTTGTGTATGCAAGTCAAATACTTATCCTACTTACCTACAACCTCAGCCCCTTATTGGTTTAGACTGGTCATTCAATAAGTTGGAATCTTGGGCAGAGAAACCACCGATTGTCATCTGCTCTCCTCTTTAGGGTCCAGAAGAGAAAGGTGTGGGTACCGTATAGTACGGAGGCAGAGGAGTTCCAGCGAGCAGGTGCACTGCCTGAGCAAAACCAAGAGAAACAGTGGACATGTACCCCGGGTGAAGGAGCTGCTGCTGAGCGCCCTGAGTCCGGAGCAGCTGGTGCTCACCCTGCTGGAAGCTGAGCCACCCAATGTGCTAGTGAGCCGTCCCAGCATGCCCTTCACTGAGGCCTCCATGATGCTGTCCCTCACTAAGCTGGCTGACAAGGAACTGGTGCACATGATTGGCTGGGCCAAGAAAATCCCTGGTAGGACTCTCTACATCCTGACTGAGTTTCATTCTATTCGTTTGTAACAAGGCCTGGCGTTCACATTTTGGTGGCAGTAAACTTCACCTGGCTATATAATAGTGTTTGATACTTTGTTTTGTAACCTTTTCTTTATAAGTTTTGTTTGTTTGTTTGTTTGTTTTTTGTTTTTTTTTTTTCAAGACAGGGTTTCTCTGTGTAGCCCTGGCTGTCCTAGAACTCACTCTGTAGACCAGGCTGTCCTGGAACTCAGAAATCCGCCTGCCTCTCCCTCCCAAGTGCTGGGATTAAAGGCCTGCGCCACCACTGCCTGGCCGTTTTTGTTTTTAACATTCAACACAACTGCAGGTGACCAAGGAAGCCAGAGGTGTCAGAGTCCTTGAAGCTGATGTTATGGGCAATAGTGAGCTGTCAAGTGTGGGTGCCAGGAACTGAGCTCAGCTTAAGTGCTGGGAATAGAATTGGGTCCTCCGCAAGAGCGGCACGTGCTCTTAACTGTTGAGCAAAATTTATAATTTATAATGGTGGTGTTTTTTCTTTCTACCTTGACATATATAACAACATGTCCTGGAAGGTTAGATTCTGTTTAGAATTCCCAGACTCTCAGGTTTTATATGAAATAGAGTAATTCAGGAAGTATGGTATATAGAACCTCTATCTCCATCTGCCTTTTTTTTACTTTTGACTCCTAGGTCCATCTCCCACACACTGCAACACTGGCTATATCCACATCTCCTACACAAGCCTGTTGCTCATCTCTCGTGGTCAGTTGTGGTCTGGGACAGAATCTAAGGAGGGACCTACCCAGGCTTTGGAACTGGACTTAGGATCACTTGGGCAAGTCTAGGGTCTTGGGGCCTGGTTAAAAGGTAGAAATATGAATTTCATGTTGATGTCTCTTGTCTGTTAACACTGCAGCTTTTGAAGAAGGGTATGGTCAGATTGGGACAAGATTGAGCCAGTCTCACAGTGAGAGGGTAAAAGATATGTTAGATGCTGAGAAGGAAAGATCAAACTATCATTCCAACAGAGAAAGGATCAGTATTATATACAAATGGAGTAAACCAGCAGTTCAAGCGTTATGCATCAATGGGCCAGTAACTTCACGCTATCAGTGTGGAACATGCAGAGTATGTAGCATTTCGTCCTATAAAGTCGATATTTCGCCAGACCCCGCCTAGTCTTCAACTTAAGATGGTTTAGCTCACAGTTCTTCACTGTGGGTGTGATGGTTGGAAATAGACACGTCTACTCATTCTGGCTGATTCTACTCATTCTCTCTCCTTCGGTGTAAGATTCAAGAGATCACTTAAGCTATTTTTGATGCTTCATTATAAAATAGGTCTTGTACTAAATGGTGTTACCAAACTGTTCAAAGCATGTTTAAGGTAGACTAGCTGAGCTATGATGTTGAATAGGTTAACTTTATTAGATACACTTATTTTAAAATATTATTATGAGCATATGGTATTATTATTATTATTATTATTATTATTATTATTATTATTATTACATGCGTGCGCACAAGTAATAATAATAATCAAACTCACATCATCAGGCTCGCATGCATGCAAAGCACTTTTACTGGCTGAGATGTCCAGATGGCCCTACATTTTGTTGTTTTGAGATGAAAATTTCAGGGTAGGCCATTCGCTTATTTTACAGCCATCCAATATGTAAAGTCTCCGTTTCTCTGGATTCTAAGGCAGGCTGAGGTTCCCATGATCCAGTGGCAGCAGGGGAAGTAGCTGTATGAGCCAACTGTAAAGATTTGGCATTGTCGAGTGGGTGGATGACAAGCTACGGACTCCATGGCCCCAGGTGCAGGTCTCTTGCGGCCATCTGTTGGCTGGGCCCCATTTCTGCTGGGCTTTTTGGAGCTCATCCGCCTTCCAGCTTTGTTTTGTCTAGTGTGTCCACCTTTGCCAGGATTATTTCATTTTGTCTGCTGTTTCCAAGAGAAGGAAAACACCAAGGCACTTTCCTCTAGTTTGTATTTCAAGTGTTTTCCAAACACGATTTGCAGGATCTCACGGGAAGAACAGAGATGAGACTACTTACTATGAAAAGCTATTCGGCTTTTTGTCTGCCCCTCCCCCATTAGTTTTTCTCCAAGCCTAGCGTTTTAGAAGATTTGCAAGTGTTTTACATAGGACTGTGAGTGAGATTGAAAAGTGCATATGTATCCGGAACCCAAGCGGAGCACAAGCATACGGCTCTGGAAAGGGCTTGCCCCATCTGTGAGGGGTATGCGTGCGTGCGTGCGTGCGTGCGTGCGTGCGTGCGTGCGTGCGTGCGTGCATGCATGTGCACGCATTCACTTGTGTATGAATCTAGAGGCCAGGGGTTGACACTGGTGTTTTCCTCAATTGTTTGCCACCTTATATTTTGGTATAGGCTCTCCCACTGAACTTAGAGTTCATTGATTGACTAGACTGGCTGGCCAGTGAGTTCCAGAGGCCTTTCTGTCTCTTTCTCCCTAATGTTGGCATTATAGGCTCATGCTACATGCTACTGAGGATAAAACTCAGGTCCTCATAATTTCCTGGCCAGACTTTACTGGCTGAGCCGTCTCTCCAGCTTTGGATTTGTCCATTTTTACATTCATGTTCCAGTTACTTCTCCATTGTGCACACTTACAGTACCAGCATCCAAAGGGTTGAACATGTTGTGCTTTTACATTGTAGGAACACTGGTAAGATAGTTATAAGAAATCTTAGCTGTAGGGGATTCTCAGGAGGCAAGAACACTTCCATTTTTCCTACAAGAAAAACAGATTTGATGAAAGATTAAGTTACCAGCTGTGGGGGGATAGCGATGTAGTAGAACATGTACCTTCCATGTTCAAGACCCTGGCTTTGCTCCCTAGCATGTACGTACATGCACAAGTGCATGTTCATGTGCATGTGTGCATGCATGCGCACACGCACACAGTTGCTAGTTACAAAGGAACTAAGCTGATGTTCAAAACAGAATCCATTTCACTCAGAGGCTGTGCGTTTGACTACTGTGTTTATATTTTACAGTTCCCTCTTATTACTGTGTGTTACGGAAGAAGTTCCTATGTCCTCGGCTTTGTGCTAAAGACATTCACTCCCCTAGAGATTCTGTGTTTCATTCCAGCTCTGTGGCTAATTCATGCCACGAGAGTGGCATCTTCTTTTTTTTGTTTTGTTTTGTTTTTTTGTTTTTTTTGTTTTTTTTGGTTTTTCGAGACAGGGTTTCTCTATGTAGCCCTGGCTGTCCTGGAACTCACTTAGTAGACCAGGCTGGCCTCGAACTCAGAAATCCACCTGCCTCTGCCTCCTAAGTGCTGGGAAGAGTAGCATCTTCTTATGTCTGTCATCCTTGCTCTTTAGTGTGGAATCACCTGGAGACAGCACCTTTACCCAGAATAGTCCCAACTCTGCATAGCAAGTGTTACACAGTCAGAAAAACTATTTTAGTTGGAGCCTTGGCTGTCTGCAGGGGTGGGCACGACTCTGCTTACTTCCTACCACTCCCATCATCTAGACTCTAGTTACCCCATGCATCCACCCTCTAAGCCATGGATTGGGACAGACAGGCAACCCCTCTGACAGGTGAGCTTTGACTTCCTCAGTAGGGCACAGGAATGATTAGGCCCACACACCCACAGCTTACAAGCCTTAGCTCTGCCTTTTGGGTCCTTTCTAGCATTCTTCTGGGGAGCCAAGGGCTCTTTAGAAATATTAACAAAGGTTTGTTTTCTGAAGGAGTTGGAGGCCGGAAACTGCAAGTTGCACAACTGAGGTACCTTTAACCCACATTTAATCACCTCTTTGAACCACCGATTGATTCCTTCCCTGTGTTGTCTGGCTTTCCTTGGCATTTAATAACTTGCCACTCTGCCTTTATAGAGATGGGTTGCTAAGGGGAGGGGGTGTGTTTCATGGACTCATGTCTCCCCAGGCTTTGTGGAGCTCAGCCTCTTGGACCAAGTCCGGCTCTTGGAAAGCTGCTGGATGGAGGTGCTGATGGTGGGGCTGATGTGGCGCTCAATCGACCACCCTGGCAAGCTCATCTTTGCTCCGGACCTTGTTCTGGACAGGTGAGAAAAAGTACTTTATATTTCATCTCTGATCTGTTTAACTAAACAGAGAGGGAACAAAGTCCTAGGTGCCTCTGTTAAATTCTCACATGAAGGGGCAACTAGAGGATGATAACCTCACCCATTCCTTCTCTGGGCCCAGAGCCCATGAAGAAGAGGGCATGGGTACCAGACTCATATCCCACAATCCATTCCAGTCAATTTTGCAGCAACAGTCCCGGGCTTTGGCAGGGAACTGAATCCTGCAAGGTATTGGCCGTTGAGTGCACAGTCAACATAGGGTTTTTTTTTTTTTTGCATTAAAAATTCTGTACTTACATTATATTCTTAAGTTGCCCTGCAGTTGAATGTTACATCTCTGGGCAGGTGATAAAACTCTTTTGCGCCTTCCTGAACTATAGCTTTAATGCTAATAGTATCATTTATCTCTAATAGCATTTTTGGAACATGTGGTGGGAGAGCTTTTTATTAAGGTCAAGTGAAAGTTAACAGACACTGGGACGTGACAGTGCTCTGTCACAAATGGGTTAAATTTAGTTGTCTTTTAGAGATGGCACAGAGCAGGAACTAAATTTGGATTAATTGAAATGTTTATAGAAGATAAACTGGTATATCCAGCAACAGCCAAGCTTTGTTGTAGGAAAAATGAAAACTTTTGGCCTTTTGAGTGGTTCAGAAACTCTCATGGAAAGAGTCCTAGTGTTTAATGTTCAGTACATTAGACTGTGCAGAGGGCAGGAGGATACCTGGTGCTGTGCACCTGAAGTGCCCGCCCCAACTCTTGCATCGTAATCCTGTTACCACTTTAGGTCCTCAGAAGACCCTCACTGGCACGTTGCACAGATGAAGAGTGCTGTCCCAAGGTATCAGCATCCATTCTGCCTGTTGTCATGGATGACACTGACAAAGAGCACTGTTCTGAGTAATGGAGGTGTTTTGGTGGAGAACAAATCCTGTGGGAAGAGAGCTGAAGCATGGGATGTGGCTTGAGCAGGTGGTGGACAAGAGAGGGAGCCTCTGGAAGGCCAGAGCAGTGGGGCAGGTACCAGGCCCTTCAGTGGCCATCGAATAGCTAAGCTTATTGGCTGGTGTGTGCCAGGTACCATCCTAAGCACTCAATGTGCATCATCTTATTCAGTCTTCCCAGAAGCCCTTTTTGGAAAAAGCCTGATTCAACATCCCAGTTCTTCAGTTAAGGAACGGGGAAGTGAAGTAATTGGCTACAGCTGCAGGGTGGAAAGTGATGGAGCTAGACACAGTGGGATCTGGTCCAAAAGTCCACATGGGTCACAGTCCCCCGTGGGAAGAGGACTGGAAAGGAAAAGAGGAGGCAAAAGGCAAATTGATTTTATCATTTATTCTCATCTTAGAACACAGCCCATAGGACCTACTCAGGTTCTACCCACTTTGGAAACACATGCCTACTGTCACCTCAAGATTGTCAGTCAAGCCAAAAGGCCGAATACCCAGCCGGGCCTTTCTCTCTCTCTCTCTCTCTCTCTCTCTCTCTCTCTCTCTCTCTCTCT
>JANHMN010000022.1:5578861-5590024 GCA_030674055.1 Rhabdomys pumilio | reverse complement strand
CACTGTGCGCTGCTGTCACCGTGCGCTGCTGTCACTGTGTGCTGCTGTCACCGTGTGCTGCTGTCACCGTGTGCTGCTGTCACTGTATGCTGCTGTCACCGTGCGCTGCTGTCACTGTGTGCTGCTGTCACTGTGTGCTGCTGTCACCGTGCGCTGCTGTCACCGTGCGCTGCTGTCACTGTGTGCTGCTGTCACTGTGCGCTGCTGTCACTGTGTGCTGCTGTCACCGTGTGCTGCTGTCACTGTGTGCTGCTGTCACTGTATGCTGCTGTCACCGTGCGCTGCTGTCACCGTGTGCTGCTGTCACTGTGTGCTGCAGGCTTTCAGGAGCTGGGTGGATTTGTGGTGAAATCATCTGTTAGTTAAGGGCCTCCAGGACTCTGCCATGGAAGAGAACAGTTTTTGAGAGCAGTGATGTCAAATAATGTGTGTCTAGCTGGCATGAGGAGAAACCGGTGCTTTCCGGTTCATATATGATAATTTATTTCAAAGGTAGATATAACAGTTCATTCCTATGAGGCACACTTAAAAGGTTTGCCTAAACCGGGCAGTGGTGGCGCACACCTTTAATCCCAGCACTTGGGAGGCAGAGGCAGGTGGATTTCTGAGTTCCAGGCCAGCCTGGTCTACAGAGTGAGTTCCAGGACAGCCAGGGCTATACAGAGAAACCCTGTCTCGAAAAACAACAACAAAAAGAGGTTTGCCTAAAACTTTTATTTAAAATAAAGAGAAACTTTCAGGCTGGGTGGCATGACACACATCTGTAATTTCAGCATTTCAGACATAGAACTAGGAAGACCAGAAGATGAAGGCTGACCTAGGCTACATAGCAGGACCTTGTCTCAACAAAACAAAACAAAAAACCAAAAACAACTCAAAAACTAAACAAACAAAAAACCCACATCGGCAAGTCAAAGTAGGAAAATTGTCACCTGTCCCCATGACTGTCTGCTTTCTCTGACTAACTCACCCTCAACTATAATTTCTTGGTGTGGCGCTTTTGCTTTCTTCAAATGCTACTTAAATGTCTCTCAACTCCTAGACCAGTTTCTAAATCCAGCCCTATGTGTGACAATATAAAGGTTTGTTTTTCTTGAAATAGTTGGTTCTAGCAGTCTCTCTCATCAGCGTTTCGTGATGGGAGTGTGGGGTCACCCTTTGTAATAAGCTGAGTCATTTTTCGTGAGCCTGTTTGACACGATGGTTTGTATGTAAGCCATAGAAGTAGCAATTTCTTCAAGAAATTCTTATGCAGTGAGGTAGAGGCACCATGTAGCCCCACTGCATACTTCTACCTCAAAAAAAAAAAAAGTTTAAGAATTTTTAGATGTCCTGTTTTTAATTCTCCCCTCCTCTTCAGTGCTAAGGATTTAACCTACAGCCTTATGAATGCTAGACAAGTGTTCTACCATTGAGCCTGTACCCAAGCATAACTTGTTTTCTCTATATGGACATAGTGCTAGTGACTTCCTATGGCTAAGTGGCCTTTAGGTATAGTCAGAGGATGTACAAGATGGAACTTGAGATGAAGGCTCTCGATGGCTGCCTGATGCTATGTGTTCCTTCAATTCCCAAATGACCTCTTGCAGGGATGAGGGGAAATGCGTAGAAGGGATTCTGGAAATCTTTGACATGCTCCTGGCGACGACGTCAAGGCTCCGTGAGTTAAAACTCCAGCACAAAGAGTATCTCTGTGTGAAAGCCATGATCCTCCTCAACTCCAGTGAGTAACCACACGGCCACGCCGTGCTTTCCTGGGGAGAAAGACTGTCAGACTGGTGTGGTGGTCAAGAGGACTGACCTTCTGTTTCATTTAGAAGCCAGAAAATGACCTCCCTTTGACTCCTCCATTTTACATGGGTTAGAGTGTAGTTAACTTTCACAGACTTGAGCATAAGTTATCCATTGGCTGAACTTCTGGCAGTGGATTTGAAAAGTGGCCCCGGCCACTTGCGGAGAAAGAAAAGACTGACCTGGAGGTGGTGGCGCATGCCTTTAATCATAGCACTTGGGAGGCTGAAGCAGACAGATTTCTGTGAGTTCATGGCCAGCCTGGTCTACATAGTGAGTTCCAGGACAGCCTGGGCTACAACAGAGAAACTGTCTCACCAGTGTGGGCAGAGGCTGGGGGTGAGGGGGTGGGGAAAGAGTTTGAAAAAAAAAACAAAAACAAAAACAAACTTTACAGTATTTTCCATCGAGGCTTTCTTCATACCAGACATCTTAGGTGATTACCACGCACATCTGTATTTAATGCTTCAGCTTCTATGTTAATACGTCTATTCATTTGTTCAGTAACAACACTTAGGTTATAGTCACATGGCTTAAGGCATCAGGTGAGACAGAAAGCAAGGACGCTGTTCGGAAATGCACAGATCTACAGAATGGAGGGGCGGAGACGCAGGAGAGACTGCAGGAGGGAAAAGCACCAGAATCTTTAGAGAATGATTGCCTGTTTGGGGAACTGGGTAGTCACAGAAAGGTGGTCACAGGCAACTTTGGGGGTGTGTCTGAGTGTAAACGTGTATTCTGGAAAGGCCACACCCACTTCCATAGGGAGGAGGGATGACAAAAATGGAGGAGACTGAGGCAAAGGTGTCCCTAAGGAAAATGAGCCCAAACAGACTTGGTGTGGCAGGAACAAGGGGAGGGGCTTGGCCTCAGAGATGAGTGATTAGGACAGTGTCTGAGCTAAGTGGATGTTTTGGCTTTCCTGGTTTTTCTAACATAAACAATATCTGGTGATTGTGAATAACACTTAGAAGAAAACCATTCAAGGAAGATAAGAACGCTCAGGGAACACCGCTCCTCACGAGGGGCCACCATGACCTTGTTACTGTTTCCCCCAACTCCTCTCTCTTTCCCTCCCCTTCTCTCCAATATCCATTGATTATTGATTCTAATACCAAATCAATGGATGCCATTGTCTTATATAAAATGGAGTTGTATCCACCTATATACCCCATGTGTAGCTTCCTCATATACTTGACGTCATCCCCGGTTCCTTACAACAGCTGACTCAATGTGCTTGCTATGTCGATGGCTGTTGTGCTGCATTTAGAGAATAGTGACAGGTGTGCAAATGTAGGGCCTTTTAAAGCATCAGGAGTTTTTGAAACCAGTCATCAAATGCAAAGCTTCACCCGTGGCTGGTAAGTGAGCTGGCACTCTCAGTTATCCCCTTGGCCCCAATTTGGTATAATAACAGAAAATGACTATGGAAAGTGCAAAATACAAGTCCTGGCTTAAGTTGGCACGTTTGACAGATTTTTAAGTTACTCTGTCTGTGGCTGTAAGAGCTCCCAAGTGCTTGCACTTAGATTTTGTCATCTCCCCGTGGACTGGAAGGGAACATCCATAGAGCAGCTCTGGGGAGAACATAGGTGGCTGTCAGACAGTGGTGGGCTCGAGAAAGGGAGTTAGGCTGTGAAGGAGAAGGATGAGGAACACTCAAGACAGAATCTGAAGGACCAGAGACCCCTAAGACAACCTTTCTAGGTTACTCCTAGTCGGTAACCTCCTGACTTTACCTTCCTAACACCTGACCCAACACCCTCCTCCCGTTTTGTTTCTATTCACCTTTTACAAATTAGTGACAGAGTGCTACGTCCATCATGATTAAGGTTATGCAAGAACTGTCTGTCAGGTCTTTCTTTCTTTTCTTGTTTTTTTTTTTTTTTTTCCCCTTTGGCTTTTCAAGACAGGGCTTCTCTGCATAGCTCTGGCAATCCATCCTGGAACTCGTTCTGTACACCAGACTGGCCTCAAACTCAGAGATCCTTCCTGCCTTTGATATCCCCCTGCCTCTGCCTCCTGCCTCCTGCCTCTGCCTCTGCCTCCTGAGTGCTAGGATTAAAAGTTTGCACCACTACCTGGCCAGCCAGGCATTTCTAACCTGACTGTTGATGATATCCCCCCATGTGTGCTTCCATTTCTGTCTCTTTATTGAACAAAGGGAGATTTGCTTCAAAAGTACATTCCCAGCTCATCAGTGGAGGTCGCCAAATGTCAGACTTGTTATTCTTCCAGTAGGAATTTAGAACCCGTTCAGAGCCAACTGCTCCCCAGAAGGCGTTTTGTTTGCTGTTAAAACACCATTCTGTTGGGAAACCTTGTAATATCCTGGACATTGGATAGAGCTCTGAGAAAGCTGTTGCCATAGTAATGGGGAAACATTAGCCCAGGACTATAGGTTACCAAATGAAACATAGAAGCAAGCCCAGATTATCTACATCTGTGTAGATGGGCAAGACAGAAGCTCCACCCTTCTTCCTACAGCATCAAATAAAGCTGCCATTGTAGAAGGTGAGGAAGGCCTTGGGATGAAATTGCCATTTTGGGGCAGAAAAATCATTCAAATTTAAGGCAAATCCGAATTATTGAAAGCTTTTACAGAAACCTCATTGCTTACTTGGCAGTCGTAGTGAATTCATTCTGTTTGACACTGCTGTGGGGAAATTGGGATTTGGAAGAATGCTCCTGTTGGAACAGGGGGCTGCTATGCTAGCTCTGAAGGGTTTACAAGAACACCCCCACTTTTTTCTGGATTATTGGCAGTATTAATTTGAAAACAAAACAAAAACCAAAGCAAGGACTAACTTAGTGGACATTAGCTTGTCTCCTCAGCTAAAACAGACTCTGAACAGCCAGGGCTGTAGGATTTGTCTGGTGAGTGCTAGAGGAAAGGGCTGCACGTAGCACTGCTGGTCTGCAGGTGGCGCTCTTTAAGGCTCTGGCTGAGGGCTAAATTGCTCACTCATGTTTCAAGGTGAGGGAGGGAAATGACCTCTGAAGTTCACACAGGCTGAGAAACGCCTTACATTCTCACCATTCTGTTGGAAAACCTTGTAATATAATAATAGCCATAGTTAGCCCAGGACTCCAGGCTAGCAAATACAACACAGAAGCAAGCCCAGATTATCAAAATATCATGAAATCTTTTGACTACAGTCTAGTACATAGTTCAAGACTATTGGAAGAATTCTCACCTGCTTATGGTCAAAGCCTATAATTCAGTCTTTTGTACTCCAAGGAAGCCAAGGACCCAGCGATGCAGCTCAGTTGTAAGAGTGCTAGCCTAGCATGCTTAAGACCTCACGACTTTAACTACCCACACCCAAACCACTCAGAAGGGGTGTGGGGAAGCAATGGTAACAAAACAAAACAAAACAAACCAACCAAACAAAACAACACATAATGCTAGCCAGAGTCCAAAGGTAAATTTCACAATACTCAAAATGACTAATTAAAATTAGTACGTAGCTGGGCAGTGGTGGCGCATGCCTTTAATCCCAGCACTTGGGAGGCAGAGGCAGGTAGATTTCTGAGTTCGAGGCCAGCCTGGTCTACAGAGTGAGTTCCAGGACAGCCAGGGCTATACAGAGAAACCCTGTCTCGAAAAACCAAAAAAAAAAAAATTAGTACGTGAAGAAGAAAATATGGTGTTCAGTAGGAGAAAAGCCCCTCAGTTGGAAGGAAGACAAAGTGAAATGGATGAGCAGAGCATTAGAGAGTCATTAAAACACGTGCTGCATTTCATATAGAAAGTGTGAGTGGGCAAGGCAGGACTCGGAAAGTCTGCATCGGCCCCAGCGGACTCCGAGATGTGCGAACTGTCTCAGAGGGCGAGTTAACGGATTCACAGACAGCAGTTTTGAAATGACCAGCAGCTGAATGAGGCAACTTCATTCACTCAGAAATCACACAGAAGAAAATTTGTGAAGAAACACAGTTAAAAATGTTCTAGACTTACTGAAAGCTGTAAGCACGGTTTCCAAGAAGCCCTGCTCAAGAACCATGTGGATAGCCATAGAGCAAGGATGGGTCGTCATCAAGTTGCTTAAAGCCAGCAGGAAAGAGAGAAACCATTCTTCTTTCTTTTCCTTGCTATGAACTTCAAGCTGTCCTCAAGCTCCTGATCCCCCTGCCTCAGTTTCCTGAGCTGTGTCTGGCTGTATTGTCCAGACTGGCTCAAGCCATCTGTGTGTACCAGTGTTTGCAGTAACTGGAAATATTCAGACAAATACCACCACACCCAGAGCAGGAAAATGATAAAGAGCAGATGGGGGAGGGGTTGGGATGGCTATACATACAAAGGAACAAAGGGAAAGATGATGGCATATTTCTGTTTTGAAATCCGAGTCAAGAGACAGAGAAACAGGGGCTGGAGAGCGGGATCAGCCACTATGAAAGCCTGCTGCTTTTGCAGAGGGCTTCTGCTTGGTTCCCAGGATCCACATGGAGACACCTGCAATTCCAGTTCCAGGGGATCTGACACCCTCTTTTGGCCTCCACAGGTACCTGTCTTCACGTGTACATACACGTATACGTGCACAATATTTTTAAATCTTAAAAAAGAGTCATAAATAGCATCTTTAGAAACAATGTTACTCTAGAATTCTTTATACTTTTAAAACCAAAGGAAAACTAAAAGTATTTCCAGACATATAAAACTGAAACATTTCAGTACTAGCAGAACCATAGTATACGAAACACTAATGGTGGGGTTGGGGAGCCAGCTCAGCAGTCAGTGTGTGCTATTCTTGCTGAGGACCCAGGTACAGTTGCCAATAGCCAAGTCGGGGAGCTCACAACTGGCTGACCCTCCAGCTTCTGGGAGCTGATGCTTTCCTCTGGCCTCCGAGGGCACACGCTCATATGCCCCCCACAGTAGAAAATAATAATAAAAGTAAATCTTAAAAGAAATAGTAATACTCTTTAGAAAGTAAAATAAATAAATAAATAAATTCTACCAAAAAAAGTATGGAAACAGATCTACATAAAGAGTCTCTCAAATGGGAGTCAGCTGAGTAGACATTTGCTTTCTTACTGTCTAATCTAGTGCATCTGCATCTCAAAGATAATCTAGTGTCCAAAACCAGAAATCAGCCAACTAAATAAAAACCCCAAAGAACTGAGAGTTTTTTTTAGAAGTAAAATATATAGCAAGTATACCAGTGTCAGCATGGTGTGGTAGCCATGTCGTGGTTTGTCAAAGTGATGGTTTTTTTTTTTTGTTTGTTTTGTTTTGTTTTGTTTTGTTTTGTTTTGTTTTGTTTTTTGAGACAGGGTTTCTCTGTGTAGCCCTGGCTGTCCTGGAACTCACTTGGTAGACCAGGCTGGCCTCGAACTCAGAAATCTGCCTGCCTCTGCCTCCCAAGTGCTGGGACTAAAGGCCAAAGTGATGTTTTAAATAACTACAGGTTTCTGTGTCACGTGTCTTTACTAATGGGTATTTTCTATCTATACTAGACATAAACAAGTATCATTCAGCTAAATTTCAACTCGGTTCGTAGTGCACGTCAGTGATTTCTAAATATTAAGAGTGGCGGAATGAATAAACTGTAGGGCTTTTGGCCTCTGCTGTGGGTGGCACACAAGCAGTGTAGACTCTAACCCTTGATAGGCTTGAGTGAAAGAGATACACTGTCCTCTCTATGGGGACGTGTTGGAGGGAATGTATGTAATCCTAATTTGAGTTTCTTCTACTACCTGTCTAGGGCGTGTATAGGAAAAGCTGGAATGTACAGCCTCTTAAAATGCAGAGACAAGAAACTATACACTTAATAATCTGTTAGAATGTTAGTATTTCATAAATTAAAAGTTATCACGCCAGGCAGTGGCACATAACTCTGATTCCAGCACTCATGAGGCAGAGACAAGCAGATCTCTGAGTTCAAGGCCAGCCTGGGTGTGTTCAGGGCTGCACAGAGAAGCCCTGTCTCAAAAAACAGACAAACAAAAAACAAAGAAATAAAGAAAAGAAAAAAACCATGTGAACACTAGGACTAACAACCTATGTCAAATAAGGTGACAACTCTGTCGCTTACGAATCTGAAACTGTACCTACCTTATTGTAGAACCAGGGTCTAACTCTAGGAGACAGAATGGAATAAGCCTGTAGAGAATTACCATTGTTCTTTTTAAACAGCTTAAAGTAGGGACAGGGAGCCAGATATGGTGGTGCTTGCCAGCACTTGAGAGACAACAGCCGAAGATCAGGAGCTCAAGGTCCTCTGAGGCTCCAGAGCAAGTCTGAGGCCAGGCTGGATTATACAGACATTGTCTCAAACACCATAAACGAATACATTAGCAACAAATCTATTTAAACAGTTTTAAGGTTTTGAAAGAATAAAACATTTTATTAGTTGAAATAATTATAAGATTAAACCCGGGGTGTTCTATTTTGCTTTAGAGCAGCAGACATATTTTCCTTCACTCTTAAAAGCCAGAAAAAAAATTATAACATTATAGGATTTTTAAATACAGCACTCCAGACTTTCTGAGTTACTTCCCTCCAGCTGAGCAAAGCTTGGATCTTCCTTCATCTTTGAACATGGAGTGGAACAAGATTGCCATGAATCTTGGCAGTTTTGCTTCCAGAATGCCAGGTGAGCTAGAGAGAGAAACACACAACTGTTTCCAGGAAAGAGTGGGGCCGGTTGTGTCCTTGAGTTACTTTTCTGTGGTTTAAATGGGCATTGTGCCAAGAGCCCCTCCCTCCTCTTCCATCTTTACTAGATCTACCCTGTATCTAGCCAGGGTTCCCTTACAGCTTGGTGATGAGGTCTTGCTCTTGGGGGAAGAACCTAGCGGGAGGTAGTTCCTCATTCTTATTGGCTTACACCACACATATGCATGTGCAAATTAGAGCAGCTCTGGTCTCTCTGGGGAACTAGGTGTGCTTAACAGTTGAGCATGTGGCCTCAGTTTCCTTTTCTCTGAGCAATGACTTTGAGGTTCTCCTCCTTTTCCTTCTTTGTCCAGGTATGTACCCCTTGGCGACAGCAAGCCAGGAGGCAGAAAGTAGCCGGAAGCTGACACACCTATTGAATGCAGTGACAGATGCCCTGGTCTGGGTGATTGGGAAGAGTGGTATCTCCTCCCAACAGCAGTCAGTCCGTCTGGCCAACCTTCTGATGCTTCTTTCTCATGTCAGACACATCAGGTACAAACCTGTGGGATGCTGCTCCGATGGGGTGTGGGCAGAGCATGTGCTCAGGGCTTTGGGAAAATGTAAGCAAGTTTGCATAGATATGGTAGAATGTTTGAATGGAAATGGCACACCATCAGTGTATGCACCTGTGCCAAAGCTTGGTGCATAGTAGGTGTTGAAATGAGTGTCACATTGCACCTGATAGGATTTTTGTGGCAGCTGGTGGGACCCACCTGGATGTAATTTCTAGTCTTTAGAATTTGTTTATGGAGTCCTAAAATGGGCACTTGTCTCTTTAAAATGAGTTGCCACCTGCCTCAGACCACCCAGGGCCAAGGCCTGAGGTTATTTTCATAAGGATGCTAAGCCTGGCTCTCCTGGTTGTCCTGTGGTTGAGGACTGGGGATGTACACCAAGTTGTCCTTTGGTTTCCGTGGCATCAGGGTACCAAGAATGAGACCTAAGAGAACTTCCCAACAGGCTGAGGAAGCAAGGCTGTGGATGGAGCACAGTCCAGCTCAGCAAGTGCATTGATGAAGAGGTTGTGATGAAATGGCTATTATTGGTACAGTGACGTTCAGTGGCTGGTGTCATCCAGGAGGAGGTGAAGACAGAAGGTAGTGCTCCCCAAATAGGAAGCTATAAGAGCTGTGGGGAGGACAGTGTTGAATCAAGCATTTCACAAGAAGGAGGAAAGAAGAAAGATTTCTCCCTGTTTTTTCTTTTAATGAACACTTGGCCCATGACCTTTTGCAGAACAGAGATCAGCCTATCCTTACAATGTGTGAGTTCACCTAATTGCTTATTTGGGAGTTTATTCATAACTCCCAAGTAAGTACATGTGACTCTTTTAAGGTCAAGCCAAGAATGGCAAACATTTTCAGTGTCTTGACATGTACCTTCCCAGCTGAGTCGGTCAAGGAGCTAGGTGCTTCAGGTCTCGCAGTGTGAAGAAGCCAACTTACAGTTACACTCTTTAGAGCCATGGCTCTGTGGCTTTTGTGCTTCGTATGAATGAGCTCACGGTGCAGCACTGGTGGGTGAGCCAGAGGTGAAGATGACATCACTTTTACCCTTGAATGTAGACTATTGAGGGAGCTGGATTCAGGAGCTAAAGAACAATGGGGTGGAAGGAGGTACAGGGAATGTGGCAGTGGGGCCAGGTGGGCTGGCTTTGTACAGGAGCCTTAGGGACTATTTCAACATTCTCTTGGCTATCTGGAGGGAAGCATTCTGAGTGCCTTTCCCCCTCCCCCATAGTAACAAGGGCATGGAACATCTGCTCAGCATGAAGTGCAAAAATGTGGTCCCAGTGTATGACCTGCTACTGGAGATGCTGAACGCTCACACGCTTCGCGGGTACAAGTCCTCCATCTCGGGGTCTGAGTGCAGCTCAACAGAGGACAGTAAGAGCAAAGAGGGCTCCCAGAACCTACAGTCACAGTAATGGCCAGGCCTGAGGTGGATAGGCTACAGAGATGGTCAAAGTGGAACATGTACCCTAGCATCTGGGGCTTCATCTTAGGGCTGCCTTGGTCACGTTTCCCTTATCCACATTGTATCTCCCAGGAGTCAGGGTGGTTGGGTTGTAGTGCTCCTTGTACCAGGACGTACCGTTGAATGCCGACTTCTAACTAGTATAGCCTTAGAAGGTTCTCAGTGTACCTGCCATCTCCTTTCCCATTTGGAAAACATCTTAAAAGTTCTGGAATGAAAGGTCAAAGTCTGACTTGGAAAAATTGGCCTTAGACAGGAAAAAGAATGTGACATGTGACACATCTATAAGAAATGAACCGTAGAAGGGTGTGGCCATGAAATCACCTTTGAATGGTGTCTTCTAGACCACTTGATTGTGGAATTGAAAACTACCTTGACAATCAACTCATTTCAGATTCCTACCTCACAGGCCTGTGAGGACTCATGACATGTTATGGGTTATTCTATCAAAGACCAGAAAGATAATGGTCAAGTTTAGATGTGACCTTGTTCCTCCTCCCAGAGCCCCTTGCTGTCTATGTACAGATTCATTCTACTTGGGTTACATTCCTAGAGCCTGCTTATTTGGTCTGAGTGTGGTCACTGTCACGGATTAAGATTTAAATCTCATCCCAGCACTTGGGAGGCAGAGACAGGTGGATTTCTGAGTTCGAGGACAGCCTGGTCTGCTGAGTAAGTTCCAGGACAGCCAGGACTACACAGAGAAACCCTGTCTTGAAAAACCAAAAAAA
>JANHMN010000022.1:5557179-5575584 GCA_030674055.1 Rhabdomys pumilio | reverse complement strand
ATAATAATAATAATAATAATAATAATAATAATAATAATAATAATAATTTCAAAAAATGTGTATCTTTTGCTTTCTACCATTGAGCTGCATCCCCAGGCTCCCCTTCTCCCAAATTTTTTCTGAACTACAGAATTTATCAAGCAGGGTTACTGAGGCTTACGTGAGATCTACCTATGAAACTCCACATGCCTGACACCCCAGACACCCCTGGGAACAGCCACAAACAGCTTAGAAATTTCAGATGTAAGATTTTAAGTCTATATTTTACCCGTGTGCAAATTAAAGCTCCAAGGGGGCAGCTGACTTGCTCATGGTCTTTGCAGTTTCCTGTAGCCAAGGCTGGATGGCGATTCCAGCCTCCTGTTCACTGGCTGCTTTCTCTGGCCCCAAGACGCTACCTGTGAAGCAGTGTTGTGATGACAGTTGGTGAAGACGTGGGTGACTTCTCTATCCTCTATCATTTTTACCTTCTCAGCTTAGAGTGCTTGAGCCTTGGCATAGCGGCAACAGCGATAGGCAGGAGAGGGCCGGCCATGTTACTCCTGTCCTGCCATCTTGGGTTCTTAAGCCAGAACCCAAGCGTCACTTCCTGGTACTTTTCCTCCAGTGCATCTGAGCTTCCCACATGCCTTGAAAGGATACCAGTATGAATGGCACATTTCCTAGATACCAATGCCTCCCTGTGGGGCTGAGTACACTACATACTGGTTTTCCCCTGGTAGCTCTCAAACTTCATGGAATTTAAATCTGGCTGTAAATCGTGAGCTGTCTCAGCATACATGAGTTTAAAAATACCAAGAATCATCTTCCCTTGTAGGCCAGCCTTGATGGTGGGCTTTCTCTTTGTGAAGGGTAAAGGTTTGTCAGCCCATAATAGTTCCCAGTAACTGAACTCCCAGTGCTGTACATTTATTTGTCTTGTGAGCCTGGACCTATGACTTTATTGGGTAGTGGTCGTGTGTCCTTCTGAGCCTGTTGGTTGACTGTAATTTGTCATATTTTCAGACAGATGCTGTGTATCATCAGACTAACATGTTGGTAACAGACCTAACTGTGATCGTTTTGAGTTGCATGTGGTAGCTTACTCCCAGGAGCCCAAACACTGGGGAAGCTTGCTATGGATTATTTAAGGCTAACCTGGGCTACAGAGTGAGAGACTCTTAATCTCAAAAAGCTGAATAAACAAAAAGACTGTGATGCTTTTAATACTGCCCGCCCATTTGTCTGGGAGTCTTTTGTCCTTACCACGTCTCTCTAATATCTATGGAGCCGCTGCAGAGAGAAGTTTGATGTGACATAAAGAAAGTGTCTTTCATAATTTGGGTTTTAAAAATGTATTTGTTGGGAGCTGAATGTAAAAACTTACAATTGCCGAGCTAAGCAGTGTCTGGTTTTTCTCTGTTGGGGTTTGTATTATTGAAAACTGGTCATTCTTCCTAGGAGAGGGACCATTAGTGTGGATGCTTGCCTACCATCTGAAGACTTACTAATCTCTCTTCCCCTAGGTTTCCTAAACAGGAACAATTTAGTTTACAGTCATTACTTGTAATCCAGGACCACCGGCCCTGTGTATGGCTGTAAATGTCCCAGGATGCAGAGGGTCCATTTATTTTCTAATTTATTATTCAGTTTATTTGGGTAGAATTTCTGTAATTATATATAAAATATTCCTTTATTATTCAATTTATTTGGGTAGAATTTCTGTACTTTGGTCATCCGAGTCAACTAGTAATATACCCTTCAGAGACAGGGTGAAGGCATTCATTCATTCATTCTGAAGTTATTTTTGTGCCTATGGCCATTTGAAGATTTTCCCCCTCCAAGTAGGGAAGGAAAGATGTGAGTAATTTGCTTAAGACTGACAGTAAAACATGAATCGTGCCTTATGGGTGTTTAAGGGATAGTGCAAGCTCTGCAGGCAGAAGAGGCTTCCCCTGGCATGTGTGTGCATGTGTGTGTATGGTGGGCAGTGGTAGTGGTGAGGGGCAAACTTAAAATTCAGAGGTCCTTAAGTTCAAAAAATGTCTATATCAGTAGCCTTTAAAATACAAACAACCCTTGGACACACCCCAGTGTGCCTTCCTGAGGGCAGTGAAGGCCTGTAGAATACTTTCTTGGGAGCACAAGATGGGAAGGAGCTGGAACTTCTGCTAAAGTTTTGCTACTTACCTCAGAGCAAGGAACATTTTAAAGCAATTCAGTGGCTCTAGAAAAAAGTTGCAACATTTAGATTTTTTTCCTCTACCTTCCCCCTTGCCCCCAGACTACCGTAAATGACACACCGTTATGGTGGGAGAGAAAGCCTACCTTTTTTCTCTATCCATTTAATAACTTGAAATGACAAATTTTTTTAAAATACCCCCCCCCCCCGAAAACTGCTGGGGAACTGAATGAACGGCTGGCTTGAGTATCTGAAGAGTGAAGGGTCCTGGTTGGAACGCATGCTAACAGGCCTCACTGCCTAACTCCAGGTAGGGGTTCTGCCCAGTCATTCCTGGCTTGTGTGCTGATGCAGGGAAAGAACTAGGTTAGCAACCTTCAATCAAGGATGGAGAGATGCTGACTTATGTGAAGTGAGATGTACACAATGGGAGGCAGGGGCTTCATCTTTCTTGTTAGACAGCCTACTACCTGTCAGAGGTGGAACAGTAGCCTCTCCTTTCTTTGGAGACAGGCTCTCTCTGTGTAGCCCTGGTTGTCCGCTTGTAGACTGAGTTGGTCTCAAACTCACAGAGATCTGTCTGCCTCCACCTCTCAAGTATTAGGACTTAAAGGCATGCACTAGCACACCTAACTCAGACAGACCATTCCTTCATTTAAAGATGCAAAACTTTTATTTTTTTTTTAATTGCATATAGAGTCTCCCTATAACCTAAATTGACCTCTCAATCCCCCAAACTTTGAGGGATCAAATGACATCACAACACAACTGGAAAGTTTTGTATTTTCTTTTTTTGTTTTTTTGTTTTTTCGAGACAGGGTTTCTCTGTGTAGCCCTGGCTGTCCTGGAACTCACTCTGTAGACCAGGCTAGCCTCAAACTCAGAAATCCACCTGCCTCTGCCTCCCAAGTGCTGTGATTAAAAGCGTGTGCCACCACTGCCTGGCAAGTTTTGTACTTTCTTTCATGCACAAAATCATACAATAAAAAAAAATATTGTATAAAGTTACCTGCAGTATATATGGCTTAGGTATAAGTGAAATATAGTTCTATCCCTAGATATCTTGTTATAGTTACATAAATTTTCCCAAAATTATCTTCAGTTCAAAGTACTTCTAGTTCTAAGCATCTGGAGTAGACATGAGCCACCTGTAGTTCATTTCAGAAAACTGGCGATGGAGAAGAGCCACACTCTTAAAGAAAATAGACTCTTTTTCTCCCAAACATTATCAACTTCCAGTAGTTCCTAAGACAGGAACTATTAGCGCCCACCTCCCCTCTCCATGCTGAAATTCTGTCTGGCCTGAGCCAGCACTGGTCTTGTGCATGTGTCTCACTCAGTTGCTGTGAATTTGTATGCGCAGCCATCCTGTGTCTAGAAGGGACTGTTGTCATCCTTACAGTCTCCCACAATGAACCCTGAGCCTTTGGAGGAAGAGGTATAACACAGATACAGGGCTGAGCCTTCTAAAGTTTCTTATTCTTTGCATCTTGATCAGTTGCGGGTTTTCTGTGTGAATTACCATCTACTGGAAAAAGCCTCTCTTGCAAAGGTTGATGGATACACTATGAATATAACATTAACCCATTAGGAGTTAGTTTAATACATTAATAGATCCTCCCCTTAGGGCATATTAATCTGTCCAGACACAGGTCCTTGGTCCCGATAAGAAAGGAAGATAGGAGGTTAATCCTGTGACATTGACACCACTATTGTAGCAGTGGGCATGTCTTGCCAGGTTGTTATAGTTTTTCAGGGCTCATAGCTGGGCGAGATTGGTGACTTCCAGCCAGGAGTGGTGGCCTTTAACCCTGGCACTCTGGAGGTAGGTAGATATCTGAGTTCAAGGCTTGCCTGGTCTACATAGTTGAGTTCTAGGCCAGCTAGGGCTACACAGTGAGACTCTGACTCAAAAAAAAAAAAAAAATTGTTTCTGTCACTGATAGCGCATAGCACCTTCAAGCACTGGGAAAGCTTCCATGTGAGTACCAGCTTGAGTGCTCTGTGTTTTGTGACTCAAGTGTGTTCTGTCTTTAGTACTAGGCTTTCCAGTGAAGTTCTAGAGTGTAACCAAGAACATCGGTAATGGCCTGTAATGTTTCAAATTATTATTATTTTGTGTATGCGTGGGAGGGTCTCACTATATAACCTTGACTGGCCTGTAATTGACTTTGCCTCTGTCTCCCCAGGGATTCTGAGATTAAAGGCATGTGACATCACGTGAGGCCCTTCTTCAATTTTAATAGATGGGCTTGCTAGGTATAACAGGCTCTATCAGGATTTGGAGGACAGCTTTTCAGGCCCTTTAAAGGTTTGTTGACTAATCAGCTGTTACTGTAATCGACATGGTTTGTAAGTGACTTGACTTTCCTCCCTTGGAGATCTAAAGCGCTTTTTAATATTTTGCATTTTGAATATTTTAACTCTATAATATGTTATGGAGAATTTCTTTTCTGGTCTTATCTATTTAGTGTCCTTAGGAATCTTTTTCTCTAGATTTGGGAGATTTTCTTCTGTGATATCTGTGGACAAGTTTTCGAGGCCTTCACTACGCTTTTCTCCTTTCATGCTCAAAATTAGATTGTCTTTTTATGGGGTTCCAAAACCTGTCCATGCTCCATTTGTTATTGCTATAATTATTAAATTTCTCTTGTTCTTTACTGAATGATCCAATTCCTTTATTTTGTCTTCCATCCCTGTCTGTTTTTGACATAATCTAGTCTGTTGCTCAGACTTTCCGCTGAGGCTTTTAATTGGTTTGTTGAAATTTTCATTTCTAACATTTCCATTTGAATTGTCTTAAAAAAAAAAAAAAAAACCTCAGAACTATTTAGCTCCCTTCATTTTGTCTCTGTCTTGAGTTGTTTGACCATAGTTACAATCATTCTTTGAATCCTTTAAGTTCTTCTATGCCATTTTCATTAGGGACCGTAACTGTGGGATTTGTACGGCTGGAATTTGTTGAAGGTTGTTTTTTAAAGGTATACTTATTTTTATGTATATGAGTGCTCCATCTGATTGTACGTCTGCATATCAGAAGGGGGCATTGGATCCCATTACAGATGGTGGTGAGCTGGGATGTGGGTACTGGGAATTGAACTTAGGCTGAGCAGGCAGTGCCCTTAACCACTGAGCCATCTCTCCAAGCTGGTTGAGGACTTTCTTTTATTCAAGTCTCAATCTTTCAGCAGAGGTATTTAGTGTTCAGGACGCTAATTCACAGTAGCACTGGGAATCTCAATCTCCTGTTTGTTGGTCAATGGAGTTACAGCCTCTCTCCCAGTCTTCTGTTTTTCTGCTACAGCCTAGCGGTGTCTTCAGTTCTAGAACAAGTTTCACCGGGCAGTAGGAACTTGACTGGTCCTGGGACCCAAGCTGGATAGGACAGCTGGCAGAACTCTGGACAGTGGGGTATATATAGGTGGTGACTGAATGGTCCCTGGTGGCTATTGTGTTAGGATCTGGTGAGTCCTGGAGGGAATGGAGACAGGCTGAGAGGAGGAGGCTCTTCCTGGCAAGCAGCCAGAGGACTTGGATGTCTCAAATGGACTTCAAATAGGAAGGGAAGTTCAGGTTGCCTATGGATCCACACCAGCATGTGGTGGCGACAGCTTCACTGAGACCAGCTGAGTCTCAGGGAGGCAGAGAAGGGGTAGTCTGGGGGAGGGGGAGCACAGTCAGCCTACCTACCTGGGTCTGTGCCACAGGCGGAGGCTGCAGGGTCCATGGTAGCAGTGGGTGGGATCAGGTGAGTCTAAGATAGTTCGTGTTGTATTCGGAAGACCAAGTGCACCACTGAGCTGCTTTCTAACAGAATTCAATACACAATCTGGCTTTTTTTTTTTTTAATGAGAAACATCTGAGTTGTACATATCACAAATAGTTCCAAGTTTCTTTAACCAACCCCTGGTGGCCAAACAGCTCAACCAGACCTGAAGTGTCTCTTTAAACATGAAAAGTCTTAAAAAATTAAATTATAAAAACATCCCTATCAAGACTGTAGTTTGGCATTTACTGTACATTAGTCAAAAGCTCAGGCTAAAAATCTTTGTTTTTTTTTTTTTTTTTAAATCAAAGTTTACATATACATACAGATTCCGCATTGTTAAAAAATATGCACAAATAACGACATCCATGCAATAAAATTTCTTTAGAAATTTTTAAAGCAATGTGAAAAGGGCTGACCTGGGTACTGAATGGGAGATTTTGGTTTATAACCTGGGAAGTACAGACTACTAGCTGATTGGAGGAAAACTGATTCTAAATTATTTAAAATGTATTTGAATCAACCAATCAGCTCAGTGCACAGAAATTTCCGAACCATTACTAAGGTAGGGACCCACTAGCTTCTTGGATATAGTCCTTCTACGTGCTGAACATTGTTGTTCAGTGGGTCTTCTGAGCTGTGCTTTAACAGTGTTTTCCAGAGTGTGTGGCTCTTCCAGAGTTCTCTGAACCCATCTGAATGCCAGGTCCTGCTGTACTTGATTCTCTGTCTCAGCAGAAGGACGTCTTGTCTGAGTTGTCCTGGGCTCCCAGAGGAGGAAGACAAGAGGAGGGAGGTGTCTGCAGCAAATCCCTGGCTAAGAGTCACTCCTGGATTGGTCTGATGCACCCACGAGCTGAGCACCTGTGGCCACCAGGCTGTCGGCACGGCACCACAGCTGGCAGAAGCCTCTAGGTGGGAGGTGGCCCGTTGGTGTACCGAAGCATGGGGTAGAAAGAGCGGGCAAAGTTGTTGGCCTGGGTGCAGCTGTAGTCATCTTCAGAGGCAGGCAGCAGGCAGGCCAGGAGCAGCAGCAACAGGAGCAGCAGCTGCAATGGTAGCGCTGCCCTGATCACCCTTGAGAGGAAGGAGCGCCTTGGCTGTGAGCTGCCGTGGCTGTCGAGGTGGGGTGTCCTGCCAACAGAGAGGTGGGGGCACTCATCAGGAGGGTTCGTAAGGCACACTCACCATCATCTCACTATGTGTTTATGGAAAGAAATTGGGGCTCTGGGATGCGAGGCTCAAATAAGCTGACAGCTGAGGTGATGGCTGGTTAACATGTAAATTGACAAGGTCTAGAATCATACAGAGATAAGCCTTTGGGCATGTTGTGAGGGATTTTCTAGATTAGGGCAACTGCTCTAGGAGTGGGAGGCACTGTTCCAAAGGCTGGGGGCTCTGAAAAGGAAGGAGAAAGCAAGCCAAACGCCCATTTGTCTCTCTGGCTGCTTCCTGACTGTGGGGTACACTGTGACCAGCCACCTCGGGCTCCTGCTATCAAGAGTTCCCTGCCACGATCGACTGACTGTACCCTTGGCACTGTGAGCCACAATAAATGTCTTTACTTCCATGACTTTGTCAGCGCGTTTTGTCACAGCGATAGAAAAGTAACTCAGGCAGCTGGAGGGCACTTCTGGAAGAGAAGCTTGGTCCTCTCCACAGGAACCCATGGGGAGTCATCGTGGGAAGTGTAACCCCATTACCTGCTGTCTGCCTCCTCTTCCTCTTCCTCTTCCGCTCCAAACTGCCGGAACAAAGAAGCCCATAATGGAACATGTCCTCCCTTAGGTTAGCCACCCCTTCCCCACCCTCTTAAGGTCTAGAGTCACACCACATGTGATTCAACTTGATGACCTAGAGGTCTGTTAAGCCATCAAGATTTTCATATTTCAGTTTACGGATCTGATTCACTGGAGACATGAGGAAATCCCTCAACACAGGCCTCACCTACAATCTACTATGACCTCAAAAAGTAACTCACCAGGAGAGAGCCTTTGAGTCAAGTCTTTTAAAAAACAATCATTTTTTTAATGATCATTTTAAAGGGTCAGAAAGAGAACTCAGCAAGGAAAGACTTTCTGCCGAGCCTAATGACCCAGGTTCAATGTCCAAGTGCTGGAAGGAGAGACCTGGGTCCTATAACTTGTTCTCTGACCTCCATATGTTGGCAGTGGCATGTCTGTATATACACACTCAAAAGTAATTGTTTTTAAAAATATTTCTTTTGGCAAGAAGACTGGTTGAAATAGATTTGTGCTATCACAAAAGGTCCTTGGACTCTCAAGATTCTGCCATCTTAGTGGCTGAGAGCCAGGCTGGGTATGTTTTAAGGAAGGAAGGGCACTGACCTTTGCAAAGGCTGCTGGAAGCTGTTCGCCTGAGTCCACTTCATCAAAGCTGGTCAAAGAATCGTCTGGGTTCTGAAAGCCACACCCAGTTGTTCAGTTTAGGGCAAAACAAAGTTGTGGGTAGCCTCCTGCACTGAGCTTTTTGAACCCTTCAGAGAGTAGTCTGTTCCCACCCTAGCTTAACTCTTCTAAGAACTCTCTCCTCCCATTAAAAGACAGACGTTTTCAGACAAAAGGCCAAAGCACCGGAAACCCACAATCCCAATTGGCTGTGAGTCTCCGTCCATCACTGATGGACTCTGTGACTGCTCCAGCTGGGGGAGGCACAGTCTGGTATGCTCGTTGGGTTACAGCACATTTTCAAGAGAACTGGAGCTCAACAGAGTAGAGGATAATTAGGAAGGAGACCAGGACAGTCCAGAGAGAAAGTGGAGGCTTGTATCCGGCGTGAGGGCAGAAAACATGGCGGGACCCATCTTGCATATGCCCCATGAGAGAAGTGATGGCTATCTGCCTTTTTCCAAACGATAGAACAGTTGCACTGGCCTTATGCAACTAAAGCTGCATAGCCAGGAAGGGGCTGGAACCTTCACCCTGACTGCCTTTCCCACAGTGAGGCTGCAGCCTGCCACCCCACCTGCCTCTTCTGAGGTATCTTGGCCACTTGGCAAGTGGACTGACTCACCAGGCTTCCCTGCAAGGACATCAGATCTTGAGCCACTTGCTCTCGCAGCTGTGTGAGTTTCTTCTCGATTACGTGGACCTTCTCTTCGGCCTCAATGTAGTCTTCTCCGTGCCCCTTAACCAGAAGGCTGGAGGAAATCTCCTGCAAGGAGTTGACTTGAGGCTGACGGTCTATCAACTCCTTTTCCAGTTGCTGAAAGCAAAATGGTGTAAGACAGTTGTCGGAGGGGAAGACGGCGCAGCCTTCTGTGTTCTGGGATGAATGCTAGGTACAACTCCATTCCACAACTTTTTTTGGTTCATTGACACCAAATGCTTCGCACTATTCAGAGAGCAGCTGAATAGGTTGTAACCAACCCGTTTTAATTCCTTTGAACTCTAAAGATACGTTGATGTTGAGAAATGAGGGGAGGAGCAAAGAAGTGTGCTATGAAAAGCCCAGGCTCTTACCCACTAGGGCAGGGAAACTGAAGCCAGTACACCAAGAGCTGTTAGCCTGAGCACACTGCCTAGCTACACGGAGGGTGCACCGGGCGCCACTCAAGGGCTGTCTTTCTGCTATGCAGCTATCTCCATTCAAATTAAAAGAAGAAAATCAGTTTCAATAACATTCCAGCCCCTTGGTAGCCACCTGAGGTACAGAGGTAGGAGATACCTACTCACGTAGAAAGTTCTCTCGGACACTGCTACGTAGGGAGTGGAACTCTACAGAGATTTTAGTATAAATTTTTTTTTTTTTAAAGCCATGGCCAGCAATTTTAAATATAAGATACTGAAAATTAAGCTACATGTGAGCTGATAGGTAAAAACAAGTCCCTTTGAGACATGTGAGAATGTATAGATCTCACCTTGGCGTATTAGTGAAAAATAATCTATAAAGACACAGTTACCTCCAGAAAATAGGACATTTCTACTATGAATATAGATAACACATGCAACCCATATGTCCTCCCTCACCTCCCAGGCAAACAGGACAGTCTGCCCTCTGTGCCCAAGGGTCCTGTACCCACAGTCTGTCAGCCATGGATCAAAACACACAACAAAGAATTACAGCTATTCTGAATATGTGAATGCTTTCCTTGTTATTACCCTTAAGTGTGGCATAACAGATATGTATACAGCATTTACACAACTCATTATATTAAGGACTATAAGTAATCAAAGAGGATTCAAGATGTATGGCAGGATTTGTGTAGGTTGTATGCAAACATATGCAAAATGTGCATAAATATTTAAATTTACGTAGACAAACATTTTACCTGGCGGACTCAAGTACCCTCGAATCTGGGTATGTGCAGGAGTGTAAGACCACTGGATATCCAAGGGCGAATATATTAATAATGGAAAAAACATGCTTCAGTGGTCTTGACTTCCAAAAAGTACCGTTAGTACACTGATGTCCTCACCTCTCTGCATGAACTCATGAGTCACAGCCACCAACAGTTCCCAGAGCAGCACTGGATGAAGCTGCCAAGGACTCTGACCCATGGAGCTATTCAGTGGCTAGTAGGCCTGTGGAGGAAACTTACCGTTAGCTCTTTCTGACACTCCAGGAGGACCTGGCGGTCGGCCTCTGGGCTGGTGACATGCGCCTTCTGCCTTCGGCTCTCTGCACTCGCTAGCCACAGGAGCAAGTCTTGACTCAGTTGGTGAAAGTCCTTCAGAAACAACACTTGTGAGAGCCCCGCTCTTGGTGGGGGCAGAGGGAGGGAGTACCTAGAAGGAGCTGCTCATTCATCTCCATTAGTCAGTAAGCAAAGGACCAGATTTTAGTGACAGGCCAGGGACTCAACCAAGGAAAGAAAAAAAGCCAGGAGGAAGAGTGTACACCTGGCTGAGCCCTGGGAGGCATCAAATATAAAATGATACCAGCAGTGGGGGTGGGGTGAGTTGGAGTGGGAGGTGGGGTGAGGTGGACTGGGGGTGGGGTGAGGTGGAGTCAGGGGTGGGAGGGTGTTCTAGGTACTGATTTAAATGTGAAGACCACATATGTTATTAACCCACTTTCCAGATGCAATGGTTGTGGGATCCCACCCCACATGACAGGCTGTGATGGGCTCAAGTTCATAAAGACAGCCGCGGAGCTAACCGACGGTGGAGAGCTAATGCACGCTCAACACTCACGTGGGTTGGGGAGCAGGCCAGCATTATACATATCGCATTGTTCAGTTCTTAAAAGAAGAACCCTAGAGTCAGGCTCAGGTCTCAGAGGGAAACGCTGAGGTCTGGGAGTTTCAGGGAATGAAAGTATCAAATGGCTCCCAGGTCTATGATTCTCTCTGACAAGAGACAGAGAGACAGAGAGAGGCCGTTTCCTCAACCAGGTGGCATGCTTTTTGCTGTGATCCTTACTCCCAGAGTGGACATGGGCAACAGACCTGGAAATGCTAGGTAAACACAGGGTCATTTTAATGGCACTGGGGGGAGGGGAACTTGCTTATTACTTCCTAGCTCAAGCCAACCTGGGGATGGTAAAAATATCTGCAGCTGGTAGCATGATGGGCCAGGCTGCTGCTGGGAGGGACAGGGCCCTGGGCTGAGTCAACATACCTGGCACTGCATGAGTGACTGCCGTAAGTCTGCTCGCCAGCTGTCCATCACACCCTGGACTGCGTCCCAGGACAGGCTCAGCTGACGGAGCCTATTCTGGAGTTCTGTGGATTCGGGACTCTGGCTTGGCAGATATTCCTTGTGGCTTACACTGACGGAGACCATTAAGGCCTTGTAGGTATCGAAGGCTTTTAGTATCTCCTAGGGAAGAGATCAGGTTAGGGCTTCGGACAACAGGGAAGAGGGACTCATTTTGAATACCTGTAAGGGACGGACCTCCTCCACACTTCTCAGAGCAGTGGGCACCAAGACGAGAGAGAGCTCGCCTGTGAGTGGCTGGGAAGTATCAGCTGAGGGAGCTGCCTTACAAGGTTCGTGAGCTTGGCTGGCCAGCAGGGTCAGGGAACCAGAGGCCTGTCTCTGACAGGCTTGACCGGAGGCATGAAGAGACAGACCCCACTGACCTCCACAGTCCCTTCTCTGTCACTGGCTTAGGGACAGTCCTAGGTAAGACTAAAAGTTTTCCAGATAAAGACTATGTAACTACTTTGCACTTGCCCCTAGGGGCCCCAGAAACATCACTCCTTTTAGAGAAATGGTAACCTCTGTGTCCGAAATGGGAAAGCACAGGTGTGAAGAGAAACTGGACACCCTCAAGATTCCTGTCTTGGGTTTCAGGACCTAAGACTTATCTGCTCAGGGTACCCCCAAACTGCAGGGCTCAAGCTGTCCCTGCCCTGTATCCTAGGCTGGTGCTCTTGAGACCTTGAGCTCATGATATGAGTAACAAACCTTTAACTGTATCACAGTGTAGCCACAGGAGTCAGGCCACAGGACTCCTTAGCCAGTGAGCTGATCCGAACCCTTCCCAGGAAGGCTCTACTGCTAGCCTGGTGCAGAACTACCGCATACAGGTCAGAAGGCTGGCTTTACACTGCCTGATGCTGGCTACCAGCACTCAATCTACAATCCACATCTTTCCTGCCCTGAGGACCTGAGTCAAATCTCTGCTGTGCTCTTCTAGGTTTGGGGATTTTCTGTAGACACTCTGTCATGTGAAAAGAGAAACCTGTGTCTTGGTCCTTACTGAGGTAAAAGCCACTAACCTCCACACATGCTACCCGTATGCTACCAGCCACTCTAAGCCCAGGTCAGACCTACCCAGCAGCACAAGGCTAATAACTCTTTGAGCCTGCTCTGATCGCTTCGCCCCTCCACCCACGGCTCCACTCACTTGCAGTTTCTTCACCCTGAGTGCCATTTCCTGCATATTGGAGGGAGGCTCTGCCAGCTTCAGAGCTTCCAGCTCTGCTCCAGTTTTTTCAAGCCAAGTAGTGATGCTGCCGATATCAGAATTCAGCTGCTGCACGTTCTGTTTTAATCTGAGCTTGCTGTGAAGTGCCTGCGCTTGAATCAGCTCCCACCTGTCGAAGGCACCTGGAATCCAAAGCTGCCAATTAAAGCAAGCAATAATACAAGATCTTCTCAGCTTAATAAAGGTGAGTCAAGGATGCTCCCTGGAGGAGGACCAGAGTCCTCACATCTGGAATCTCCAAGTTCTGATCCAAGGCTCATCCCCTCCACTCCCACAAAGACTGGAAGGAAGTAGGGACAAAGGGTGAGGAAACCCAACCTGTGCCCAATAGGTCTTCTGGCCTCTGGCTCAGTATTTTAGATAGCGTTGTTGTTTTGATTCACAACCATCAGCACGATGTGATCAGCTATACTTTGCACCTAGCTCCGCAATGACCTTGGTAATCACTGGACTAGCTTACGAAGCACTTGAGACAATGTGCTAATCACCACCTTCCATCTTGTTTTTCCTTACATGACAAGCCATTAAAACATGCATTTCACAACCAGGTGGTGGTGGCACACACCTTTAATTCCAGCACTAAGGAGGCAGAGGCAGGCGAATCTCTGAATGTGAGGCCAGCCTGGACTACAGAGCAAGTTCCAAGACCACTAATGCTGCATAGAGAAACTCTGTCTCAAAAAAACGAAACATGCATTTTGTCTTATGGGGATTCTTTGTCATTCATTGTGTGAAGAACAAAAGGCCAAGGATGCAGCTGTGTAGGACACATGTCTACCAAGCCTAGTCCTAGCGATACAGGAAAAAAAAACCCAATTTAAAATGAGATGGCTGGGGACTCATTCATAAACACAAATTGGCTCATTTCAAACAAACTGAGGCTGTTGTGGGGTAGGCTCAGCAGTCTTGGTAAATCATGTCATTGCTTGATCCCTAATTAATGTCCTATCACGTGATAGCTGAAGCGAACACCTCGGCCCAGACACCAAGCTCCACATCTCCTAAGGGCTGCCCGTTTTTTGGTACCTGGCTGCTGTCCCGTTAAAGTGGCCAGCTGCTCATCTTCCTGCTGGGTGCTGTCCTTTGAGCCTCTTGAGCCTTCTTTGCTGTCATCGTTGTCTTGACCTAATAGCAGCTTTACCTGGAACGAGCCAATCTTTAGTTATTTCTGTAAGATCCTAAAGAGATCTAAAGAACGTCTGGGTTCTGTGGACAGTTCCCACCAATAGGTGACCAATGACTGACAAGCTCATCACTGCACCAGTCAAGGTTCGCAAGGAAGCAGGCTGCAGGCAGAAAGCCAGCAACAGCCAGGCACGTCCAAGAGGGGAGTTAAGTGGCCTGTTTCCGTATCTTCCTAAGGGTCTCCACACAAACAAGGAGAAAAGTCAGAGGTGACCCCTGATCTTATGAGACAGCTCCTGGGGTAGCACTTTTACATTCCTGCATTGTTTTACAGTGTCCCCACCCCTCTGCATCTCCCTGTTGAGGTGTTCAGCATTTCCCTCACTGTGAATGGGAAACACAGGATCCTTCGCCTCTCTTGGTCATTCATTATCAAACATCAATGTACATAGTGACCCTTTTGCTCCAACAAAACTCACTGGCCTATTATGTCAGACCTTTCCAAAAATAAATGGTTCCCTCTTAGAAAAGCTGCTCTTTCTCTGGATCTTGTTCACCCGGCTTCTTTGTGTGGAGTGCAGGAAATGATACTTTGTATCTCTGGCTTCTTTGTGTGGAGTGCAGGAAATGATACTTTGTATCTCTGGTAACCCGTGTGGTTTCACAGCCAGTAGAAAAGCTGAGCTGTTGAACTGGGGCAGGTGAGGAACACAAGCCTAATGCCTGGGAGAAGGGGAACCACAGGGTAGGGAGAAGGTTCCAGGGCTGGGTGAGGTTTCCTTCCACAGTCTTGGGCTGCAGCACTGATGGAGATAGTAAAAGCAGTAGCTGTCAGCTAAGCAAAAGGAGGAAGAGTGGGCAAAGCCACATCTGTGTCAGATTTGACCAGTTAAAGGTAGAACTGTCCCCAGTTACATGGTAACAGTCACCCCCAGACCCAGAAGGCACTTTGGCTAAACCCACTGGTCCCCCACCTTCACTTGTACTGCCTACTTTGAAAGATGCCCATGTCACTCCACTGCAAATGACATTTTCACCTCAAGCCCCTCATTGTGAATGTTCTGAGCTAACACCTACCTCTAGTGGCTGCTTCACCAGAGCACTCCAAGAACTCATGCAGCCAAGAGGTGCAGGGGTAGTTGTTATAATAAGCACCCCAATACAGTATTAGTAGGGACACCCTGAGGGCCTCCTCCCTGTACACACATCAACTCTAATGTACGAGGCAGGTTCATAATCAGGAGAGGAAGGCTTACAGAGCACTGTATTCGTCACTGTCCTGGCTTGGGAACCAAATCCAGGTCTCATCGCCACCAGTTCAGATTATGATGAAGTCCTGTTTTGTTTTCTGATGTCCAATCAGAAGGCAAATATAGCAGATTTGAGAGGTGGCTCAGGAAGGCTCTGTTATTTATATGGATAATTGCCGCTAACAGAAATAGTTCTCTTGTTATCACTATTCATCACCTTGCTTTCTGCACACACAAATTTGGGGGCTGGAAACCTTTCTTTCAGTCTAGTCTAACTTGCTGGGTTCTGCCGAAGCAGGGATACCTGAGCAGGGGGCCTTGTTCTTTGGGTGGTGCTGGGACTTGAACTCAGGTCATGCTAGGCAAGCTCTACCACTGAGTGACATCCCTTCCCTGAAGTCCACTCAGAAGAGATCCCATTACTATATGAGCAAAACAGATCCAGAGAGACTGGAAATACCCGCATGCACCTGGGCTATGTTTCCAAGGGGTCAGGACTTACATAGGCTGGTTTGTAAGGTGTGCTGGCATCTGCAGGAACCGGTTCCACAGTCCTGTCACCGTCCATGTGTTTGTAGTGATGTTTGGAATGGGAAGGGCTGCCGGGAACATGCCACGGGTGGCCCTCAGAAATGGATTTGCCTAAAACAAAGCGTCACCCCGAGTTAGGGTCTACTCTCCAAACAAAGGATTTCTACTTAGTGACATAAACATGGTCACAGGTGACATGGCATCAGGTTATAATACCAAAATGAGTGCTGCAGCTTTCCTTGCAAAGCATGCAATGTTTGCAAAATGTCAGTATGTCTTGGGAGGGAATGAAATGAGTCATGCAACTGAGCAACATGGCACCTTCACGAGGTGGGACCACAGCGGAGCACAACAAACATATATGTGATTGGCTGCGGGATGAGTGGCGTTCTGGATGGAGCTGGTGTCTGGAGTTGTGGGGATGGTAGGCAGTAAGGTTAGGATTGGGGGTCAAAAGGATAGGAGGACTGGGGTGTGTGTGTGTGCAGCAACTGTATGAAGATGGACTTAGGGACCAAACAGCTGCTGATAGCCCTCGGCTGCCACTGAAGAGAGGGACTGGGTAGGGTATAGGACTAAAGTGGCAAATTGAAGAAAGGTTTCCTTTGCCGTGGCAAAGGCAATGAATGGTCCCTTTCTAACCCCAGCTATCCATCTTAGGAAATCACCAGAAGCAATGAAATAGTCTGAAACCAAGCCACCATGAAGAAAGCTTGGCCCAAGCTGAAGGAAAAAAATAACAAAGGCACCACAACAGCAGTTCTTTCTGCCGGCCTGGAAGTGGGTGGGTCGGGGGAGGGCGTTGAGAGCACTCTGGTATGTAGGGAGCACGCAGGTAAGGGTGAGTACAGCAGTGTAAATACACCATGACACAAAGACCAAGGCGCATGGTGTCCACAGAGGCACAGGTCAGACATGACACGGGAGCAAGGTTTAGGATGCGGTGTGTGCCATGGGATGCGGCCATGTTGAGACACATGCACGGGCAGGGGCCTACCAGAAGATGCTTTCAAAGATTTTGTGGTCATTTTAAGATAAGCCTCAGGATTTTCAGGGATTTCTACATCTGAAAAAGAATAATGTCATTGTCCTCACTGGAGGTGCCTGCGGAGTAATGCCCAGGTAGTAAGTCGACACAGCAGAGACACTGCCAAGTGGGGGAAGGAAGTTAATTACTCCCTATCTTCTCAGTAAAAGAACTTTAAAAACCAAAAGGACTTCCCCACCCCAGTCAATTCCTGTTCATCGTAGTACTGGGTTAGGGGCACATGTGGTAAGAGGGGCCACACTCAATGTATTGGTAAGCTTTGATAAATGCTGCAAAAAAAAATTGATTTATGAGCCTCCCCTTGGCTAGACTCATCAGCGAATGGCCCTAAAGTAAGAACGTGAATGTCATTCCACCTATACAGTAGCAAGCTAATTCTCAGGTGAGGCAAAAGGTAGGCAGGACAGAAGCCAGAAAGCCACAGGCCTGCACCAGCCATAAGTTGGACTCTGAATCATGGAGAACTTTATGTGCCTCTACGGTGCTAGAAATACAGCCAAATGGGTCAAGTTCACAGGCCCCGGGAAGCTGCCTTTACCTGACAGTGCGCTGTAGAATGGGCCCTCCTCGTCGTCTTCGTGAGAAGATGATCCCCCCACATCACCTGTGTGATCCCACTCCAGGGGGATAGAGTCCACACTGACGGGGGTCTCACAGCCAGACCGCTCGTGTCCCAGAGCCGGGGGCACAAGGTGACACAGTGACTGGGAAGATGCGGGCTCCTCGCTCTCTCTCCTCTTACGCCAGGAGTCAGCCGGGATCTCCCTTGGGTCTTCCATGTCCGTCTCATTCTCAGATGCCTCCTTCTCATCGTCTAAGCCCTAAATGGGAGGACCCAGGTATTAGGGCAAGCTAGTTGCAAAGCTACTGCAGCAAAGAGCTTTGGGAGTTTGCCTGTCTAGCAGCCAGCATTGACATTTCTAAAGCATTTTAGGAATTGAGGGGTACGTATGGGGAGATGGCTGCGGGGTAAGGGGAGCCTTTCCTACACATTCATGAGGACCTGAAGCCGAATCCTCAGAAGGCAAGTGGAAACTGGGCATAGTATTCTGAGTGGCTGAAATCTCAGCACTCCTATTAGAGGCAGGATTCCTGTACAGTCATTGGCCAGCTACCTGGCATCTATAGCATATGATGTACACAGCAGGGAACAAGTCGGAAGGTGAGGAACAGCAACTGCAGATGCCCTGGGAACTCCACACGTGCTCCACGATACACTTACACAACAACGCCTCCCACTCAAATGTGTGTGTGCACACACACACACACACACACACACACACTGTATTTTAAAAGTTCTCAGGTCTTATGTATTATTCAACTTTGAACAATCCACAGTGGGGTTTGGAATTTGTATTTTAAAAGAACTATAGCTTTTTTTTTTTAGCAGAAAATAAAAAAATAATGACTAAAGTTGAGCATTTAGGCTAAGTTTATCTAGAAGAAAAGGAAGCGATGGCCAAAGTGTCATAGCTGACAGACTCACGTCCTCTAGTTTATTCTGTGTATGTGTGTGTGTGTACATCTGTGTGTGTACCTCTGTGTGTATACATCTGTGTGTATGTGTGTGTACATCTGTGTGTGTACATCTGTGTGTATGTGTGTGTGTACATCTGTGTGTGTACCT
>JANHMN010000022.1:5522510-5556598 GCA_030674055.1 Rhabdomys pumilio | reverse complement strand
TGTGTGTACCTCTGTGTGTATACATCTGTGTGTATGTGTGTGTACATCTGTGTGTGTACATCTGTGTGCGTGTGTACATCTGTGTATGTGTGTGTGTACATCTGTGTGTGTACATTTGTGTATGCGTGTATGTACATCTGTGTGTATGTGTATGTACATTTGATTTGTTACTTTCTGCTTCTTGACCGGATGCAAGATGACTAGCTGCCTCAAGTTCCTGCCACCATGCCCTCCTTCTCTGCCATGATGGGCTATACCCTTGTGAGCTAAAATAAACCTTTTCCCCTGAAGTTGTTTTTGTCAGGTATTTTGTGTCTGCAACAAGCTAAGTTAATTAACACAGAAGTCTTCCTCAATTGCATTTTATCCAATGAACTGAGAGCTGACTGATTCAGCTGGACTGGCTGGCCAGGAAGCTCCAGCATCCTCCTGTCTCAGTCTCTTCCAGCAGAGGGTGACGGGTGCCTAATGCTGTGCCGAGCTTTTGACATGGATGCTAGGGATCCAAACTCTGGTCCTCATGCCTAGTACAGAAAGCACTCTACTAAGTTGCCTCTGCAGGTCTCACTTATGCCTTTTTAAATTTTCTAATTTCATACTGTAGTGTCTCTGCAGCTTATTATCGTGCTCTGCAGAGAAAAACAACTGTAAGCAAACACCTTTAAAAATGAGACTTGGATACTCTCTGAGGCTGCACTGACCGAAAAACAACTGCATTCAAAGTTGGCCAAGTTGGACCACACAGAAAAGAAACCATCCAGCCAATCATGGTGGCAAGAAGTAACTGTTCTGGCCCAGTAAGATGGGGACAGAGAATGAGGGCCTTGGCTCTATGTGGATCCCCCAAACCACCTTGAATTCAGGGAAACATCAAGGTTCCTTTGGAAAGTGGGTACATTTGGCACTTTAAACGTGAGAACAGCACCAGACAAAGACATTGAAAGCTTCCAGGCATGAGGGGAGAGGACAAATTACATCCCCAAGCAGCTATATAATGCATGTAATCCAAACTAGACAGTTTTCAGTGAGTACTAGGGACCACTGACACTGACCAGAAAACCCCTGTCCTAAGGATTATGAGGGCAGAGAGGAGAGCACAACTCCCAGGCACCATCCTTCTACTGCTGAGTAACTGTAGCTCTAAGTGAATAAGAGTGAAAATAGAAAAACTCCTCTGCCCCCGCCACCATTTTGGTTCCTGTTACTGTTATACTTTTTTGGCACAATTTTTTCAAATTAGTTTTTTAACCAATCATCATCTTGAAAGAGAACATTCTAGAGTACAGCTCTAAAAAGCACGGCCACTGCTATGTATCATTAAGGCACATATGAGGTACTTCTCCTTCGGAGGTATGATACCACACTGTCTACACTGTAACACTGGGTTTCCTTTTCATTAGCCAAACAGTTCAAAATTAGATAATCTACTTTCTTCATGAACAAGTAAAAACTATTATACACTAAGGAAGGAAAAAAAAGAGAAATGCAAAGGGAAAAAAAAATCCCCTGGAGCCTGGAGAGATGGCTTAGTGGTTAACAGTACATACTGACTGTGTTTGAAGAGGACCTAGCCCAGCTCCTAGCAGCCACACTAGGAGGCTCACAACTGTCTGTAATTCTAGCACCAAGGGATCTGACGCCTTATCCTGCCTCCAGGTGTTTTCTAGAGGTTTTCTACTGAGATTGAAATATCCATCCTGTAGGGAAGCTTTTTAAACCTGAAGGTACACAACTCAAAATAGCTTCAGGAAGTTGTGGAAACTGACTAGATTCACTAGGCCCCTCCCTTTCAGAGTAAGCAATAAAATCTGAGCCCCCTCACCCCCCCACACACACCAAGGAAGAAAGCTGTGCTGCAAAGAAGACTCAGACAAGCCAAGCTGTAAAGAAGGTTCTTGAGGCTAGAACAACTGGAGGAAGCAGAAATCAGCAGCCTGGAGGAGGGTTAGACTAGAGTCACATGGAAAGAACATTTTCCAACCTGGTGAGCTGCCTGCAGGCTATGCAGTGTGGTCCAGGTTCCCAGCTTTTGTGAGCTGTCACCTATACTGGGGTGGGCTTTGGGGATGCAGCTGTCTTTGAATAATTTCTGCTTCTCTAAGAAACCCCTTATCTATATTCCTATAAGTAACCCTATAAAATTCATTGGTTTACTAAGTTGGACTTTGATGGTATCTGTATTGTGGGCTCCCTGGGTAAGGTGAGTAGACATGTGTGGCTCAGGAAAAGTTTTGTCACACACACAGAGGCACCTGCACTCATGTGTACAAACTCACACAAATAAACACGTAACTAAAATAAAATATAGAAACCAAACAAAACCAAGTCCTTAAAACATAACTCCACAGCCAATGGGTTCACACAAAGATGGCTGAGTGGGGGCAAGCAAGACTCAATATCAAACTAGCACATTACCGAGTCTGCCATGATTGGATGGGGAGAGCCCCAGGGAGGAATGGAGCTGCTTCCACACCCTGGATCACAACTGAACGGAGCCCCTTTTTCACTGTAAGTAATCATGGGTCCAGTACAAGGTAATCTTCCCGACTCTTCAAACATGGAGTACGATGTACTCACTGAGCAGCTGGGAGCCCTGGTTGGTGGGTTACTGGGGTGCGGGTCCTTACCGGGGTGTGGGAGGTCAGGCGGCGGTGGAAGCGAGACACCCTGCCGAACACCTCCTGACAGTATCGATGCAGTTCTTCCAGCCCGTCCTCGATCAGGACGGCATCCAGGGGCTCACTCTTCTGAATGAGCTGCTCCCCAAACACGATGAGCTGGTCGATCTTGTTGGTATTCAGCGTGATCTCCTGTTGGAAGCCCTGTTTGGAAGGTGAGATAGAGACTCTTTCTTGTGTCTAGTGTTTGTTCTATATGACAGGACCATACGGGGGGTTGGGGGTGGCATTAGACGTCCTTACAGTCTTGTCTCTTTTCCCTTTCTGATTTGTAATTGGTACAGAAGCATCTGCTTTTCAGGAATTGACAGTGGCAATCAATTTAAACAAACAATCCTATACTTTTTTTTTTTCAATCTAAAAAAATTGTAAATTTGACCCAGATGGATATTATGGGGGGAGAGAATTCATCTTCTTGACACTTGGTGGGAACAGAATATTTCCCCATATAAGCCACTGATGGGCATCTGCTTTGGTGGACACAGTAACAATAAGTACCTGTTATATTAAGAGGCAGGGGGTTTTCATTTGTTGATGTTTTCTAAGCAAGGAGGAAAGGACTGAGGGAAGACTGTAGTGTGAAACTGAACACATGGCACATGCCTCTAGTCTCATCACCAGGGAGGCTAAGGCAGATGACAGCCATGTGTTTGAGGCCAGCCTGGGCTACATAGCAAGACACCGTCTCAAAATTAACAACCAAAAAAAAAAAAAAAACCCAAAACTTCCAAACTGACTGTAAACAGACATCTATACCAGTGAGAGCAGAGATATGTTTATTCTTGGCCCAACCAGTGACACTGAGTAGACCCTGCATGGATTAAGGTACCAGGGAAATGGCAGCATAGAAAACTTAGACTGGAACCTAAAATGAGCTTTGTCCTCAGAATGAGCTGTCTACTAAAAGGCCCAGTGTCCCTGGGCAATATAAGCAATAGAAGTATATATGTAAAGTGTAGCCTGTTGCCTGGAGAATTCTGGAATGTTCTCTGAGTACCAGCTAAAACTGGCACTTGGCTGGCTCTCTTCTACAGAGGTACCTTTTCACAGATGCTGAGGAAGCAGCACTCACGTTCAGTTGGCGCATCTTGTCCTCAGCGTCACTCTCTGAGAAGTGCTCTACGTTGGTCAGCTGCAGGTCCATTTCTGTGAGCCACACCAGAATGCTTTCCCTGGTGCCCTCAAATTCTTCCCTCTGGTTGGTGAAATACTGTGAAGGAAGGAAGACCATGCTGGCACCGCACCATCATGTTTGGCTCAAAGGAGAGGGTACTAAGAACTATCAGACAGAACCCTGACTCTGGGGTATCCCAGAAGTCTTAGCACTGCATCTGGAGCCTGGGATCTTGTCTTGGCTATGTGGTACCCTACCTCCCCAAATACTGTGGTCCTTGGGTTCCACATCAGAAAATTCGAGAGCTTGGTAATATGCAACATATGCTTAGATCCATTGAGGAATTTGAAATTCTATGTTTTCTAGTTTAAATCGGTGGATCTCCTTGTTTACAGAGGATGGGAACAGGCTGCCCAGGGCCTTTCTTATTGGTCTGCAGTTTCTTTCCCATGAAAGAAAGTTGAACAGCTTCAAGCTAGGAAGGTGCTCATCCCAGCAGGAAGGTGGCACACGCTTGTCATCCTAGCAGCTAGGAGACAGAGGCAGGAGGATTATGAGTTCTAGGCCAGTCTGGATTACATGGTGAGTCTCGGTCTTTTAACACAGACACATGATCTTTTAAAGGGGACACATGGGGCTTAGGTGTGACCGCCCCATTAGCTCTTCAGTAATTATGAACTTGTAAAATAGATTCATTCTCTCCAATGAAAGAGATCTCCCAAGTTACCACGTCCTTTGAGGAGGGTTACAAAAATAAAAACAAAAAGTAAGATTCTCACCTTCCTAGACTACTTTGAGGTCAATTAGTGTGCTCTAAACCTCAGACAGTTATTGTACCAACACCCCACACAACACAAGACTGGGTACAGACTCTGTGTTTTATTCATATTTCTGATGCAGGGTTGATTAAAACAAATGGGCAAGCCACGGCTCTTGCAGACATGCACGTGTGCTTGCCCTGGCCCAGGAAAGCAGTGCCCCAGACTCTGTGGGCCGTCCCTGTGCCAACACCTACACCACTGAGTTACAGACGTTGTAAAGAGAGACATGCTTTACTAACACAGCTCACACAAGCAGGCTCTGCCTCAGAAGTCCTATGCAAATCCCTCTTTGAACGCTGGCAGTCACGGACTCCTTTGTGTGGGAAGAATGTTAATAAAACTCAGGCTTTCAGTGAAGTCTACCTGCTGCCGTGTCTCCAGCCTGCCACAGCATATCACATGTCAAGCACCCCGGGACCCACAGGCAGGTTACCCTGAGTCTCCGTAGGATGGCTGTGACCCGCTTCTGCAGATTGTCCCAACGCTGGTTGCCTTCATGCACCATCTGCTTCAGCTTGCTGGCTGTGTCGGTGCGGTTCTCCCGAGCCAGCCGCCGGTACTGTTTGTTGATGAGCTCCAGCTGTGTCAGTCTTTCATGAATCTGTCGCTGAAAGGCCTGTGGCACGAAGTGGAGGTCAGCTCAGTGCCAGATAGGCAAAAGGCTGGGAACCCCCCCACTTTGCCAACCCCAAGTGGCTTGCTTCACATGGCAGCTGCCCAGCCTGTAAGAACACCACATTTCAGGTCTGTAAGACTGGCTAAACACAGGTACTGCTGGCAAAGCTGTCCTGGTGGCTGGTGGCAGTGACTGTGTTGGAAGCATCTGCCCATGCAAAGTCACTTAGCAGCTTCCGAGCTATACAGCAGGCTTGGCTTGTAATGGGAGAACGGGATGGGAAAGGCTCACCTCAAACCGCTTCAGCTCCTCTTTGGCATTTGTATACAACACCTCGGAGGAATTTGGGCAGGCTGCTGTCTTCTCGGCAGACTTGAGCCAGTCCTCGAAGCGGGAATAGTCATCTAAAAACTTCTGCCACAGCCGCCAGGTCTCCTCGATTCTGCCAGAAGCAGAGGACAGGAAGTTAACACAACTGCCCATGTCCACTTGTAGCATCGTGTACCCATTTTGGAGTTCTAAATGTCCCCGATAGGGCCCATTTCCCAGTCTTTTACTTGAACTGTATAGGGAGATACTCGACCATCCCTTCCCAGGAAATAGCTAAGGGTGTAGTTGCTCTTCGTCTAAATTCAATTCTTCTGAAGGACTCAGCACCTCGGAAATCCTGATTCCAGGGCGTGGGCAAGAGTTGGGGCTATCTGCCATGGTTTCTTTGCTCACCCTACTAGGCCTTCTCTAGCGATTCTTAGTTTTTTCTTTCTTTAAAGACTAGGACTCTTGTAGCCCAGGATGGTCCTGAACTCTCTATCCTTCTGCCTCCACCTCCTAAGGGCTGAGATAACAAGTACACTGTGTTGGGATTTGAACTCAGAGCCTCATCTATGCAAGGCAGTTACTCTACTCTACTGACTGAGCTGCTTCTTGGTAGATTTCTAAGTGACCCGAACAGAGCATAGTTCCTGTGGCTGCAGTGCGCGGGAAAGGCTGCTCACTTCATGCGCCGCTCCATCGACATGGCACAAATGTTCCTCCAGCGCCTGTCCAGGCTCCTGGTGGTCTGCTGGATTGAGTCGCACTCCGTCTCATTGGCACAGGCATCAGAGTCATGCAGCAGGACGTCACAGATACTGAACACTGACTCTACTCCCGCACTGTGTTGTTCGATGTCTCGCTGCAGATCCTACAGTTACAAGATAACACAAAAGCACTTGAGATTCGAGTAGTGGAGGGAGGGCTGGCATCAAAGGATCCCTGCCCATCATCCCTCCCCACTCCTAAGCTGGTGGGGGGGGGGCGGGGTACAGGTGTCTGGGGATTCAAGTAGACGGAGCCTGTTATCTTCATGTAGCCCTGTGCTATAGACACCTGGCCAACCTACATCTATTGGCAAGTGCGCAATTATGCTAGCGTACTGAATTAGTGTACTGGGAAGGGTGGGGGTGCCCACCATACGCTGACAGATGGCAATGCTGGCTGGGATGCTACTGCCCACCAGCTCTGAGTGTACACAGGGCTTAATCCAAATCATCCAATTCCAGAGGTCCCCAGTAATGACTCCATTTGAGGGAAATCTTCTTTGGAAAATAGTCTTGTTTAGAAGGAACTCAAAGTGACAGACTTTTGACCTTTGGTGGGTCACATGACTCTCATATCTATAAAGACTCTTATGCTGAGCCTACACACGCCTGGCAGCTGCAGGCACAGGAGTGGATGGCCTCCTCATGAGCCCATGTGATGAGGACTTCATAAACCCCAGGGGAGAATGTTGAGGCTTCCAACCCACGGGGTACAGCTGAGGCTGTGGCTTAGAGAGTGGGGAAGGCCTCTGGAGTCTTGTCCCATGGTAGCAACAGTCACGGTACTTCCTTGATTAGATAAAAATAAATAAATAAATACATATAAAGAGATAGTTCATGGCCAAAGGAAAAAGATGGACTATCGGATTCTGCTTTCCCCTCCTCATTTATAAAGCCCAAGAAGATTGCCTTGAACTTCTGATCCTCTTTCTCTCAGAAGGATCATCCCTGCCCCAGCTAAGTTCTAGAATGGCAGGCATGTGCCAACATACCCAGTCTGGAAATTTTCTTTAAAAATAAACATAGCTTTCTCATTATCAAGAGACTCCTCCCCACCCTATGTACTGTAGGTGGGGTGGGCTGGGGAGAGAGAGAGAGAGAGAGAGAGAGAGAGAGAGAGAGAGAGAGAGAGTCGACAAGTCTTCCCTATCATCCAGATTCTGTGATAAGTGATGTGAGGCTGACCCATGAGTCCTGGTATCTAAATCACACCACAAAGGAGCAAAGACAAAGTTCAATTCTATTTTAATTGTTTCATTAATATGTCTGTTTCTGAAATTTACATTTTATACAAACCACTGTTAAGTACACTAAGGCTATAAATCAGGCCATAAGAATATTATTTTGTTAACAGTAGCCGCTGTCCACAGTAAGGCAGTAAGGGCCATTCTAGGTCACTTGAATACTGCTACTTTGTGACTACAGCATGGGTCTAGTATTTCTTACATCTCTTCTGAATGTAAGCTTGGGCATTCTGTGTTCAGATAGCAGTGAGGACAAATGCTCACACCCATTCTCGCTCGATTCTCCACCAGGCAGTCCCTGCCTCAGATCCAGAGTTGGGACACTACATATTTATATGCAGAAATGCTCTCCTGTTTGGCCCTGGGAGAAGGCCTACAGTCCTACAGGGGCAGGGGCTCTCTGCAGTCTTGCTGGTTCACAGGATGGTCTCTAGGTTTTCAGATACTCACTGGCATTGATGCGTCTTCTCTTTAGCTACGAAAGCAGTAAGTCAGAAATCCAAAGAGAGTTACTGAATCAGTGCAGGGAAACTTTTCATTGAAAATGTTCAGGGTGCCATTTGGTTCTAGTTAGCTAGGCTAGTTCGGAAAGGTACGGAGACATTCTAGCCTACATAATCGTGAATGTGATATACTTTAAGAATCATTTCAATGGTCTTACATTATCCTTAATTTTAATATTTAACTTAAAAAATATGTATATGGGTGTCTAAGTTATATGTCCCATGTATATGTACCTTATGTGTGCCTGTTGCCTGTGGAAGAGGGAAGTGGATCCCTTAAACTGGGATCTTAAGCAGGGTCTTAAGCAGCCACATGGGTTCTGAAATTCGAACCTGGGTCCTTTGTTCTTAGCTACGGAGCCGTCTTATACTATTACATGCTTAGCACCTATCTTACACTCTTAATCCAGCTTGTGCGGAATAAGATGGCTAATGAGGAACAGATACGTAGGGCAAGTGTTAGGAACCAATGAGCTCTGAGATACTTCATAAAAGGACCACTTTCATTTGGGTTTTTAAAGAGGTCCAAGGTTTTAGCAACAACCTTCATCTAAAGATTCCATATCTTCTAACAAACATTGTAGAAGAGCTGAAGGATGCTACAGTATGAACTAGGTACCTTGTACAATATAAAAGAAAGTGGACTGTATCTTAAAATATAATCCATATAAGTGCTGGACCAGTGACACTTTGCAAAATCATCATCATCGTTGTCATCGTCGTCATCGTCGTTGTCATCATCATCATCACCACCACCACCACGTCAGTAATACCCACCAGTGCACAAGTCTGAAGTATTACATTTCAGAAACTATCTGAACTCTGAGAAACAGCATAAACCAACAAGAAAGCCTTTCTCCCATCAAAAGGAGTATGTGACAGGACTCAATAATCTGAGTTGAAATGCAAATGTCTGATATGTGACCTTAAAGGGGTTGAGACCCACACGTTGAGAACCATTGGCCTGAACCCTTCTTCTACCACCTTCCCAAGGTTGTTACAGTAAGAGGCCTGAGGGACAGCAGGGACCAAAACAGCTTTAAAAGCTAAGGACTTCTGAGAAAAACAGGATTAAGTGATCTCAGTTTTTTTAGGTCTTATTTTGGGAAGAGGTCAAACAACTTCGGGGAATTATCTGTGATTAAAACATGAGCAAAGTTTTTAGAAATGGTCTATCCATACTTCCTGTCTCCAGTGTTTCAGAAAGACTGGACTCAGTGTAACAGACACACTGCAACACTCATTTCAGGAAAACCACTAACAGTTGCCTTAGTGCAGTAGATGGAGTAAGACCTTTTCTGCCCTCAAGAATGTCCAGGTCTTAGTTCCAGAACCAGGAGCTATGTTAGGTTACATGGTATGATGGTTTGAATGAGAATGGCCACCATAGGCTCATATATTTAATTAAATACTTAGTCACCAGGGACTGGCACTATTTGAAAGGATTAGAAGGATTAGGAGGTGTGGCCTCATCAGAGGAAGTGTGTCACTAGGGGTGGGCTTTGAGCTTTCAAATACTAATGCCAGGCAGCCCGGATATGTATGTGTGAGCCCTCTCTCTCTCTCTCTCTCTCTCTCTCTCTCTCACTCTCTCTCTCTCTCTGTGTATTTATATCTATCAGGATTTAGCTCTAAGCTACCTCTCCAGTACCATACCTTCCTACTGCCATGCTCTCTGCTAAGCATCTTAGTTAAAGCATCCCCAATTAAATGTTTTCTTTTATAAGAGCTGCTTTGGTCACAGAATCTCTTCATAGTAACAGAACAGTGACTAAGGTACATGGTAAAGGAGATTGATTATTTTAAAATAGCCAATCATGTGACCTTAGAGTATGAACATTCTCCTGAATATCTGGGTGAGGCCAGCGTAATACCCACTCAAGAGTGGATGAGTTATTGAAAGGACAGCCAAGGAGAATGGTCCATGGAAACAAAGACTGTACCCCAGATCAGTGGCTCTCAACCTGTGGGTCGCGAGCCCTTTGTATGGGGGGGGTCTCAGATATTTACATTACATTCATAACATTAGCAAAATTACAGTTATAAAGTAGCAATGAAATAACTTTATGTTGGGGTCACCACAACATGAGGAACTGTATTAAAGAGTCTCAGCATTAGGAAGGTTGAGACCCACTGCTCTACAGCCTCCAGAAAAGGCGGCAGCAGCAGCCTCCTTGATGCCTTGTTAGAACTATGAGATAACAAGTCATAAAGGACAAAAATTCTACTTGTGGTGACCTTAAACTCTATAAAAAGAAAGCCTTCAAACCGGCTAGATTGAAATTACATACCACTTCAGCATGGGGACAAAGGAGGCCAAGAGAGTGGCAGTTTCAGATTTTATGGCTTGTGGAGTAAATTCTCTTGCCACTTAGTGCTTTGTCCCACTTTGGATCTATGAAACTTGAAGACAGTTTTCGGGCCCAGCTAAATTCAGCCTCATTCTTTAAGACTAAAGATACTGCCAGCATCCATATCCACTTGAATTAATCCACCATCCAGTGGACAGGTATTTACAAGGCCTTGTCTATTGAGAGACTGTCCAAAGAAATTCATGCTAGAAAGTCACATTAGCAACAAAGCTGAACAGTCACGCTGCTGTGACTTCACTGAGACGCACATTCAGATCTCCAGGATGCCCACTGAAATTATACGATGCTCAGGGCTATCTTTTATCCATAAAAGCAAAGACAGAATCTTGAGCAGTGGTTCTCAACCTTCCTAATGCTGTGACCCTTTAATACAGTTTTTTTTTTTTTTTTTTTCTTTTTTTTTGGTTTTTTCGAGACAGGGTTTCTCTGTATAGCCCTGGCTGTCCTGGAACTCACTCTGTAGACCAGGCTAGCCTTGAACTCAGAAATGCACCTGCCTCTGCCTCCCAAGTGCTGGGATTAAAGGCGTGTGCCACCACCACCCGGCCTTTAATACAGTTCTTGTGGTGTCCCCCAATCATACAATTATTTTTATTGCTACTTCATAACTGTAATTTTGCTACTGTTATGAATCATAGTGTAAATATCTGACATTAAATATAGGATGTCTAATGTCCCCGTGACCCCTGTGAAAGAGTCATTTGACTCCCAAAGGGGCTTGACCTACATGTTGACAACAACTGATCTAGATAATCTCAATAAAAAGAGATGTTTAGCCGGGTGGTGGTGGCGCACGCCTTTAATCCCAGCACTTGGGAGGCAGAGGCAGGCGGGTTTCTGAGTTCAAGGCCAGCCTGGTCTACAGAGTGAGTTCCAGGACAGCCAGGGCCACACAGAGAAACCCTGTCTCGAAAAACCAAAAAAAAAAAAAAAAAAAAAAGAGATGTTTAGCTGGGTACACTGGTGCATGCCTTCAGTCCTAGCCCCAGGGAGGTAGAAGAAGGAGGTGGATCTTTGTAAGCTGGAGGTCAGCCTAGTCTACAGAGTGAGTTCTAGGCCAGGTAGTTATACAGTGGGATTCGGAGAAGGGATTCAATGCCTCTGATCTCTGTTTACACCTATGCTCATCATGAGCACATAGTAATACATAATTAAAATAGTAAAAAAAAAAATAAACCTTTAAAAAATGGCTTCAGGTACATTAAAAAAAAAAGTTGTAAAAGTCGAATATTTATTCCATTTAAGGTCCCCCCAAAATGTTACTTTTAAATCAATAAAAGGTCAGGTAGCAGTGGCACATACTTTTAATTCTAGCACTCAGGCAGAGGCAGGAGGATCTCTGTGAGTTTAAAGCCAGCCTTGGTCTACATAGTGAATTCTAGGACAGTCAGGGCTACTCAGAGAAACCTTGTCTTGAAAAGCAAAAAGCAAACAACAAAGCAATTAAACCAATAAAAAGATAGACCTGACTCAAGATAATTTATCATTAAAGGGTGTCTTCTGAGAAAAGCATTGTGGTACACACCTATAAATCCCAGCACACAGGAGGCAGTACAAGGGACAGAAGTTCAAAGTCACCCTCAGCTATATAGCTAGTTTGAGGACAGCCTGGGTAAAATGAGATCTACCTCTCTCTCTCTCTCTCTCTCTACCCTCCCTCCCTGCCTCTAAGGCACATGTGACAAACACACACACACACACACACACACACACACACACACACTCACACACAAATAAAACTGGGGTGTCCCCTTCTGGTCTTGATTGAGCACTTGCCTAACATACGAAAGACACTGACTGGGTTGTGTCCCAGGAGACCAGGAGAGAGGGGATGGTTTGAGGCTACCTGGATCTCTAGAGGCTACTTTTCGGAGGCAATTCTCATGTGTATTAAGTTGATGTCAGTACAATAAGGTGGAAGGCTGAGAGTTTCAAGTCAGTCTGGGCTATAACTCAATCCAAAAGAGAAAATACACCCCTAACTCACCCCCTTTCACAGGGAATGACCCCACTGACCATCGAAGTTAAGGCTTGCATCCTCAGCATTACTTTATTTCCAAAAGTGCTATTTAAAAGGGAAGGGGTGTTCAGGGATGGATGCCTCCTTCCTCTGGCGAAAACAAAGGCATGAGCATGCTGGTTGGCAAGGCAGATGAAGGCAGGCCTGTCTTGGCCTCCCATGGTGGCACCCTTCCTCTCAGCACTCCTTCCTCTCACTTACCTGCTGCTCAGCAAGCCTCTTCTGGATCTCCTGGTTATCACAGACGTCGTAGACAACAGGCTTGGAGAGCTCAGACTCGATTCGAGCCAACCAGGTGCGAAGGTTGCTCATGTTTTTGTCCAGCTGCTGAATGAAAGCAAACGTCTCCTTCAGCTTCTTCACCCTGAATGCAGTGGCGGAGAGAACCAGTCGTTAGCAGTGAGAAGCCTGGTATGGATGCTGGTGAGCAGTAGTGAGCAGAAGAGCGCATGCATTGCTTTAATTTACAACGGGGAACAGCTCACACATCCTGGGTAGGCATGTTCAGAGTAGGAGGCTCTGCAATACTGTCAGTCCATATGATTTTTCACAGTGACTCAGTCAAGCCAAAAGTCCTGACAAAGCCACATGGACTCCTCCTAACACCCTGATTAGCTTTCTGGGGCTCCACACTGGAGATAAGAAGCCATTTTCTTCTCTCCAAAATACCGCTTCTGGATACTTTGGTCCAGTTCCTGTCAGTGATGTGCCCAAGACAATGGCAGTCAGTGGTCCTCCCTGGAAGGCTAATGATGTCTCCTAACCAGTTCATTCGGCACTTGCTTGGCTCATGATTCCCTTCGTGAACTCTGAACAAGGACAGAACACACAGCAACCCTGCCCCTTCAGCGTGAGGGCTCGTGCTATGTTGAGTCTGCCTTGTGGGCTTGTTATGGGGCATCTCTGAGTCAGAAGGAAAACACCACACGTACAGTTCTGCTTGCTGTCTCTGACAACCTCAGATCCCTTCCAGCCTGACGTGGCATGCTGGAGGTCTGAGAGGACAAATGCAGCTTGTGCTCACTGGCATTTCATGTTAATGCTTGCAAGAAAAAAATTTGAGCTACTGAAGCAAAACCCATCTTTGTTGATCTGAGACAGGGTCTCACTAAATAGCCCACACTGGCCCAAAACTCACAGATCCTCCTGCCTCTGCCTCCTGAATGCTGGGATGACAGGTGTGAGCCACCTCACCTGGCTAGCCATCGTTCTCCACACAGAGACTGAAGTGAAATGCTTCAATCAGCGGCTTTCGTGAGAGAACTAAAGTAGGAAGAGTGAACGCTTGCACTGTTGATCTTAGGGATTTAGGTTATCTCAGAGATCTGAAGTAATGGTTATAGTTCAAATTCCCTACTTACCAATCCCCATGCTGGCAGATGCCGGCAGAGGCAGAACTGCATCCCCAGCCGACAGTAATAGAAAGAGAAACTGAGATGCTAGCCTCAACTCACAGGAAGCACACTGTCTGCTGCACCTCCACCAAGGCTTACTTAACCAAACAACTTCCTCTGTGCCTTCCTACTCACCACCTTTGGTTCCATTTCTGAAGACAAGTCTGATTCATGTTTGGAATCTTTCAACAGTCCGCTCTCTACCCTGACAAACCAGTTTAATCTCATAATCTGTTTAACACCTTGAGCAATTTGAGTGACCTCTTTGGCCTCTCACTGAAAGTTTTCCTCTCTTCCTTGGAAACACTTCTTCCATAACCGCCCCCTACCCAACCCCCACACCAAGCTAACAGTAAGTACTGTGGGAGACACTCCCCTCTCTTCAGAAAAGAAAGGTAGCTAGGCAGTACTTCCCTCAAGGTTGTGCACCGAAACAAATACTTGTTAAATGAGTAAACATGTCCAGTCACTTCCCCGTAGGCTGTTTTATTTTCAGACAGGGTTTTTGGTAGCTCAGGCAGACCTTAATCCTCCTGTGTTGCCAAGGTTGCTCTTGATTTTCTGATCCTCCTGTCTTCACCTTTTTATGTTGGGACTAGATCCTTACAGGACCGTTCTGGCTTACACAGAGCTGGGAATGGAATCCAGGGCATCATTCATGCTAAGTAAGCTACGTTCCCTACCTCCGGGATATAGTTTAAGTGGGCCAAAGAGTGTGTTTATATCTCACAGTCAACCAAGACATCCCTGGAGAGAGCCTTCTAGTTTTGTCTCTGTTAGCAGTGACTGTATGAATTTGAGAGAGCCCTTTTTATCTCAGCCCTGCTACCTGTAAGCTTCTGAGGTCTCCCAAACCTCAGCAGTAAGAGTGATGGGAGCAGACCAGGGTTAAAGTCTCATCTCCAAGTTCTACAGCCCTGCAACATACTTGACTCAGACCCCAAGTGTCTTAAAAAAAAAAAAAAAGATTTATTTATTTATTTATCTATTTATTTAATGTATGTGAGTACACTGTCCCTCTCTTCAGACACACCAGAAAAAGACATCAGATCCCATTATAGATAGTTGGGAGCCACCATGTGGTTGCTGGTATTGAACTCAGGACCTCTAGAAGAGCAATTGGTACTCGTAACCACTGAGCCATCTCTCCAGCCCCCAGGGGTCTTTATTATTTATAAAATTAAACATCTTGCAGGTGACGTGGGACCAAAGTGTGACCAAGTAGCCACATGTGCAGCAGTGTGACTCCTCTCATGCTGAGGAGGACACGTGATGCTACAACTCCATATCTAGCTGGCTCTGGACTTCACAACGGTGTCTGCCAAGTGTTTTACTCTCAGTAGCTCCATATGGTGGGAAGGCTTGCAGGCAGGCTGTAAAGGCTTGGGGTTTGAGTTATGGCTTCATTAACCTCATGTAGAAAGTGGGGCTAACAGTGATACCCTCCTTCACTGGGTTGGCTGGGAGGCGGGAAGGAGGTGTGTATGAAAGGCATCTGGGACACTTTCTGACGAGGACAAGTCCCAGGAATCATGGGTACGATCAGTTTCAAGGAAGTATATTTTCCAAATTGGACTATTACAGCAGACAAAAAGTCTCCTTCAAAGCCACGCGATGATTTATTGAAAAGGCAGTAACAGAATCCGGGCGAGGCCTGGATACGGCTATAACCTAGATCAGGCTCTCATCTCGTGGCTTAGCACTGTGCCCTTCTCACCCCATGTCACCACCCTGACTGTGCAAGGAGCCCACGCACCTATGAGGGGCTACCCTGGGCCTGGCCATGACCACTTCCTGTGGGTAGAGACCAGTGTTCAGGCTCAGTTATCACCTCACTCCTCCCCATTGCTCTCCTCTCTTCTCTGGATGACAGCGTACTATGCTTCCATCAGTCACCCAAGCCCAGACCACTGTGACAATCACAGCCCTTTTCCAGGTCTGGGGAGACCACCTTCTATATAAAGGGAGCTGCCACACAACAAACAGCCTACGCATAACCATACTTTTGCCAACCAGAGGTTAGGGATGTTATAACTCCAGGAGAAGGAGAGGAACAATTTGCTTGCTTTTCCTGAGACTGTTGTATTCAAAATGGAGTGCTCCAGGCAGAGCAGTGAGGGGATGGAAATACAACAGAGGGAACATTCCTTTTTTTTTTTTTTTTTTTTTTTTGGGTTTTTCGAGACAGGGTTTTTCTGTGTGGTCCTGGTTGTCCTGGAACTCACTCTGAAGACCAGGCTGGCCTTGAACTCAGAAATCCGCCTGCCTCTGCCTCCCAAGTGCTGGGATTAAAGGAGTGCGCCACCACCACCCGGCCAGAGGGAACATTCCTAATCTAAACATTGTAATGTTCAAAACCTAAAACTTTTGAGGGCTGTCATTACATTACAAGTGAAAAAATTCCACATCAGACCTCATGTGATTGCCACAGCCAGAAGGCACACTAACGACCTTAGCTATGCATATGAGAAATACCAGTGGATTCCCGAGGTCTCAATATACAAATATCTCAAAATAGAAAAATAAATCCAAAGTATCTCTGTTCACAAGTATTTGGTATAAAAGGATACTTGGCTATACCAACCTTTTCATGTGTAATCCATTCCTTTAAAATATCTACATTGGAAATACTTTGTAACTTATAAATAAGCCACAGTACTAAAGTGGACCGTCAATGTAACCTGCTAAGATTATCTCATATATAACGTGTCAGCCTGCTGTCTCACTAGTGAGACACTAGTGACTCACTTCATCATCTTAGCGATGCTGGCACACAGGTGCCATGGTACTGTGATTGCTGTCATCCCTGATGTGGCACACAAGTGCTATGGTACTAGCACTACTGCTGTCCTCCCCATTGGACAGCTGAGGAAATGAAGGCGCACGGGTTAAATCACCAGCTCAGTCACCTGGACCATAGCAGGGGCAGGATTCTAACTTCTGGCAGTCTGGCCTCTGTGGCTTGTCACATACCTTGCACACACAGGTACACATAGATTGGGGGTAGAAGATGGGTTTTGCTGCTGTCAAGGAACACGATTCAGATACAGGAGTCAATATTCCTCTTTGCTCACATTCGGTGAACAGGAAGAGGCTCGAAGTTACAGATATACTTGCCCATGTTTCCCTTCCATGGTTTTCTTCCAATATACATTTAACCATTTGCTTTGTTCTGGGTCCTATGCACATTGTGAGAATTCAGTAACTCAAAGCTGGGTCATAAATCCTACAAAGCTTATGCCTCTGCAACTTAGGTATCAAGATACAGAATCAGAAGTACTTAGAAATACCCACTGAGGGAGGAAGCAACAGTCACCAATTTGTCTTTTCCATCCAAACGATGACAATGCCATATGTTAAAGACAAGAGGAGAGCAGAATACTTTACCCATGAAGCAACTCACTGTCCTCCTATGAGTAGCAGGCAACTTACTGATAACTAGTAAGCTTAAAGGCCAAGTGGAGCAAGGAAAGGCAGAGAGGGGAGGGGGAAGGGGGAAGGGGAGGGGGAGAGAGGAGGAGAAAGGAAGAGGGGAAAAGGGGAGAGGGGGAGGGAAGAGAGGGGGATGAAAGGAGGGGAAGAGAGGGGGAGGGGGAGGGGAGGGGAAGGAGGAGGGGAGAGGGGGAGGAAGAGGGAAGAAAGGGGGAGAGGGAAGAAGAGAGGAGAGGAGGAGGGGGAGGAAGAGAGGAGAGGGGGAGGGGGAGGAAGAGAGGAAAGGGGGAGGGGAGGGGAGGGGAGAGGAGGAAGGAAGAGAGGGGGAGGGGAGAGGAGGAAGGAAGAGAGGGGGAGGGGAGAGGAGGAAGAAAGAGGGGGGAGGGGAGGGGAGGAGGGGAAAGAGGGGGAGGGGGAGGAAGAGGGGAAAGAGAGAGACTAATTTGCCCAGTGAGTCTAACCTGCTCTGTGGTTAACCTCTGTCTGGAGTCCTGACACCCTCATTGAAATCAGGATGTTTCTCCAGCAATCACCTGAGAATCTATCCCAAGAACAACTAACAAATTGTTGAAGTTTACAGTTCTGCTTCTCACTCTGTAACTCAACTGTCACCTTCCCTGGGCCAGGGAGCATGCGCTCTTTGCTGATCCTGAAGGCTGATTCCTACACATTGGGCCTCACTCATATGGTTCTCAAAACACTCAGATCTTCAGTTAGCATTGGGAAACCGGGAACCCATTCAAAGGCCAGCCTGTTGGCTCGGCATGGCATGACATCAGCCACGTAGGCAGTTTATGTGGTTCCCACCTCTTGCCTGTGGTCATCCAGGTAATATTTCACATGTGTTACACCTCTGAACATATGACATACACTCAGAAGAGAAGAAGCCAGGTCTCCTGAGCTGAATTCCAGGACTGAAGACCAAAACAGTATTGTTGGGTGCAAAAAAAAAAAAAAAAAGAAGCCATCCCAAAAGACATTTTTTTTTTCCTATGAAACCAATAGAAGAAGAATTCTATTACAGGAATTATGGGTAGAGATATAGGGCATGATCAAGGTGAATAAAGTTTTTTCATCTTAACTAGAGGTGGCTCAGAATATAATACTGAAGAACACAGCTCTCCTTCAAGAACATTGAAAGCATTGGCAATCAGTGCACACAGCAAGCAGAAGTCTCGCTATGTATATGACAGGCTTTAAATAGCAAACGCTTATTTATCTGGAATAATCCAAGTTCACGAACATGGAGAAATAAACCTTTCAGCTCTGCTCTAATGGTAAACAGTATACAGTATGCAAATTATAAAAGCTCAGGTAGGTGTAAGGTAAACGATGCCCCTGTCAATGTGGACCAGCGTAACAAATTGGTAAGGAGAGCTGAAATGGTCAAAAGTATCCGAATCCGGACCCAGAAATACTCAGACCAATAGGCAGCTGTCAGTTGCTGAACACCATGTACCAAGCTTATACAATTTTATCCTTTTAAAGGGCTAAATATCTTCATAGTAAAATCATTAATTTCCACGCCCTGATTTGAGGGCACAGACAATATAGTACATTTTGGAGCCAATTGCTTCTTTGAAGCATTTTTGATGTTGGGAGATTTCTATGTTCCATATAGCATAATCGCATCTCTGCCCGGCTTGTCAGAGGTAGGCTGCGGACGGACACCACAAGCATGCTGACGCCAGGAAGAGAACCCATCCCCCGATGGCTGAGTGCACACACTCCGCAGCCACCATCTCATCGGTGATCTCTATTGTAACCAAAACAAGTGAGCCAGACAGCAGCAAGACACACAGAGATTGCAGGGGCCACCTGGGTCACGGGTGTGGCAGCCGCTGAAATGGCACTTACTGTTTATGAGAAAAAACCATTCCTTAGGTTTCAGCGGACGCTCCAAGTTCCCGGCTGCACCTCCACCTCCTGGCCAGGCGGCCCCTCCCCCTGCCCAGCCTGCTCTCTTCATTCACTGGCTCAGCATCTTCCAACCAGGCCCTCCCCAAGGCTCCTCATCGGCCGTGGCGGCGGCACCACCCCGTAGGCTCCTGGGCACAGGGCGATGCCGGCGAGAAAGGAAGACACCTTTTCTATGCTCCGCAATTTTTAATCTGTTTTCCTCCTTGCAATAAAGAAACCATCTCTCTCCAGCTCTATGCTCACACACACACAGCCTTTGTTCTGACGCTACAGGATTGCAAGGCTGAGGGGAGAAAGTCCCTGCGTTATCTTGGCACCGTGTTATTTATGAAGTGCTATAAAGACAGGGAGGAAACATTTAGATTGGGAACATGGGGAAAAAGAGATTTCTGGTTTATAATTTCTCTGTGTCACGTTTACAGGCAGCAGTGAAACCTGAAGCCTGAGCCATGGGGTGGGGGGTGGGGGTGCCTTCCACTGGTCCTGAAGGAGACTTTCCCTAAGGAGCTTTCCTCTTAGAGTTGGAGTCCTGCCTGAGAGGGCCAGAGTTCACTTACACTATTCCACTGACTGTTGTGCAGGGAGGGACTCCACCTTGCAGTACAAATGGGCTTCAAGATAGAGGAGGAAATTTCAGCTTCTCCCTCATGGGTTTTCCAAGATGTAGGAACACGGAAATCCTTCTTTCTCCTATGGTAGTGTCTCAGGCTTGTTTCTGTCCCTATTTTGAGACTTGAGCTCCTGTGTTCCTACAACCCACGACTTAGCTATGACTGTATTTCCCACCTGGGAGACAAAATAAGCCTTCTCTATCAGTGGAACAAGGTTTGCAGCCTTGGCAACATTTTCCCTAAAATGTGGCACCTGCTTTGCTCGCTATCACAAGCTGGGCTGCTCCTAAGTGGGAGACTCTAGTGCTGATTCCCTGACCAAGCATATCTGAGCAGTTGTTTCCCATCTGTTGGCTGCTCTCCCCTTGGGGATGCCCTTGACTCCCAGAAGACACTTCTGCTCCCGAGGTGAAATGGTTGGGTTGACCGGAAGGAAAGTGGAACTGTGCAGGGCCACCTCCAGCTGGCCCTTCTCTATACCCAGTGACCTCCATAGCCTTCCCTGCACCTGTAGTGGCTGGAGAAAGACAGCTTCTTGACTGGAAGCACTGTTTGGCCTCTCACAGTGACCTTGAGAAGTTACAGCTGGGATGAAAAACATCCATAACTCATGGTTGCTAGGGTGAAAACTGCTGAACTTAGGTGACATTTCACTCACTATGAGCATACACGAGATGGGCTTCTCACAATGGTAAGGGAAATGTGAAAAGTATGTTTAATTTCTTTCACTGTCTTTCCAGGGACATGATACCTCTGAAAGCAAAAGAGCCATCCAGTGTCAACAGGAAGGGACTAGCCTTTGGTTAGTTACATGCTACCATCTGAGCTGAAGTCTCTCCTTCATATGCTAGCATAGGACATTAAGCCCACTCATGATGGTACCATTGAGGAGGCATTAAAGCCAATAGTAGCATTTTCCTTAGAAACTGTAGATAAATGAAATGAAATTGATCACTAATGATCCTCTCGAAAGAGAGATTGTAAATCTTCCAAGGGAGCTCTTTCAGGGACTAGAAGTGTCCACTGGATCATTCACCCACATTGCTAGAAATAGTCTTTAAAAATGGTCCCACCCAGACGGGCAGTGTTGTCGCACGCCTTTAATCCCAGCACTTGGGAGTCAGAGGCATGTGGATTTCTGAGTTTGAGGCCAGCCTGGTCTACAGAGTGAGTTCCAGGACAGCCAGAGATATACAGAGAAACCCTGTATCCAAAAAAAAAAAAAAAAAAGTCCCACCCTAGGGCAGAGGAGATGGCTCAGTTGGTAAAGTGTGTCACACAAGCACCAGCACGTGTGTGTGAGACACCTGTGTTCAGACCCCCAGCACCTACAGAAGAGCCGAGCATGGTGCTAATCATACTAGTAACCCTAGCTTGAGGATGGGGTGTGGAGGCAAGAAGACAGGTGCTTGCAAGATCTCATTGGCTAGCCATCTAGCCAATCCACAAACGTGGGGCTCAGTGAGAGACTTTGCCTCAAAATATAAGGTGGAGATCTATCAAGGAAAGACACCTGATGTCTACCATGGGTTCCCTTCATCCCAGATCTTAGAAAACGGGTCAGCCAAGACATGTAATACACACACGTGCACACACACAACTGATTAAACATTAAGACACAGGGTGACCCAGGTTCACAGTTCCTGCTTCGCACAACAGAAGGTGCCAAACCCTCCCCCGACTTTATTTCCAATAAAATGTAGTTGGGAAGGCCCTCTCGGAGCCATGGTCCCTGTTGGCTGAACATGTCCACTCCTGTCAATCTCCCTATGTTTTCATGTAACTCCACTTCCTCTTAGAGGACTACACATATGGATGGCTCTGAAAACAAACTTCTAAGAACTCAGTTGCCCCTCCCGTATTAGGTTTTGCCAAGTCACTTAATTTTTATATACAGCATCTAAGAAACACAAGGAAGAGGAGCTTATGACTACGGCTAACAAAGCGTACTCTTCATTTAATCTCTTGAGTGAGCAAAGAAGTATGTGACTAATATTCCCTGTCATGAGTCTAACTAGAGTCTAGATAACTATAGCCCAGGGCCTATGTAATCTTATGTGAAGGCATCTTGGGCTCCCCAGCCCTTGTCAAGGTTATCTCAAGAGATATACCCTGCAGCTTCTTTCCATTAAGGATGTTGCTGATGCTGAAGGCATTCTAAGTGGAGAAGACAGTGGTTCAAGGCTAAGCCCTCTCTTCCTGCTGTGGCTAGCAGACATCCTCGATGGATGCCATGGAGACAGATGTGTGTGGATAAACCCTCGGCAGTCCACTATCCCACCTGGATCTCAGTCTTCACAGGCGCCCTGCTAGGGAGGCAAGAAGCAGGGCTGGTGCATGGTCCTTCAGCATGGAGACGGAGGCTCAAGACTCATTCACAAATCTCTGACTTACTTCACCCCACTGCCCATGTGTTTCTCACATGGTCTTCCCATCAGGAGTATCACACCTGGGCACATGTCAGACCTGTGGCTGGAGCAGCCCTAGACATGGGACACCAGGGTAGGATACGATGCTTGCTGAAGCCTGAGACCCACTGTCTTTCAGTATACAGTACCTGACATCGAGTTCTAAGTTTCTGAAAATTTTTTCATATAGTGCCTTGGAAAGTCAGTGTCTCACAAGAGCCAGATGTGTTCTTAAGATGCTCTGTGCAGTGAGACAGACAGACAGACTCTAGCTCCTGTTGAAGTCCTGAGAAGAAGTTCCAGAGAGACCCCCTTCCCCTTCTCTGAGGTGCAGTTTCCCTCTCTGAAGATTAAGGCTCAGGCTGACCATGCAGTATTGTTTTCAAGAGCCAAACCCACTGACGTGAAGAGCCTGGCTCTGCTCTCCCACCTCCCCACCAGGAGCCTTGCTGTTTGAAATGATCAGATGACATGTAGCTTTAAGAAATCCATTGTGAGTGCTGGAGAGATGGCTCAGTGGTTAAGAACATTGACTGCTCTCCTAGAGGTCCTGAGTTCAAATCCAAGCAACCACATGGTGGCTCACAACCATCTGTAATGGGATCCAGTGCCTCTTCTGTTGTATCTGAAGATAGCTACAATGGAATCTGATGCCCTCACAAACATAAAATAAATAAATTAATCTTAAAAAAGGAAAAAAGAAACCTGCTGTAATGTTACAATAATTATTTTGAAATTTGTTGAGAATAAACCCAGAGTAATAATTTTCTCTCCTCTCCTCTCTTCTTTTCTTTTTAACCAGTGAATGAGACCTGGCTTTGTGGGTTTTAGAGTTCTGAACACCAGGCCAAACCTTCAACTTTAACTTAGGCTTATGGTGAAGACCTCACAGGGCTCTAATTCATTGTGTGTTTCCAACTAGAAGGGTCTATGGTGGCAGGAGGATGGCAGCTGCCTGAGTTGAGATCCTGGTTGCATTCTGAGTTGTCTCTGTTAGTTGGGCAAGTTATTTAACTTCAGCCTTTGGTTTCTCTTATCTATAAAATGGGATGATGGTACCAACCTTTCAGAATTGCATTAAAAATTAAGTGAGGGCTGGAGAGATGGCTCAGCAGGTAGAGGTAGTTCTTGCCAAATCTAATGACTTAAATTCTATCCCTGCCATCCACGTGATAGAAGGAGACTCTCACAGGTTGTCTGAGTACCTCCATACATGTGACACAGCAGTCATTTCTGTCTCTCCCCCATAAGTAATTGTGCTACAAAGGTGAAGTGACATCATACAAAACATGAACTCCATTGGGAGCCAAGATATCTGCTGCTGTTGTCAATTGCTATGTCCAAGAAGGCTGATGCACTTTCAGCTGCTGTTTTATCTGGCCAAGGAACTGGCCAGAGATGGGCAGCTACTGAGACGCCAACAGCCTGCTAACATCTGCACAGTGATCTAACTGAAGGTCGCATGCTACCACCCCTTCAGAAAGTCTAAGCTAGGTCTTACACCCGAATGATCCATGAGCAGGTGTGATGTCATCATGCCCCTGATTAGAGTCAAGGACCCAAGCTGACTTAAACCTAGAGAGTCTGACAGCGAAGCCATGGTTTACCCAGTGAAAAGGATCTTATTCTCACCCATCAGAATACATACTCATTCAACAAACACGTATGACAGTGTTCTCAGCCCTGGGAACAATTATTTAAAATTTATTATTAGTATGTGCTATGTGTGTGTGTAGATGTGGGGAGAGAGAGAGAGAGCAGGCACACATGTGTCACACATTTATGTGGGGGTCAGAGGACAAATTAGAGGGGTCAATTCTGTCCTTCTACCTCTGGTTGGCTTCTGGGGATCAGGCTCAGATCATCAGGCTCGCATGACAAGTGTTTTACCCAGTGAGCCACCCTGCCTGTCCAGCCGTGGGAATAATTTAATCAGATTTCTGACTACATGGAGGAAGGACCACGCTTTCCTTGATATAACCAGGGGAATCTGCTTCTACTTCACAATGAAAACCATACTAGTTCACAAACGGGCTTCTACGTGCTTTTCTGGCCCTGTGTCAAGTGAGCAACACCTGTCATGTGTCTGAATGGTGAGGAGCAGCTTTGGATATGCTGCTGGACACATCTGGAAGACTTGAAAACTGGCTTAGAAAAGTAAAATCACATACTCAACTTTTTATAATGAATAAAAGGGAAAGCTGGAAAAGGCTCAAAATTTAAGCCTTGCTTCTGTCCTAAGTTTCTGTATGTTTCCTTTTCAAGTGCTTATTAAGAGAAGCTGCCTTTAGCCCAGCTCCTCTTCCAGCCAGTTCCCTTGGATCTTTCTTCAGGAACTTTGTCATCACTAAGAGACCATGATAGACTCAGGCTTTACCTAGGAGGCCAAGTCTGTAAATGACATTCAAGGCCCCGGGCTCTCCTAGTGTCATTTCTTATGCTTGAGCAGTGGGGCCACTCGTCCCTTTCTGGGTGGTGTTTCTCCTTTTCTCCTGGTCCATGTCATATCTGTTTTTATTAGAAAGGGTCTCTCCCACTGCTTGCAGTGGCCATCAGGAGTTCCAAACCTTCACTCAAGGCCATCTGGGTGGCAGGTCTTTCCTTGTCTCCACCCTCCACCTTCAGAAGACAGGATCTGTACTCTGCAGATGCTTGGCTCCACTGCTGCCAGACATGCACTCCCATTAACATAACCAGCTCCTCTTACTTCCTGCCTGCCGTGCTCACACCACCTGGCCATTGCCTCTGCTGACTGAATCAGGTTCACATATGGTTTCCAGTGGTCAGTGAGGTAAAAGACACTCCGTATCATATGTCATTAACACCGTTCTATTCTTATCTCCAAATCTTAACAGTCTCTCCTCTAAATTCCAGATAATATTCATGTTCACACCTGAGCACACAGTCCTGTGAAACATGCTGGGCCACTGGCAGACAACGTTACACGAGTGATCGTGATCCCAAAGCAGACATCTCAGAAAACCAGGTAGCAATAGGAAAACATGTGGTCCAGGGAGGAGGGTGCTGCCTTTCTTGAGAAGATTTGAAATCGGAAGCCATCTACAAACTTTGGGCGTTACCACTGTGTGATGGGAGACAATATTCCAAGCTCTCTTTAGGACAAAATTGCACTGGAGAACAGAGCTTTGTGGTCACACCTGAGGATGTGCTGACCAGTACTCAAAGTTGTATTCTCCAGTAGACCAAGTGCCCATCAAGGACCTGGCTACAAAGGACCCTTACTTGACACTGGAGCCCTGCTGTGGGGACAGTCAAGGGCTCCCAGCTGTTACTGCACAGAGTGAGGCAGGAATAGGCAGGCATAATTCATGGGGGACACATTAATTCTAGCACAGGTTGACGTTTCTGAAGGAGAACTCCCCTTTAGGGTCTCTTTTGAACTAAGTTTCCAACTCTTGTTTAAAACAAATCCATCTAGGCACAGTGGCAAGTGCTTATAGCTTTCACTACTTGGGAGACAGAGGATGGAAGACTGGTTCAAGGCCAGCCTGGGGAACTTGGTCAGAACCCATGTTCAACAATAACAATAGCAATAACAGTAGCAACAGCAGCAGCAGCAGCAGCAGCAGCAGCAGCAGCAGCAGCAGCAGCAGCAGCAGCAGCAATCAAATAGTAACTCGGTGGTAGAATACTTGTCCAGCATGTGAGGCGGAGCTTAATCCTTTGCATCACAAACAACATACACAAGTTTTTAATCCCAGCACTTGGGAGGCAGAGGCAGGTGGATTTCTGAGTTCAAGGCCAGCCTGGTCTACCAAGTGAGTTCCAGGACAGCCAGGGCTACACAGAGAAACCCTGTCTCGAAAAACAAAACAAAACAAAACAAACAAACAAACAACACACACCCCTAATTCATGTCAACTTTTGCTCAAGTATCATTTCCATTTATTGTTCAAAGTAGAATTCCTCCTCATCTCCCCTCAACTGCAAATCTGTATGCTTATAACCTGCCAGGTTACCCCACGGGAAGACTAGACTCAGTTCACCAGCACTGTGAGGAAATCTCTAGGTGTAAATACAAATGATCTTATCCAGTGCTTACCTTGATCCGATGACGTCAAAAAGATGCTGCCAGCGGTCGTTGATCTTGCTCAGCTTCTCCTCCATCTCGGCCGCCTTGGCCTTGCTGCTGGCCTTGATCAGCTGGTCACCCATCTGCTTCAGCTGCAGCTTGTTTTCCGTGAACAAGCTGATTTCTTCCATACAGTCCTGACGGGTACCAAAGCACAAGGCCAGAGCCATCACCACCAGGCCGGTCCCTCTCCAGCCAAGGGCACAGTTCTCTCTTAACACAACTTTCTGTTTTGTTTTTATTTTCTCAGACGGGGTCTCACACTCTTGTCTAGACCGATACTGGACTCCAGGCAATACTCCCGTCTCAGGCACCCTGGTGATGGGACTGCAAGCACGGACGACCAAATTGCCTACCTAAGCTTATTTATTTATTTAATTTTAGGTACATTGGTGTTTTTCCAGTGTGTGAGGGTGTCAGATCTCTTAGAACAGGAGTTACAGACAGTTGTGAGAGGCCATGGGAATTCAACCTATGTCCTCTGGAAGAATAGCAAGTGCTCTTAACCACTGAACCATTTCTCCAGCCCTGGCTACATTAGTTTTAATTGGAAAACAAAACCCTGTATACTTATCAGTATACAGTTCTTCAAGGAATGGCTATACCAGCTGGGTGACTATGAAACATTTAATGCAGCAATGACGTTCTCTGACTACGTAGCCCAGGCCTGCAGCTCACGATGCTCCTGTCTCAGCCTCCTGAGTGCTGGGGTAGGCATGTGTTTCCATGCCTGGCTGTAGGTATGTTCTTTTTCTGTATCCTTGCAGTGCCACGGATTGAACTCAGGGCTTTATGCATGCAGGGTAAGAACTCTACCGCCTGGGCTATATCCCAACCCCCTCAGCTTCTTTCTCAATGAACAACCTTTCAGTTGCATGTCACAGATGTGGTCCTGAGGCCAGACAGATCTGACTGAAGTCAGCCTGAGGTCAGTTTCCCAGGGTTTGTGGAGAGGTGTTTTGGGTGACTGTACAGTGCTCGACTGACCTCCATGACCCTCATTGCTGCAGACGTCCTCTCTGACTCAGGTTCTACTAAACTCTCACCAGATCCCATCACGGGCTGACAGACTCTGCCAGCTCCTCCTTCAGAAAAATCAATAGTCCCTTGAAACACTGCCATTAGAAACACCAGTGACACTGTAGGCCCTGGAGCCCTGCGGAAGTCCAATAGCCGTCCTCCATTGCATCCACAGAGCACCCCGCCCCCACTCATGGCCGTCCTCCATCCATCCACTGGGGCACCCCACCCCCACCCCCACTCACCTTCTGTAACTTTTCAATCATTTCTTCAATGCTGACATCCGCCGTCTGTAGAACTTTGTTTTCCATCTGGACCAGCCAAGCACACAGTTCTTTATTTTTTTCATTGAACACGATCCATGAATTGAGCCTGTCTTCAATCTCCTGCTTGCGGATAGCCACCTGGGTATGACATGCATTGGGCAGCGGAGGATAGCAGGGAAGGAAAATCCCTTGGCTCTCCAAACCTGTGAGCTCCCCTCACCCTCACCCTCCCCCCTCACACACCTTTCACACGCGCACAAACGAACACAGGGCCATTAACTTTTGTCAGTATCCCTAAAACCTGTTTTCTTTTCTTAAAACCTCAGACTTAGCATTAACAAGTTTTTTCCACCCGTGATGACGGCCATAAAAACTGACAAAGGACAAAATGACAAGCTTTGTGCTCTGTATTGACTGCCACCAAGCCTAAGCCAGAGAGGTTAAGGTGAATACAAAATCAGGCATGGCTCAGCTTCCGGTTCCCTGGTTCTTTCAATATTTACATTTACTGCTCCCTCCACGTTAACTTCTAACTTCTGTGGCCCAAAGCTCTTCCCTTCTGAAACTCATCAAGTCTTCATATCCAGAAGTCACTGTCCTGCTTACTTATTTTAAAGATTAACTTATTTAAATCCAGATACAAGATTAAAAACAAAAACAAAAAAACAAAAAACATAACCACCCAGTCATTCATTAGTAATGCAAATGAACCGGAAATCCCAAAAGTAGTAAAAAGGGTTTTTTTTTTTTTTGAGTATTTAAACAAAATAAAATAACAAACAAAAACACGAAATTCCAAAACAATTCATTTAATTTATCTTGTCATTACACACTGTAGTTTTTGTCTGGAAACCATGAAAATGTCACCAAAAATTGGTCTGGAGCAAGCAGGCTGACCCCCAAATGCCCAGTGTTCTATTATGCTAACATCAGGGCTTCCCTCCCTCCTTAGAGGGTACTGTTTAGCAATTAAACTTACATCTAGATAATTCAAACCAGCCTTTCTAAAAGTACATCTACAATCAGTTTTTGAAAAATCATTGACATCTTAAATGGGGTGGTGTAAAATGGGGTGGTGTAAAATGGGGTAGCTAAGCGGTCTTCCGGAGTTTTAGCACTCCACTCTACAGAAAGGGGACGAGGCGGCTGCACTCTCCTGAGATTTTTTTTTTCTCTCCACGTACAAAAGAACTTCTGCTCTTCCCAGAGTGAGGTCAAGATACCAAATGCTCCTCTGTCCCGCCCAGCCAAATGTATTTAAAAGGCCTGAAAAATCTATCCTTAGAAAAAACCAAGCATTTTGTTCCCATTCCTCCAGAAACCTGTTTATTTTAGGTTTTAAAACTCCTGGAATTGTGTGCAGGATTGCGTCCACAGTGGTAACGAGGGACCATCTGGGTGTCCTCTTTGAGTCCTCCCCAACTCTCACAAGACTTTTCAGGATTTTTGAGTATTTTCTTTGACAGAAAACAGAACTTAGAACAATTTGAAAGACACCTAGAGTAGATTGTAACTACTAAGAATCAGGGTTTTGTAAAGTATACTATTTGCTTCAAAATATAACTAAAAGTGTCTTTAGAACACAGGTATTTACAGATGTCAAAATTCATCAACACAAAAAAATAATGAGATTAAGGAATTAACTTTTCCTGAGAATTATATATCCTTAAAACAAGGGTCTTAAAGATTAACTGAACCCTTTAATTCCACCTTGATATCCTGTCATAGACTTGAACTGTGCAAGACGCTATACACAATTCCATTCTTACCCAGTACAAGTGATCTGCTGAGGCCATTAGGCTGTAATCACTTCAGAGTGTAAGTGGCTCTTAGGACTAAATATCTGAATGCAGGGAAGGAAGCCTGGTTCTCAGATAACTGCTTCCATGCCTGTGGGTATCAAAGCTCTGGTGTTTGGAAGAGGAGAGATACACAGGGGGGTCAGAGAGACCTCTCCTAACATGCAGATTGGTACTTCTCTAAGCAAGCCAAGGAGTAGAATCCTCACAAGCATGACCCTTGCTTCCATCTCAGCTTAAGGTGATCTTAAAAAAACCAAAACCAACCAACCGACCAAACAAACAAAACCAACTCAGAGCAAGTGTGCAAAGTTGCACTGTGAACTCTGTTAAAACAAAGAGGTCAGTCTGTTAAAAAGGGATGCTGCCTCCTAGAGGAACCAGCAGAGGCTCAGGGGTCCCGGAGCCAAAGGGCCCCTGCTTCGGCCAAGGCAGGACCCCTTCCTTTGGCCTTGGGACGTTTCTATCAACCTCCCACAGCCCCGCAGGCAGCTGACTGACTTACTCTCAGACAGAGGTCCTCCCATTGTCTGTGCAAAAGTTCGATCTGTTCTTTCAGAACCGTCACGTCCTCCGCCAGGATGTGCTGGCTCAAGTCGGCCTTCATAGTTTGAAGTTCTTTGAAGTTGTTCGTAAAGTTAGCCAGGGACTTCTCTACTTCCTGCATTTAAAAACCAGGAGAAAGGGGAAAATGCCTTCAACTCCAGCTGCTGTTGTTTCCAAACCTGTAGGCTAATCCTTTGATTAGACTCTGGGGGAGGGGAGCCTGGGAAGGGGAGGGACCTTCGGAATGAGAAACAGCCGCTCCCGCAGCCCTGCCTGGCTGCCTCCAGTCACCTTTCTCTCAAGGGGACAGTCTTTGCTCCCTTTCAGCTCATTCCCTCAGGTAGCTGTAGTTTAATGAAGTCATTCTGTTGGAAACCCATCCAGGCCCTTTACCATTCCTTAGAGGGCACAGCATATGTAATGTAAGAAAAGCAAACTGTCCACACATTTCTGGATTAAGACCCAGAAACTGTGTTAAGAAGTCATATAGGGTGTGATCTCTCACTTTCAAAATGCCTGGGTATACCACTAACACTGTGGCTGCCGTCATTAAATGACAACTTTTGTTTGGAAGGAGTTATTTGTGATTTTCTAAATAAATGAATATAATGGAGTGGGAATTGCTCACTGATAACTGGCAGTGATTAAATTAGCACATAGCTTCCTATATTTATCATTCATTCATTCATTCATTCATTCATTCATTCATGTGTAGGATTGAACCTGGGGCCTCACATTTGCTAGGCAAAGACTATACCACCAGCTATATACCATCAGCTTTAATTAGTTTTCAAAATGAAGTAGTTTTCAGATCCAATGAAATGTAGCAAGTAATAAAAGCAATTTTTTTTTCTCTACAGAAGGAAGTGAAAAGGACCCCAGAGTCTATCAGGTTTTAGTTGTATTTAGGGTTCCTTATGTATGGTTCATTTTCCAGGCCTCTGTTCCTGCCCTTCAGATGAAATCTGAAAGAAGATACTGTATCATTTACACCAGAGATCCATCTGCAGAGAGCAGCTACAGTAACGAGCCACTAATTAATTCCCACTGATATTTTTTTCAGTGCTCTAGAGTGATGTGATTTCTTTTTTTTTTTTTTTTGGTTTTTTCAAGACAGGGTTTCTCTGTGTAGTCCTGGCTGTCCTGGAACTCACTCTGTAGAACCAGGCTGGCCTCGAACTCAGAAATCCGCCTGCCTCTGCCTCCCAAGTGCTGGGATTAAAGGCGTGTGCCACCACCGCCCGGCTTTTTATTTATTTATTTATTTATTTATTTATTTATTTATTTATTTTTGTGATTTCTTAACTTACTAAACTCTCTGTGTTTCATAAAATGGTCCAGAGGAAACTTTCAAAGTTTGCATAAAAATGGCCAGGTACAGTCATACACACCTTTAATCCTAAGCACTCAACCTCGAAGCTTAGGGAGCTAGATCCCCAGCCTGGGACCTCTGCTTTATGGATTCATTGTTTCTCTCTTTTCTCTCTGCAGTGCGTGCATTCATGCACGCTTGTGCAAACACACACACACATACACATACGCATACGCACATGTGTACACACCCCATACACATGCATACAACATAGCTATGTGGTTAGCATGTATCTCTCTAACAGACTGTACTGACAGAATGCAGGGACCAGGACAACAGTGCTTCTAAAACACACCCTCTTCTTCTCAAGTCGCTTTGTGCCATGGTGTTTTATCATGGCACCTGTCACATGCCTGGTGCATACTGAATTATTAGATATCAAAATGTATGAGTGAAAGGAAAGCTGTTTGTACCAATAACTTTTTTTGTTGTTATCTACCTCTTAGGTTTTGCAGTAATGGGGACTGAACTTGGAACTTCATGCAAGTTGGACAAATGACAGGGTCTTACTATGCAGTACTGAATGGCCTGGTACTCGCTATGTAGCTTAGGCTGGGTTTTAACTTGTAGTCCTGCCTCAGTTTCTTAAACTGGGATTAGAGGTTTTATACAACCACACAGGGTTAAGAGCTTAAAAATGTTCTTAAGTTGCTGGCGTGGTGGTGCACGCCTTTAATCCCAGCACTTGGGAGGCAGAGGCAGGCGGATTTCTGAGTTCGAGGCTAGCCTGGTCTACAGAGTGGGTTCCAGGACAGCCGGGGCTACACAGAGAAACCCTGTACCCTGTGTCAAAAAGCCAAAAAAAGAAAAGAAAAGAAAAGAAAAGAAGCAGGGAGGTCTATAGTATGTGAGCTAACTACAGTCAATGTAGAAACATTCCAGAAAGCACGTCTCAGATCTGGAGTATATCTCAGTGGCAGAGTACTTCCCTGGCACACACTGGGCTCTGGGTTCCTTCCCTCGGAAAAACATCCATCCACACAACCAAAGAATGCTACTTACTGCCTTTAAGTTAAAATGCCCCAGATTTGCTAGCAAATGATGGCAAAAGAGAATAAGTCAGCTGGATAAATTTCCTTCATCTTTAGTCTGATAAGTGGTCTGATTGCAAAATTACCTGTAAGATTCCAGTTACCCATATAGAGCATGATGTAAAACTTCAAGTTGTGTGTATATAGCAGCATATGACCAGGCTTTAGCTGGATTCCCTACAGCAACAGGGCAGCATAAGCCTTTTCCTGTGGTATTAGTTCATAGTGAGATTGTTAAGTTCCGGTTTTCTGCACTTCCATTTGAACTAAAGGGGATGGGTAGATGCTTGGTAAATGGTTGGATCCTCATCCCCCATGTGAAAAAGCCAGGCATGGTGGTGCAAGCCTCCCAACACCGGGAAGGGAAACACAATAGGATCCCTGGGCCTGCTGCCCAGCAAGGCCAGCTAGATCAGTGAGCTTCAGGTTCAATGAGAGCTCTCAAGCAAATCAAGTAGAGAGCAATTGAAGATAACACCCAACGCTGACTGACCTCTGGCCTCCACATGCACATGCATGTCAGGGCATGCACACATACACGGATGCATATATATACATGCACAGAAAGGGAGCAAAAGATGAACACACATGCATGTGCTTGTACACGGACAGAATATCTTATCTTGGGAAGAATATTCAACAAATTAGCCACGTCAATTCCTGTGGTAAGGAATGAATAGGAGACAAATTTTAATATATATCTTAGGAACATTCTGGATTTTGAACCATGTGACTATATTATTCGAAACCTATTTTAAAATTAGAACTGTTCCAGTGAATCAATCTTTCAGCAAGTCTCAGATGTCCACTGTAGCAATTTTCATAATAGTATGATCAGTGCTTCTCAACCTTCCTAATGCTATGACCGTTTAATGCAGTTCCTCATGCTGTGGTGACCCCTCACTGTAAAATTATCATCTTTGCTACTTCATAACTATAATTTTGCTACTGTTATGAATTGTAATGTAAATTTCTGTGGTTTTCAATCGTCCTAGGCAACACCTGTGAAAGGGTCACTCAACCCCCAAAGAGGTCACAACCCACAAATTTAAAACCACTGATATAGATAAACCACTGATATGCTACTCAGGAATCTATGAAAGCCTTATATTTAGAGACATTACATGTCAGGCTGACCATATCTCATTCGAAATGTTTGGAACTAGAGGTGCTTTAAATTTCAGAGTTGGGGGGATTTTTTAAGTATGGATGCTCAACTTGTGTGTTTCTGGTGAGAGTGTGTATCGTGTGTGTGTGTGTGTGTGTGTGTGTGTGTGTGTGTGTGTGTATGGTATGTGTGTTGTGTATGTGTGCATCATGTATCTGTGTGCTGTTATTCCCAGATGCACTTGCCTATAATGGGATGTAGCTTTATGAGAAAAGGAGGCCCAGACGGTTTGGACGGGTCAGAAACTCTTCTGGTACAGTATCCACTGTCCTAGATAGGCTTCCAGTTACTTGGGACCTGTTTTGGAATCTGGTCACTGGTTGGATGAATTTGTGGATCTCTGCCATGATTGTTTCCACTGATAAATGGGGCACTTCACAGTCAGCTCAGGCTTCTGGACTTAATGGAAGAAAACCCCAGCATTTTAATGGAGAGTAACACTGGATTCTCTCACTTTGTTATTGGCATCTTGATCTAAACTTGATGTGAAAGACCCTAAGGACTTTTACCAATACTACACTCCGCCCCCCCAATACACACACACACACACACACACACACACACACACACACACACACACA
>JANHMN010000022.1:5480307-5506487 GCA_030674055.1 Rhabdomys pumilio | reverse complement strand
CACCAGCATCAGCACCACTACCAGCACTACCACCAGCATCAGCACCACCACCAGCATCAACACCACCACCAGCATCAGCACCACTACCAGCACCACCACCAGCATTAAGACTTATTTTTGTTTCAAATTATGTATGTTGTGCTGGCAAGCATTCTGTCAGCTTGCATACATGCTAGATTCATTTGAGTAAACCTCAACTGAGAAAAGTGCCCCCAGTACACTGGTCTGTGGGCAAGCCTGTAGAGCATCTTCTTGAATCATGAATGATGGGAGTGTGCCCAGCTCACTGCAGCTGGTGCCACCCCTTGGCTAGTCCTGAGTTAGAAAGCAAGCTATGAAAAGCAAGCCAGTGAGTGAGCCATGTTCCTACGTCACTACCTGCCCTGCTTTGACTTCCTTTGATGATGAACTGTGAGCCACCCAACACTGGTGCTGTGGAACGAAGCAGGGACCTCTGGGAAAACAGTGCTCGTTCATAACTGCCGAGCCATCTCTCTAGCTCTGCCCACCAGGATTATCTTTAAAGCAAGGGATTCTCACATGATCACCAGTAACTCCAGCTCTAAGGGATCCGGCACCTTCTGGCCTCTGTGAGTACCTACACACATGTATGCAGACATATACAAACATACATACATGTCTTACTTAAGGTTTTTATTGCTGTGGTGAATTTCACAATCAAATGAGGCCTGTGTGGGTTCAACTTCAGATTCTGTGTGAGGCTTTTGCTGATTTAATGGCTCCAACAGACGTGTAAACTTGGAAAGAGGTGGTGTCAGTAGCTCCTTGACCCATCTGCCACCTTCTTCTTCAAACCACACATGTCCCATTTGCCGTGTGCCCTGTCTGATTACTTCTTTGTCCCTCCCTGGTCCCGGCTGTTTCATAGACATGGCTTAGTTTTCTCCTCAAGGCTTTGCGCCTACCTTTATATCCTTCAGGGCCCGTGGCAAGATGTCTGCCAGGTTGTTTGCAGACATATTGGTGTTGGCAAGTTGTTGGAACTTTGCTTCCTGCTGTTGCAGCCAGGTTGCCGCTTCTGCATGAGAGTTGTGAGGAGCCTTCCAGAGCTGAAGCTGACCACGGGCCTCCTGCAACTGGTCTGCCAGGTCTTGGTTCGCCTGGGTCCACCTGGCGGGGTAATGGTAACAACAGAGCCCTCATTCCACCCTGTCCTCGTAGCAAGATCATACACACGCTCTACCGGGAAGTTAATTAAAAGTGGAGAGATCTATTTTGATTTTTTTGAGACAGGGATTCACTATATAGCTCTGACTATCCTGGAACTCACTATGTAGACCAGGCTAGCCTCAAACTCATAAGAGAGTCTCTTGCCTCTGCCTTGCAATTGCTGGGATTAAAGACTTGCAAGGTCACACCTGGCTTTTTAAATAGGTCTTATTTATATTTTGCTTGTATCAAATAAATTTACTGTGCAATTATAAATATTCTTTATTTTCAAGTTGAAATAAGTGAAACAATTATTCCATTTATAGATTTTTATCTTGCTTTTTTTCTCTCACTTTTTTTTTTAACTTATCCATGTTACAAAAAAAAAAAAAAAAAAAAAAAAAAAAAAGCAGCTAGACACGTGTAGGTTCCTGATTGTAATCTTATCACTGACTTAGGAGGTTGAGGTGAATAAAGATCATCTCAAGTTCGAGGCCGGCTGGGACTACACAGTGACTTTTAGGCCAATCAACAACTCAATGAGATTCCGGCAGAGGATGAAGAGAGAGGAAGAGGGGGAAGAAGAGAAAGGAAAAGGAAGAGGGAGGAGGAAGAGGGAGGAGGAAGGGGAGAAAGTTGAGGGAAGAGGAGGGGAGGAAGAAGAGGGAAGAGGAAGGAGGACGAGGGAGGAACAACCATCTTAAATGGCTGTACAGAACATTCTGCAGATTAACAGAATGTTCATGCACCTGCATGAACAGGGCTGGAGACAAAGCTGAGTGGTAGAGCATTTGAGTAGCATGCGTCAAGGCCTGCACTCAATTTGCAGCAATTCCAACAACAAACAGAGAACAGCGATGGAAAGAGGAGCTTGTGAGTGCAGCAGTGAGCTGCCTCCTTCAACAGCATCAGTTCTGCCAATGCAGTGAGGGGCGCTGGAAGCAAATGTGGAGCTAGATACATATGCTACTGTCATCAGTGAAGACTCAGCGGAGACCCGAGGGTAGCCCGCCACGGTAGGCAGTTTGCTGTCCTGTACTTTACTAAACACTGGTTTGCTTTTGAAGCACAGGAGTCTACATGTAGAAGACTCGAAGGCAACCCAACTTCTCCACATTGTCTTGGGCTTTGGGCCACTTTCCAAGAGCTGTTTTAAACACATCCGTCCCATCATGTCCTACAGACTCTCCATTCCTCAGTGTTTCTGTTGCTGATTTGGGGTTCCCAGGGTTCCTGACTTTTAGAGGACACACTCTGGAAGTTGCTCATTAGGGCATTTCTAGTTTGATTATCCCAGAAACTGAGACACACAGATGCTCTCATGACACTGAGCCTTATACAGTGAACAACACCCTTCAAAGAAGAGCCACAATAACCATGAAGCCTGTCACTGTGAAGGAGGGAGAAGCTTTTAGGAGGCCTAAGGGTCAAAAGAGCGGGTCGGTCTTTCAGATTGCATTCTGGGTGTACCTCGAGTGAGCATCCTGGCATTTTTCCTCGATTATGCCAGCGATGGAGGGGCAGGAATCTTTGAGTCTGCCAATGACCTCCTGCAGTTTCTCCCAGCTCTGTTCCCCATTCTCAGCTTCATCCTGAAGGGCCTGAGGACACAGAAAAAGGTAAAAACAGATCAATGACAAACATGTAGACCTTACAGGACAGCGACACACAACCAAGAACAGGAGACTAACAAGGCACTCCTTCCTCAAGTTGAACTTAGAAGTATTAAGTTGCTAAACATATAACACTTGTCCACACACACACTTTCATGAACCATGAAATGAAAGACACAGAGCATTCAAGATCCACTTACAACTTCCTACGGCTCATGTGAGTTACTTTAAAACCCCAAGCTGTGCCTTTGATAACTCTAGTTAACGCACTGCTTGTTTCCTTCACTGCAAATAGTACAAAAGCACCTGCGTTCATTATAGCGCTTGCTTCATGTATTGCTCTAACTTTTACCCACAATACCTTTGACCACACTGGCTAACTTACCTCAAGGTTCTGCACCTGGCAGTCCAAGGCCTGCAGTGATAAAACTGCAGGCTTGCTGTGCTCCATGGAATATGTGAGTTGGGTTGTCTTCATGCTGGCCTCATCGTAGAGCTTGTCACAGGCCTTCCACTCCTGCAGCACTGACTGCACAGAGGCTCTGAGCTGGTGGACCTGCAGGAAAGCGGAAACTCTGACTTAGCATTCCTAAGACAGTCTCTCAGGTTGTTTCCTCTCAAGGAATCTATTATTGTATTCAATCTAGGCATTTCAATCGAAAGTACTGGAGACCTCCCCTGACTTCCTGAAGGTGGGAAGGCTAGGCTAAGGAGACCTCCACTGACTTCCTGAAAACGGGAAGGCTAGGCTAAGGAGCAGAGATCTCAAAGAAAGCTGTTCTAACATGGACTAGTGGGAAAGAACCCCAACATCACGAGGCTCACGGCAGACACAGGGCAAGACACCAGGCAGAAAGAGCATCTGAGCAATGGGTTTAATCACTCTGCCAGTCTTCTGGCTTTGGGCAAATTATTTAACTCAGTCAACTGGTTTCTACACACACACACACACACACACACACACACACACACACACCAATAGGGTTTGTGAAAAACCTCTACAACTATAAAGCATTGTAAGGGTAAGATGCTGATTCTAAGGTGATGCCTGGGCTTAGGTGTGGCTTCTGCAAAGCCATCACAAGCTGGAGAGAGGCAAGCAGTGCACTCATGTTGGGCATGCATGAAGGGCAGGCATATTTTACCCACTGGTACATTTTGTCAACAGGAGTTGAGTATTTTGCTCCTTAGTGAGAATAATCAACGAAGCTACATGTGGGTGCGTGTCTGCAATCCCAACACTTGGAAGGCTGATGCAGGAGAGCATATACTGAGGCCTAAGCTACATGATGAATTCCAGGTCAGCATGAAGTATTTAAGATATAAAGGGCCATGAGATGGCCTAGCAGGTAAAAGTGCTTGCATATAGCTCAGGCAGGCATGGGCCATGGAATCCTGACTCAGCCTCCCATCCCCCCAGTGCTGGGATCATAGGTATGTACCACCACACCCAGCTTTGATCCCAAAAGACACCACACATATGGTCTGAGGGAAAAGAGAAGGAATTCACTAAGGGAGCCTTAACAGAGTAGAAAGAGAGGCAGGAAGCTGTGTAAATGTCACCGCACCGTGACAGGCATCGGCCACCATTAAGGTAGTAAAGGGTCACTTTGTGTTCTTATTCCTATTTGCTAGACCAGAAAACAGGCTTGGGGGAGTGACTGCCCGTGGGCAGAGATAGGAAAGCGTGGCAATCATTGCTGCCAGGCATCAGCTGCTGGAATCACAACTGTGTGTCTTCATGACCAGCTTCTCTTGATGTGGGTTCTGGGGATCAGACTTGGGTCCTGATGTTTGTCCCTCACCAACTAAGCAAGCTCCCCAGCCTCCCTCCTGCATTTTCAAAACCAACACTTCACTGAGATAAAATTCACCCCTCATATAATTTACCTATTTAAAGATTAAAATCTTAGAATTTTAGAACACATTCTCTACTCCAAAAAGAAACATCATAGCCATTTAAAAGTCATGTGTCTCCTCCAGTTACAAATTCTGTCTCCAAAGGTTTGCTTGTACTAAATATTTCATATAAATGGATCCATACATGGGATCTTTTATGACTACTGGCTTCTACTTACCAGGTTTTAAAGTACATTGATACAGAATACATTACTGCTTTAGACAGCTGAATAATATCCCACAAAACAGTTACATGTTACTAAGACATCCATAGTTGGAGAGACAACAGGTTGTTACCATTTCGGGGTTATCATGATTAACCGGCTATAAGCATTCACCACTTAGGTGAATGGCAAATCATGTCAGGTCCATGTTTAACCTCAAGGAACTGCCATGCAACTTTCCGATGCAGCTGGACTTTGGTCCCCACCTGCAGTGTATGAACACATCCTTGCTATGACAATGGCTATCGCCTTGTCTCTAAGGCTGCCATCTTCATGGGTATGACTGGCATTTATTTCACTGCGGTTTTGATTTTAATTCCCTTGATAGCTAGTGTTTATTGGTCATCCACGCCATCATCTGTGGAGACGTCCGTTCAAGCAACCTCCCTGTTTGCTCCTCCAATTCTGCTCTGTAACCCTTTATATTGTACATACAAGCCCCTTCGCAAAGACACAGCTTGGATTCCACTGCTTTCTATCTTCTCTTACTCCTGGTGGTAAGTCACTTAAACAAGCAAGGTTATCAGCTGAGGGCGTGCGCTCCTCCCTGTCTCTCCCCATCCTGTAGCTTGTCTTTGCACTTCTTTGCTATGTTCTCCAAAGGAACAACGTGCTCGATTCTGATGATGCTCAGCTCTCCTCGTCCCCTCCTCTGGCTGCTTACACTTCTAGTGTCTCTAGGAAGACAGTTATGGACATTTATGTTGCCTTTTTTAAAGAGTCTACAGTTTTAACTCTTACGTTTATGTCTGATTCATTTCAAGTTAAATTTTGGACGTGGCATTGAGTTAGTGGGTGTCATTCTTTTTCATGTTAACATTCAGGTAACCCAGTGTCATACTGTGAAAAAAAATTTCCCTTTTTCCCTGTGAATTATCATACTATCTTTATTGAAAAATCAACTGCTATCCTTCTCCCTTCTTCTGTCCCTCCCCTCTCCCCCCCAAAAAATAGAGAAAAAAATTAAAAAAAAAATCAACTGAAAATTTACCTCACTTTTGCACCCTTCCATTTACTTGTGTGTCTCTCTTACGATCTTGTTCTCTGTACCATCTTAATTTAATCCCTTTTTTCTTTTATTACGTTATATATTCATCACATCACTCTTATCTGTTCACGTGTATTCCTGCACTGCTTGCACTTCTCGAGGCTCTGGTTCCATTGCTGTCTGCTTTCTCTGACTCCTGGTTGTGAGCAGAGTAACTTAAACAGACATGACTGACAAATGACTGCCGGAGCTCATCTCTATTTCCCCAGAGACAGATGGAAGGAAGGGCTGAGGCTGCAGGCTGCCCAGGGATTTCAATTACACAGCTTGTTCTCACTCCCCACTAGGAACATGAGGTCCAAGGCAGATTTAGTGATGTATTTAACTCCCAGTGAGGATGCTGGAGGAAACGCAGCAAACACATTATCACTGGCTAACCTTCAGAGCATCCTCCCTGGGTGGGAAGTAAACACTCTTGGCTTTCTCTCCCAGTGGCCTCCTTTTGGGAGCATCCTGCACTCTCCCCCCACCCCCCATCTCTTTTTCTGCCTCTGGGGTTTCCCCAGTGTTGACCCTGCTCCCAGCTCCCTGAGGCTATGTGATACAGACCCCCCCCCCTGCTGCATCTCCTAGAGGCCTGGGGGCTCTTTCCTAACTGCTGCTGTGGAGCTGACCTGGAAACAAAGCCAGATGCTCTGCTGTTCTGAGAGGAGGAGACATTTATGCTTGCCTGAGTATGTTAGATAAAACAAAGATAACCAAGCGGATTTCCTGCCTGCCTGCCTGCCGGGGCCACCACTTTGCTTTCAGTTTTTTAGGACATAAAATGAGACTTGAAATAGTTCTTTTCACTTCAGGATGCTTCTCAGCAGCTCTCTGGTTTTTCACCACCGGGTAAATCTCCGAGATAAAAGAACAGTCACAGCAACAAACACAAGGCTGAACGAGGAGAAACAGCAGACTGAGGGATGCCTGTACCTGGCTGGTCACGTTCTTCTTCTTTTGAAGCAACTCATCAATTCCAGACACCATGTCTTCTAACAATGGCACGTCTCCCCCATCCATTGTCAGAGAACTTTGTCTCAAGTCATCCAGAGCTTTAGATTTCACGGCAAGCTGATTTTCTATATCCTAGAAGGACAAGACAACAAAAGTGGGTTACTACAGAACTAGTAAACAGGAGTTTTTTCTCTTCACGTAAAAAAATGCCAAAGGGGCACACAGATGCCAAAGGAGTTGGACAGCAGAGGCCACATGTTAGCCAGTTTACTTTTGATAACTGTGGAGAGCTCTTGTCCCCTCTAAATTCCTAATAATCACCCAGAGAGGCTCGTTTAACTAGAGAGTTCTAAAAGTACCTACTTACCAGTAAGCTGTCATATTTCCCCTACAGTGAAAGAAAATTTTTTAAAAGGACTATTTAACTATTAGAAATACCAACACACACACACACACACACACACACACACACACATGAACGTGCACACACACACACATGCGTGCGCACACACACACATACACACACGCACGCACAAACACACATGCACACACACACACACACACACACACACACACACACACACACATGCACGCACACATACACATGCACACACACAGGCGTGCCAGACCAAAAAAATGATAGTATATATGATAAGCTTGGTGTTACTAGAACATGATCCCTCCCCCATAACTGTCTTCTCTATTTGTCCTTCAACTGACATGGACTGACATGGACTGGGCCCAGGGGTCCTGTGGTCCCTTGTCACACAGGGCTTCCAGCACTTTCCAAGCATGCCACCCCCCACCTCACATTAATCAACTTCCTTTTTTTTTTTTTTGTTTTTTTTTCTTTTTGAGACAGGGTTTCTCTGTATAGTCCTGGCTCTCCTGGAACTCACTCTGTAGACCAGGCTGGCCTCGAACTCAGAAATCCGCCTGCCTCTGCCTCCCAAGTGCTGGCGTGCGCCACCACCACCCGGCAAATCAACTTCCTTTAAATTCTGATTTGCAGCATAAAACATGAACTGGAATAAAGAGACTTGCTAATGCTAATTACATAGACCCATCAGAAGCTAACCTGCTTGTCTGTGAGAAACTGTTTAGTACTGTTTAAATATTGCAATCCCAAGGCTGAAGAGATGGCTTTGACATCAAGAGTATCTATCCAGTGTTCTTGCAAAGGACCCCAGTTCAACCCTCAGCACCTAGGTGGAATGGCTCAAGGCCACCTGTAACTCCAGCTCCGGGGGTATCAGATGCCACTAGCCTCCTCAGGTGCTAGCATTCATACAACCACAGACACAGATATCACAGAAACACATAATTAAAAATCATTTAAAAAAAAAAATGGCCGGGCGGTGGTGGTGCACGCCTTTAATCCCAACACTTGGGAGGCAGAGGCAGGTGGATTTCTGAGTTTGAGGCCAGCCTGGTCTACAGAGTGTGTTCCAGGACAGCCAGGGCTACACAGACAAACCCTGTCTCGAAAAACAAAACAAAACAAAACAAAACAAAACAAACAAAAAGTCCCAATTTCTCAGAAATGATTACGGACTCGTTCCTGTTAACAATGCTTGCTTACAGTAGAGCGTCAAACTTCCTTAGTTTGGTAACTTTAACTTTGGTAACTGTCCTTGCTTTTGGTGTTTATAGCTTTTAACTCACAAGACCAAGTGTTTCTACATCAGATGGTCTGGTCTGGTCTGGTCTGGTCTGGTCTGGTCTGGTCTGGTCTGGTCTGGTCTGGTCTGGTCTGTCTGTCTATGGATAGAAGCCAAGGCTAGGCAAGTAGAGTACTTAAGCCATGCCCTTTAGCTCTTGTATTTGTAAAGTTACAGCTTGGTCATGAGACTGAGGAGGGCAGGTAGCTAAAATGAACCTATTTCAAGTTTGTTTGGAGGGTAGAGCTTTCAGAAGGAAACTTGCCACTAAGCCTAGAGAGTCTGTGGAAGACTTGTTTAGGTTAGGCTTATGGGCAATTCTTTACAGCTCCCCATCCACCCCCAGCCAAATGCTGAGCCCCAGGTGGTCACTAAGGTAGAGAGAAGAGTGGGAGTTGGGACTGGAAGTGGCCTCCAGGAAGGACCTTGTTCTTGTTGTTTTTACTTTTTGACAAGTGCTGTCTACAACAGGAGAACAGGATTTTGACACACACTAGCCCCAGCAGTGGCTAGTGTGATGCTTTCATACAGAAACAGTGTGCCCTCTGTAGCCATGGTGACAGGTGATGTACAACTGGGGCATGACCAGCTCTGGCCCTGCTTATCAGTACGGGTGCACACATTGTCGAGAGTTTCAAGGACTGGGTGACCTGGGCAACGGATAACACCCTTACACCCAAGTGTGACTTAGACCAGTTCCAAGGGACAAGTGGTCCTTCTAGAACACTGTACACAACAGGTGGCAGAAAATTATCTCCTTCAGGCAAAGTGCAGGATGCAACACTAAGAACAATGGAAATATCTGAGTAACACCACCATGCTGTGCAAAATAATAATTAAAAAAAAAAATACAGTAGGGAAAGCTTGAAAGCAGAAGTCCTTGAAAGTATTTCTGCTCCTTAGAAATAATTTTCAAACCGCAAAAGAGCCTTCTGTCTATGATCGCTTTACAATCATTTAATACCCAGGATATTTGGCTAGTTTATATGAGAAAGTACAGTCAAGCGCCACATACTGACAATCCCACATGCCCTGGGTGTGTAGTAGGCAACTCCATTCTAGGTTTGTGTAAGTACAGTCGGATACAGTGTTCACTAACTGTGAACCTCTCAGACTCATCCTTGTTATATCGCATGCTGGGTGTCATGTGTTACGTCATGAGGTGGGTGGGATGCTGCCCTTTCTCACCTGGCAGTCCAGGAGCAGCTTCTCCATGGAGACGGCACTTTCCGGTTTCTGTAGCATCTTCAGCCTTTCTTCCTGTGCCTCCAACCAGCTGTTCAAATTCTGTATTTTGTTTTCATTCTCAGTGATACTTTCCAAAAGTTGTTCCAAATGTTGTATCTATACGGGATGGATCAAAATATAAATATAAATATAAATATAAATATAAATATAAATATAAATATAAATAAATACACACACACACACATATATAAAAATATAAAACAAAGAAAAATTTCTTACTTTCATTTCTCTTCTTAAAAATGTGTGACAGTTTGATCGAGAATATCTCTCTATGGGCAAGAGCATTTGAACGCTTGGTCCCTAGTTAGTGGTGCTGTTTTGGGAGATTTGGAAGGGATGGCCTTGCTGGAGGAAGTCTGTTACTGGGAGCGGGCTTTGAGAATAGATAGTTTGAACTACACCTACTCTGCTCTCTGCTTTTAGCTGTTAAAGATGTGACAGTCTTTCAGCTTCCTGCTCAGACCACCATGCCTTCCTGCCACGCCAGACTCTTAGCTCTTTGGAACAACAATAAATTCTTCCTTCTGTTCGTTGCTTTGAACATTGTATTTTATATCATGCAACAGAAAAGTAATTAATATAGAATGTAAATAGTATTATGTGGTTTTTGTTCTTTTATATTTATCTACTTATCCTTGCTATGGTATCTGTATCCTTTTGAAATTAAAAGATAATTTGGCTTCTTCTAAAAGTTTAATACTTTACATAACAAAATTCACTGGTCATTTTGGAATAAAGATTTGTAAGTCAAGAAATAAGCTTTAAACTTTTTTCTATTAAAATCAAAAAAAAAAAAAAAGAAGAAGAAGAAGAAGAAAGTAAAACACAATCTGCTGAGAAGGTGGCTCGGCATTGCATACTAGCTATACCAAATACAACTATGTTCCTAAATTTCAATACTTTTCATGGTATCCCTCATTACTACTGATGTAGATAAAGAGATTTTTTCTTTTAATTAATTAATTAATTAATTAACACCCAAAGTGCTGCCCCCCATCCCCCCTCACTGAGACCCTCCCCCTCCTTCTCCTCTTCTGACTCTTTTAGAGTTGCCTAGCCATTTCTTTAATTTTTTTTTGTGTGTGTGTGTGTGTGTGTATGTGTGTGTGTGGATAGCTTGGTGGTGGTGACACACGCCTTTAATCTCAGCACTTTGGAGGCAGAGGCAGGCTGATTTCTAAATTTGAGGCCAGCCCAGTCTACAGAGTGAGTTCCAAGACAGTCAGGGCTACACAGAGAAACTGTGTCTTAAAAAAGCCAAATCTATATGTACATGATTTATTGATTTATTTTATGTCTATGGATGTTTAGCCTGCATGTTTATGTGCACCATGTCATGCCTGGCTGGTGCCTGTGGAGGTCAGAATCGGGCACCATATTTCCCTGAAACTGGAGTCACAGACAGTTGTAAGCCACCATGTGGGTGCTCGGAACCAAACCCGGCTCCTTTGTAAGAGCAGCCCGTGTTTTTAATGAGTAAGCCATCTCTCCATCCCTGCTTAGCAATTTAAGACACTGATATGTCAACAATATCTCAAATAATTCACCATTTAATAAGGTAAATCAATTTCTAATTCTGATTCTTATTTGTATATAATTTTACTAGGTAGTGACCGTATATACAAAGTTTTAGTCTTCTTTGTCAGTCTGCATGTTCACTGTGTTGAGACATGATGATAATGTTTGCCCAGCCAGGTGTGTCCTTAATCCCTGTATTCAGTAGAGGCTGGTGGGTCTGTGAGTTCAAGGCCAACCTGGTCTACTTAGCAGGACCTTGTGTCAAACAAACAAACAAACAAACAAACAAACAAACGGTCTTTTCTCAGATGGATACAGTATCACTTGATCAGTTGTTTTTCTAAAGTTGGAAGTTAAGGCACTGCACATTTCTGCAAGTGCAAGCAATATTGAGCACATTATATATAATTCTTTTTGGAAGGACCATCTAGCCATTTTTAGACAACTGTCTAAGAACTGGACTGCATGATTAAGGGATCCAAATGACATTTTGGATTCTTTCAATGTTCTTGATATTTTCTAAAGAAATTTTAAGTCTTTCTGCCATTAGATGTGTATGAATGTGGTATTTTTGGGTTTTATTTTGCTAAAACATTTCTAACTTACTATATGCTCCATGGTGTTTGTTTGGATATCTGAGAATACAAATGGACATATTTCCATTTTATCTATTAAAACTAGAATTTTTAGGTTTGAGAAACGTCCTGTTCAAGCTGTCCATTCATTCATGTACTTGAAAAATTAAATATGACTCTCTAGTAAATGAATACCTTTGTGTGCATTTTTAAAATACAGAAAAGGAATGAGATGCTTGTTACTATCAATATTAAATACTTTTTATCACAAATATATTTTCTTTATGTTTCAAGACCTATGCAGTGGAAACCTTCCACTTTCTTTTGTTCTGTTCCATCTTCTCAAAGTGAAATTGCTTTGTCCTTTTGAATGTGTTTCCACAGGAAATGCCAGAGCCTCTGACCTTCTGGTAGCCTGATATATTCCTTTTCACTGGCCTAACTCAACTTCCCAAAGAAATTCCAACAGAAATATAAGTATTACTTTCATTATCTGTCGTGTGCACCCATAGAAAATGCTAAGACATAAGATTTTTCAAAGGAGCTGTAATTGGGATGATTAGCGGGTTTAAGACTGTGAATCAGCTTTTAGAATAGCTTTTAAGAGCTTTCAGCAAGGGGCATATTGCAAGGACAAAACTATGCGTCTAAAGTGTAAGACCATGCATCCAAGTGCAAAAGCATGCATCCAGGTGCAACCATGCATCCAGGTACAACACCATGCATCCAGGCGCAAAACTATGCAGCCAAGTACGACTACAGGACACACCTTTCTATTCAGGGTTCCATGCACTCGCTGCCACTGGCGATTCATCTCCCCCAGGTGCTCTGCAAACTCCGTCCTTTCATAGCGCTTGCTTTCCACGTCACAGGTGCTTAGCTGAAGCAGTGACTGATTAACAAAGTCAACTATCCACTGCTTGTAGTCCATTTCCATTCTGAGCCCCTAAAACACACAAACAACTGAAAATTTAAACACCAGCGTCAGGATGGAAGCCCATCATCCGAGCTGGATTTTCCTTATGGCCGGACTCTAGAGGCAGCCAAATGTCTGTCCATTAGTCCTGCTGTCAGGTGTACCTTCCATGGGACAGGGTGGTTGTTTTATCTGTAAGGAGACTCTTTGAGAGAATGACACATCCTTAGGGAAAGCGTGACTCACTTCCCTGTGGGCTCACTAGAAACTCTGAGGAAATCACATGATGGTACCTGCTGTCTATGAAGGGCTAGCAGGACCCTGGTCTGACAAAGGGGGTCCTATGACATTGAGCCATGTGATAAAGGAAACAGGAGATAAGGGTCTGTCACAAAACTTATGGCACCTTTGGGAACCTGGCCAACTTAGGTTGCTCTTCTGTCCTGTGGAGACAGAGGCCTCTTGGGGCAATTTGGATGAATTTAGGTTCTACCATGGTCCTAAACCTATTAGGGGTAATGATGCTTCTGTCAAGCCTGTCACCTGTTGGCTTGTAGCAGTGCTAATGGAGACATCCAGGAGGAACTAAGTGGAATGTGCTAGTAACCGTGGCTGAGGTAGACATTTTGAAGATGCTACCAGGCACTCAAGATAGGATCAGGCCAAAAATCAACCCAGGCATGGTGGCATACGCTTTTAATCTCAGTACTTAGGAGACAGAAACAGACAGATCTATATGAGTTTGAGGTCAGCCTGTTTTATATAAGCAAGTTCCAGGCTAGAGCTATATAGTGAGGCCTAGCCTTGCAAAGGAAAAAAAAAATCAGAATCTTCTGCTGCAGTCATACTTGGTCATGAAGCCATTATCTTCTGCCTACAAGACTCTAGCTCCAACAACCTGCTGCTCTCTGAAGGTCATGCCCAGGCTCCTCATTACCTGCCTACCACATAATACCACATAATATGTGTTTGTGCCATGTTATATGCTAATGAAATCTATTCAAAATTCATAACCAGGGTAGAAGGACATCAACTTTTTTCTTCCTCAAGGACATTTATTAATAACTACTGCAGGCCAACCACTGGGCTATCTGGTTCCAGGTAAGAGTTCCAGTCAAGGAGGGGAGACAGGTAAGTACCAAATGGTGATGATGGTCGCCTAGGAACTAGACGGGGAGTCTCAGAGACAGCAAGTTTGGCATAATTGTCTAATCCAGCAGGGACACTTGGGGTGGAAGAGCCATGGATGACATGCTTGCTGACCCCTGAAAGGTGGCTCAGAGTGTGTGTAAAGCGGGCACTGCAGACAGACTGTGTGGCATGCCCACTGCCTGTGGGTTCAGTGTTGATATGGCGAGTAAAAAGATGTCAGGGAGGCTCAGCCCAGCCCGAGTCCATTAAAGGCTTGGGCTGCCCACTCCAGAATAATTGCCACCTCTTCCCCTTTCTCTGTTCTTCCAGTTCATTTCTCTTGATTGTATCACACATGTCTCTTGGTTTAGCCTTTCTCCTCTAAGTGATTTGCTTCTGTATTCAGTGAAAAGACTTTGGCCCTTTCTGTATAATTACCTTGAGCTTCTGCAGAAGATGTTTCACCTGAGCTACAGAACTCTGCGAGAGCTCAGCAGCCTCACCCACTGCCTGAGGCTCCACAGTGCTCATCCAGTTGATCATCTCGGAGATTGCTTCTCGGGACGGCAATTTCTCCATCTGAAGCTGCAAGGACAGGATGATTTCCACTTAATTATCGGCGGTTAACCAAATGAATCAGGGCATCACTGAGGATGCTGCCTGCTTTGATAAAAGGTCTTGCTACATGATTAGGCATGTCAGCCACAAAAAACGAGCCCAGTATTAAAGCTTCAAATAAGTGACCTCCAAACAGTGATAAAGACCTTCATATGAACAAACTCAGTGGCACAGAGACAACCAAGAAATAAAGTAATTAAGCTTCATTTCTCTCTTAAGAAAGATCTCACTGGAAGAGAGTCTAGTAATTAAGACCTCTATATTCAGTGGTGTGTGTGTGTGTGTGCGCACATGCACACACATTGGGGACTGCCTAGGAAGTTTCAAAGAAAACTATTGAGTTAGAGAGATAATTTTAAGTGTTGCGAACTCACAAGTATATGTTAAGTCTTTAAACACTCACCTGGTGGAGTTTCTCTTGAATGTCTGGAAGCTGAGTTATGAGCACTGTCCACTTCTGTTCAAATTGTGCTAAAGAGGCTCTCAGTGTGGCCGTGTCTGCCTCTTTCAGGTGGAGAAGTCGGTTCCCAGTACTCATGACTGCGGACTTTAGGGAGGACTTCTCATCGACTTCCTTGGAAAATTTCTAGAGGAAAAATTCCTGAGATTAGACACTTTCAAAACTTAAGGAAAAGTCAGAATTACTGTGTAGACTAGTAAACTAAAGATAGGAAATATATCTACACACCCCCCATACACACACACACACACACACACACACACACACACACACACTTTGCCTATAGAACATCAGACTCCGCCCCAGGCATTACATCCTGGAGAACAAAGCACAGGGAATTCCTAGTTCCTTTTAACCTAGAGGATTCATAGTTTTAAAAATATACAAGTCTGGCCTGGAGAGATGTCTCAGTGATTTAAAAGGACTTAGTACTTTTTAAGAGGACCAAGGTTTAGTTCCCAGCACACACATGGTGGCTAGCAATCATTTGTAATGGTTACTGTATCACAGTGAAATGGTGGCTAGTAACCATTCTAGCTCCAGGGGATTTGATGTCTTCTTCTGACTTCCAAGGTACCAGGCACACATGTGGTCCATGTACACACATGCAAGGGAAACATTTATACAGATAAAGTCACAGAAGCCATATTCAATGGTCAATTTTTCAAGAAACTAGAATCCAATACAGTCTATATTAAATGAATTACTTGGAAAAAAATTTCAAATAAAATATTTGAAGTCTTTCCTATGTATAGGTTTGAAGTACACTGAAAAAGTCCCTATATTTTAATATCAAACTGAGTAACCATAGCTATAAAACAGAAGAGAGTAAAGACCAAGGGAAAATATTTTGATAGTACCTAGCAAAATTAATATGGATTCTATGTATAACTCTCTGGGCTAGGTGTTGGACCCCAGTGCCTACACACTTGTTAGGCAAGTGCTCCCACCGAGCTACATCTCTGACCAATAAGCTCATTTTGTTATGAAAGAAAAGCTTCCACCTTGCAATCAAAATAATAAAACTAAAACATGAGCAGAGAATTCTCATAAGAACTTAAAATCACACATCTGTTAACCCCATGAAATAATATTCCTATAAAGCGTGAGGTTTGGCTGGTTATTTTTATTTTTTACTATTAACAAATTATGCCCATATCTGAGCAAGCTTTATATTCATATTCATATATATATATATATCAGAGTTTGTCAACAGTATAAGCAAATAGCTTTAAGGACACATCTGCTACTTGCCCACAAATGGAAGCAGAGACCATCACAAAAACTCTGATTCTTTTATTCTTGCTATTTATTTTTGACCAGCAGTGTGAACAACTTACAAAAAATCTGTCTATGTTGCTTCTGATCGTATTCAGGTCCTGGGACACATTGAGGGATTGTTCTTTCCAGTAATTCAACGTTTGCTGAGAAGACTCCAGCCACCGGGTTAGCTCGTCTGAATCTCTGCTGTAACTGATGGGAGGAAATCGGCAGTGGAAATCAGCGACTCACCCCGAGGACAACACACACCAGTGTGCGTTGCTCTTATTTTAGTGTTTATAAAATAAATGGCGCTCAACAGCACACTGTCATTGGCTGAATACTGTCGTATTATGTTATGTGATGGAAACAGCAATCAGGGTTATTGTTCAGAAATTCACGGCATTTGTAAGTATTCTATCATGTCTTATACCATGGCCCGAGCCCAGTGGTTTTACCATTTTCTAGAACTCTCTCCATTAGGGATAATCAAGGAGGAAAAGACATTTTAAAAGTACAGAGCATTCTTCTTACAGCTATACCAAAGTCTATCCGTCAACCATGGCAGAGATCACCTAGGTCATTAGTGTTTTCCAGTATTGTGTTTGCAGTGAAAATGGAGCTAGCATTTGTACATGGGATCAGCAGCACGCTGCCTGCCATTGGCTGCATGTGGCAGAAACAGACAGCCAACACAACGCTCTCTTTCTTGTAGCCTTTCTACTTGTTTAACTCAAACAGTCTCTGAGAGGCAGGAACAAAACTGAGGCTTAAACGTTCTGTTCTCGCCATTGTCCTTGAAGGTTTAAGATGTTTCAAGTGAACACAACACATCCTCTGAAGAGTCAAAAGACGTTCTCAAATCACCCTGCTCTGTGTAGCCCTGGCTGTCCTGGAGCACACTCTGTAGACCAGGCTGCTCTTGAACTCAGAAATCCACCTGCCTCTACCTCCTAAAATAAACATTGGGATTAAGGATATGCACCACCACCACCACCCAGCCTTTTTAAACTTTTTAAATATTTGGAAGAAGGTGAGAGATTGTGACATCCCAGCATGAAAGTATCCTAGGAGTTGCATCTACCCAGTTCCTTATGCTTGTAGAAATGTGCAAAGGCCCCAGGAGACTGCGGGCATTTGATCCAGTGAGTCTAGTGAGCCAGGATCAGAGGTTAGCGTAATCAGAGAGAACACAGAGCAACGTGGGGGACCACACACACCCTTGAGCTCCCTGGGACTCTGGGACTCCCTGAGACTGCAGAGTCTCCCTGGGGTCTTTCTCTACAGAAGACTGTGGCGCCGATCAGTCTCTAAGGCGGTGTACCTGAGAAGATGCTTAAGAAGTGTTTGTAGTCGGTGGAGCTCCTGGTCGATTCTCTTGTTGAGGGACAGCCACTGCTCTTCTAGCTTCGTGATCTGGCCCTCTGGCTCAGGACAGCTCACAGATGCTGCCAGCTGTTTGCCTTCATTCAAGGTTTGGCAAAGCCGAGCATGCTTTCCATCAAGGTTTCTTTTTATTTGCTAAAAAAAAGTCACAGAATGAATTATTTTAAGTAAAATGTGTCGATCTAGTCTCTCTTTTTTTCATTTCTTTTTAATAAGATAGGTTCTTATTATATAGTCCAAGCAGACCTGAAGACTCACCATGTAGCCCAAACATGTAATACTCCTGCCTCAGCCTTCCAAGTACTGAGATTTCAGGCTGGCTTCAAACACCTGGGCTAAGGGTGGTTTAGCCTCCTCAATAGTGGGACCATTGGCATGGCTTACAATTCCTCATGTCAGGCAGCTTTGATTTGACATGCAGATAATTTTTCTAATTTATTTAATAATAATAATAATAATAATAATAAATTATTATGTGTATGGATGTTTTGAGTGCATATATATCTGTATTGCACACACATGCCTGATGTCAGAAGAGAGCATTGGCTCCCCTGGAACTGAGGTTACAGCTGGTTGTGAGCTGCCATGTGGGTGCTAGAAATCGAACCCAGGTTGTCAGGGGAGCATCCAGCGCTCCTAACCACTGAGCCGTCTTTCTAGTTGACACAAAAATTATTTTGAATATCGGGAAATTTATTTCCAGTGCCTCTGGGAACACCAGATGTCCCAATTAAGGGTCTATGTTCTCATGTGCACGGCCCTCTTTACAAGGGCCCGCGCCTTGCAGTTCCGCCCACCTCAGCCCCTCTCCCAGCCGCTGAGCCTCACAGACTGACACTAGATATGAGAGGGATAAATTCGAAGATAATTATCTATTATCTACAAGACACAGAGACCCAGCAGAAGTCATTTGTAGACGCCTCTGGATATTAAGGAGTAAGAGGAAGAAAAGAAATTAAATAAATTAAGACGGCACATTATTAGGCCAGCGTCACACACACATCAAATGAAATCCTTCAAAACTGCAAATACAATGACCCCCTGATGAGAACTCTGCCTGAGAGCAATTATCTCTACAGCTCGGTTCAGCTAATGTTGCTTACCTGGTGGCTGTTTAATCTTTAAAAGTAAATTATTATCAAAATAGAACTTTTGCTATTTTTCAATTAAGCCTTCTTGAAAACTTACCAGCTTTTTTTCCCTTTTACTTCTAGGTCTCTTCTTCCCACTCCCATCCACAATTCCATCCCTTCTCTGGCTGAGCCTACAGCTTAGATAAAATGTCCAAAACCAATTACAAAATAAGTTGTCATTTTCTAAGCCTTAGGGATTAGTTGCTTTGCCATTACAACACCTGAGAAGGAAGCTCTTTCTTGCTGCGGTTTTTTTTTTACGTGTATATGTATACATATTACATATACATACTACATACGTATCATAAGTTAATGTATACCACCTAATCCTTCAGAAACAGGAGATAAAGACTCATCTTTTCAGGTTGACCTTGATCTTATAATCCTGCTTCTACTTCCCAGTGCTAAGAACACAAGCATGCAGTCCCATGCCCAGTTGATGTAGTACTAGGATCAAACTCTGTGTCGGCTCCACTAATGGCAGCCAATGAGCTGGACCAACCGAGCTACATCTCCCAGTCCTCTCTGAAGAGTTTTGATACTGTCATTCTAGAGAGAAAAGAGACTACATGCTGGTCAGTGGGGGCTTTTTAGTTCCAAGCAGCATCTGAAATGAAAATCCCAGTGGAGAGGCTACACAGCTAATGTCTGCATTCCACAATCCAGACTCCTAACCAAGGACACCACCACATTGGCCAGACTCACACAAACTTCTGTGATTCCAAGGGATTATGAATAGCCCCCAAAATACAGTGAAATGGGCTTTGAGGGATATAGTATGAGGATTTGTTCACAAGTCTTAGAACAATTGTTTCTTTGGCAAAAGCTTTCAAGGATGGGGAGGAAACTCATTTGTAGTGTACCTATGGGGACCTGAGTTTAGATCCCCAATATCCATGCAAACGTCTGTGTGGGAGGGAGGGGCTGGGCAGATGGCTCAGTGGTTGAAAACACCTGCTGCTCTTCCACAAGACCCAGGTTCAATTCCCAGCACCTACACGGCAGCTCACAACTGTGACTCCAGTTCCAGAGGATTTGACACCCTCACACAGACATACACACAGCCAAATCACCAATGTACGCAAAATAAAAATGAATAAGTCTTAAAAAAAAGAAAAAGATCCAGCAGGTGTGGAGGATGCGCCTGTAGCCCTAGCACTGGAGCAGCGGAGACAGGAAGACGCCTGGGCTCACGGGCCAGCCGGCCTCACTGGAATGGTCAGAACTACAGCATCCAAATATAAGGGTCTGTCAGGCATGGTGGTACGCACTTTTTATTAAAAATGTATTTTATGTATATGAATGTTCTGTCTGTCTGTCTCCCTATCTGTGTACCATGTATATAGCTGATGTCTATAGAGCCCAGAAGAGCACATCAGTTACTTGAGTTACAGATGGTTGTAAGCTGGGAATCTAACCTGGGTCCCCTGCAAGAGCAGCCAGGGCTTTTCAGTGCCGAACCGTATCTTCAGCTCCAAGTAGTGCACACCTTTAATCCCAAAATTCAGGATGCAGAGGCAGGTGGATCTCTGATTGTAAAGCCCAGGGAGTGGCGCTATTAAGAGCATGTGTGACCTTATTGGAGTAGGTGTGTCACTGTGGGTGTAGGCTTTAATACCCTAGTCCTAGCTGCCTGGAAGTGAGTATTCTGCTAGCAGCCTTCAGATGAAGATGTAGAACTCTCAGCCCCTCCTGCATCATGCCTGCCTGGATGCTGCCATGCTCCCACCTTGATGATAATGGACTGAACCTCTCAACCTGTAAAGCAGCCCCAATTAAATGTTGTCCTTTATAAGACTTGCATTGGTCATGGTGTCTGTTCACAGCAGTAAAACTCTAACTTAGAACCCTAGCCTGGTTTACATAGTGAGTTCCAGGTTAGCCAGGACTACACAGTGAGACCCCATCTTAAAACAAGGTATAGGATACAACAGAAGGAAGTGACATTCTACTCTGGCACACACACATGTGTTCTCACATGCATGTATATCACACACACACACACACACACACACACACACACACACACATTAAAGGTTTCAACATTACTAGAATAATACTCTTTCAAGTGACATTGGCTAGTGTTAACTTGTTTCCTTTTTTGTTGCTTGCTTTTTGAGACAAACACTCATGCTTTAGCCCAAACTGAGATCAAGTTTACAGAGATCCTCCTACTTTCGCCTCCTAAGTGCTGGGTTTGTAGACAAGCTAGATAGTTTCTTGATATGCTGTGGCTTATTTTTCAATGTATTCATCTAGGTGTTTGGACGGCACATCCTGTAACTTTTATGCCCCACCGCACCCCAAAGATTCCAGAATGCAGATCTATCTAATTGTGGGTCTATAGCAAGTAGTGTTCAACCCCAAGAAAATGTCATTCTCTTAACCTCCTCCCCTTCTTGTTTTGAAATCTCACTGTGCATCCCAGGCAGTCTTCAAAGTCACAATCCTCCTGTGTCAACTTCTGGAATGCTGGGATTACAGGGGTGTGTGTCAGCAAACCCAGCCTGAAGACTTTCTATAACTCTGGAGGCAGGTAACAGATCTTCTGCATCTCATAGGCTATGTTCAGTCAGAACTACACTGTAAGTCTGTTTTCTATTCTCATCTTATTTCTATACTAACAGAGAAGAACTGTGAGCACTCAGCCACAGACGGGACAGTTCCCATTCCCATTCCAGGGCTCAGAGAACACGGCGCAGGCATGGGCAGGAGGACTGTGAAAGACGGGGGCTAGGGAGGGGTTCTGTAAAGTGCTGCACAGTGAACTCACACCACTGTGATCACCTGCACAAAACCTGCACAAGATCGAGCCAGTTAAAATTTACAGCTTAGGATCTGATGATTTTTTTGAATTTCCTCAGTTTCTGTTGTATGTCTCCCTTTTCATTTCTGATTTTGTTAATTTGGATACTGTCTCTGTGCCCTCTGGTTAGCTTGACTAAGGGTTTATCTATCTTGTTGATTTTATCAGAGAACCTGCTCCTAGTTTTGTTAACTACCAACCAAGGAGTGTACAGGGAGGGATCCAGGCTCCAGCTACATATGTAACAGAGGATGGCCTTGTCTGACATCAATGGGAGGGAGGCCCTTGGTCCTGTGGAGGCTTGATGCCCCAGCGTAGGGGTATGCTAGAGGAGGTGGGAGTGGGTGAGTGGGTGAGGGAGCACCCTTATAGAGGCAAAGAGGAGGGGGGAGGGGAGATGGGATGGGATAGGGGGTTGTGGAGGGGTAACTGAGAAGGGGGATATCATTTGAAATATAAACAAAATGATTAATTAAAAATAATTTAATAGCTTGGGACTGGAGAGACAGTTCAGAGGTTAAGAGTGGGCACTGCTTTTAAACAGGATCAGAGCTCAGTTCCCGACACCCATTTCAGAGAGATTACAACTGCCTGTAAATTCAGACCCAGGGGATGTGATACCATCTATTGGACCCAGCAGGCACTGCACATTCACACACACAACACACACAAATATACACCTAATTAAAAAGAAAATCTAAAGTGTTTTTTGAGCATGGAGGAGGGAGGGCTCCCAGGTCCTGCCCCTGACCATGGTGCTATTAGCAGTTAGTGGCTCTGGGGGAGGGAAGAGTTGCTTCTTTGAGTGCTCTCCACCAGCAGGGTGACCCCACATCCATGTAGACTAATCAGTCTCAGTGGTTTATGTAAAAAACAAACCAGAATTGTTGGAGAGGGATACACTATGGTAGCTGGAAGGAGGGCCTCCACGCCCTCCTGAGTACATCTGTCAGGGAGCCTTGTGATAACCTTGAGTTTCAATGAAATCATTCAGCTTCAAACCCCAGCAGCCTACCCAGCACAGCTCACCAAGCACCCAGCAGCCTACCCAGCACAGCTCACCAAGCACTGTGAACCAGGCTTGTCATGGACCAGGCTTGTCATAAACCGAGGAGCACGGTACCTGGTAAAATGAGATCCTTTCCAGCAATCTCTCCTCCGTCTCTTCCACCAAACTCACAGAGGGCAGCGAAGAGACAAGAACTTCCAGGTCCTTCTCAAGAGACGCATAGTTCTCATCAAATTCTTCCCATTTCTAGAGAATAAACAGAGGGAATAAGTTCCATGTAATGACAATCATAAAGCCAGAGACAAACACCGAGATCAGAACAAACTGAAACTCGGACGCCACGTGGACTCCAGTGTGCACACACACTATCAGGAAGAACTCAGTCACTAGTGGGATACGATCCCTTTGCTTTTGAAAGGTGCTGTGTGTGTGTGTGTGTGTGTGTGTGTGTTAATCCCTCTGGTATTAGAATGTGTTCACTTGCTTGCAGTGCTGGGGACCCAGGGTCACACATGCGGGTAAGGGTTGTACTATCCTGATGGATGCCTCCTGTCTGGCACCAGTGTTTTATGCTGGCACTGTAAAACTAGGTAATGGGATCAAGAGAAAAAGCCTATGAGTTGAGGTGCTATTGTGAGCACCCCGGTAAAGACCTAACAATGTAAGAGTCTTGTTCTTACTGGGAAAGGCAGAGCACTAATTTTGAAAAGCTTTTTTTTTTTTTTTTTTAAACAGAAACCTCCTTCAGGTTATGCCTGTCTCTCTGATGGAACCCTAAAATTTAGTGGACACAGGTCTACTGAGCTACCTGAAGCATACCTGGCAGGCTACCTGAGCTCATGGTCGGGGGTAGTAGGGGGAGGGTGTGCTTGTGCCCCTCCCTCACTATCTCCTTACCCTTCATGTGGCCTTGTCCTGCTTATGGTGTTCAGAATATATTGTTCTATCTCCTCATACTGCTATGGTAGCCCACTGGCTAGAGTTTCTAAGCACTAAAGAACTGAGTTATTGACGTTAAAAACTGTCTTTTAGAAAAATAACCTTAGTAATTTTCCTTTCAAATAACAGTCACTTGACTTACAGAGCACTCGCTGGGTCCATAAAACCTTTTAAAATCACCATTACTATAAAACCAATTTGTGGTGGTTTGAATATGCTTGGCCCAGGGAGTGGCACTATTTGGAGATGTGACCTTCTGGAGGAAGTGTGTCACTGTGGGCACAGGCTTTAAGACTCTTGTCCTAGTTGCCTGGAAGCCAGTCTTCTCCTGTTTACCTTCGAAACAAGATATTGAACTCTCTTCTCCTGTACCAACTGGACACTGCCATGTTCTCACCTTGATGATAATGGACTGAACCTCTGAACCTGTAAGCCAGCCCCAGTTAAATGTTGTCATTTATAAGAGTTGCCTTGGTCATGGTGTCTGTTCACCGCAGTAAAGCCGGAACTAAGACACAGTTTGACAATATAACTAGAAAATAAATATTGTCATCAAGAAATAACACTTTATTCCTAATATAGAGTTGAACATCTTCTTTACAAGATGTCCTTTGTGGGCTAGCATCTGCTGTAAGTGGGTTAAGGAGTGAAGGAGACCGCTTTCAAGCTGAACACGATTGTTCTTTGAACTGAGGCAGGATTGACACAGAAGCATCTTCTGACCGTGTTCTCAGTACCACAATGGCTCTTGAAGGAACCTAGACTGTGACCCATGAACTGCTTCATCAAACCATTTCATCGTGGCTCACACATGCCTTCAACGCTACCCATCCACAGACAAACCTACACCGTTATGTATGACAAGTCTCAGCTGACCTTGCATCAAGTGGGGAGGAGTCCAGGCTAGAGCCGGCTCCACCTTCCTCAACTGTGATGCTCACACACATGCCTGACCCCTGTGGTGGGCGAAACGAGGCAGTCCAGCCAACAGGTGGTACAGTGTGTATACCTGTAGCATGCTCTGAAGCTGTGCACCACGCAGGCAGGCCTCTTCCTCCAGGGCTCTCACTTCTGCCACCTGCTCCGCTCCAAATCCCTCTCCCTTTTGTAATGAGGGAGGAAACATTGTTGCCGAATAGGTTTGAATCAACAACATGTCAGCAACGAGCTTCTGGAAAAATCCCTGTGACATGGAAAAGGTTTCTAATATTTATTGTTGAATTAGGAAAATTATAAAAGCCAAATATTTTAACTCTTCACCTCAGTTCCTTTGACCAGCCCCCCTCTGCTACTAGTAGTGGGGGTGGGGGTTGGGTGTGTGTGTGTGAACCTAAGGCCTCAGGCATGTGAGGCAAGGGCTCTATGGCTGAGACATACCCCCAGTCTTTTTTACTTGATATTTTCATGTAGGGTCTTGCTAAGTGGTTTAGGAAGGCCTTGGACTTGTGTTTCTCTAGCTTTAGTTTCTCAAAGAAGATGGTGTTACAGACCTATGCTACCAAGCCTGACTTAATTTTGTTTTTTAATCCTTTATCTCAAGAGTTCATATATAGCAGGGCAGTGGTGGTGCACGCCTTTAATCCCAGCACGTGGGAGGCAGAGGCAGGCAGATTTCTGAATTCGAGGCCAGCCTGGTCTACAGAGTGAGTTCCAGGACAGCCAGGGCTACACAGAGAAACCCTGTCTCGAAAAACCAAAGAGTTCATATATAGAATTATATGTATACATGTGTATATGCATATATATGTACACAGACTCAAATGTATAAGCAAATGAAATGAGAATTAAAGTGGACCAACCCCTTTGTCTATGAAAAAACAGATGGAATTTTAACAATTTATAAGGAAATATTATCCTTAAGTAGTATTTCCACCAAATAATCTATTTTAAGCAGCAGCCATTAGTGTTAGTAAATTTTAGTTTCTGCTGTGATCTAATTTAATTATTTCAAGTTTTAGAATGTTAGGAGGTGGCTAATAAATCTGAAGATAGGCTGGCTTCAAATACTGTTCAGTGTATGAACCCGAGCAACCCACAGTCGACAGACTCCCACTGAGACTCAACAAAATGGCCAAGTGAGTGGGATTTGCTGAGAGGCAGACTGGGCATCTTTAAGATTGGGAGGTCATACTTCCCATGGTGTCTGCATTTACCCAGCTGCTAATTCTAGTTGTTTGGAATGTCCCTTCCATTATGTGAATCCCTCCTTCTGCCCCCAGAAATGGACAAATACATAGAAGGTTTATAAAAGCATCAGACAGGATTCAGCACATGGTATGTCCAACCCATGATCTATGGGCCCCATGCGGCAGGGGATAGGTACAAATGCAGCCCAACACAAAATTCTAAGCTTATTTAAAACATATGACTTTGTGTGTGTGTGTGTGGGTGTGGGGTGTTGCTCTATTGCCTCGTTCTTGAGTAGGAACTTGGCCAATGACAATGTCACCACAATGTCAAAAGGTTGGACACCACTGTGAGGGTGTTTCCACTCTGTCCTGGACACAGTATTCATCTTCTAAATTTTCTTAGAGTAAGGTCTATTTACCAAAGATCTAAGCTAAAATAGGGACTTTGTTTTCTCTCTCTCTCTCTCTCTCTCTCTCTCTCTCTCTCTCTCTCTCTCT